>CM033399.1:31337697-31937697 GCA_019426215.1 Buddleja alternifolia
TGCACAATGATCCGTACGCCTATATATATATATATATACACACACACTGTGCACTGAGTTTGAATCATGTAATTTCAAGCCATCGTCTTTAGGATTTGATTAATTGTGAGTGTTTTAGACTGATTTAACTTAGAACACCATTTGACTGAATAACGGTTAGAAAATTTTATATATAGCCAAAAACATAAAAAATGTCACATGAGAGGGATGGTCTCAGTATTGTCTCCTAGAAATATTAAAATTTGGATAATCTGTACTTATTTCCGAGTTCGATTTATGAAAACAGTCGGTTAAAAAATTAAGAGAATCGAAAAGGGAGTTGTTAGAGACGCTCTAATTTTTGTTATTGGTATCTCACATTCTACTTCTTTTTTTCTAAAGGACAATTTTATCCTTAATGCCAAAAAAGTTAGTGCAAGATAGAAATGCATCTTATACTATTACAAATACACATGAAATTCAAAATAAAAACTGTTGAACTTTGAGAAATTTTGTTCAAACGAAATACGTAGGGAAAAACACAAAGCCATTCAAACTTTTTCTAAAAAAATAGTTCTTCTTTTTCCCAACTTTCTAAGGCAAAATATTCATCACTAATTGCTGCATATATATTGGTTTTTTGATACTTTTGAAATTAAATTAATTAAAATTATACTTGAAAAAAGTGAATTGAAATTCTATCAATGGACAATAGAAGCAATAAAAATATTTTGGAGGAGTTTGTGAAATATTAGAATTTGTAAATACTAAAAGTTTCAAGAAAATTTTAGAATATTATCAGTAATAATCAACTCATTAATAATACAATTAGTAATTTAATTTTTTTCATAGTTCTTCAGTCCTTTTAGTTGCACTTTAAACATTGTTTACTCTTGGAAACAAAAGTTAGGGCTTTTGATCATATTTTGCTTGATGAATTATTTCTTTCTAAAATAGTTTAAGATATTAGTTTTTGTCAAAATAGGAATTGATTTTTACATATTTTTAACCATTTGTAATATTATGTTTGTGTGTTCATACATGATTTGTAGAGTTTTCGAAATAAGATGGATGATAATGAATAAAAATATTTAAAATTTGTTAGGTAATAAAGTAAATATGAAAACTAGATTTATTATTTCAATCAATTTTTTTCTGAGTATAGTAGGATGAAATTATTTTTTATTCGTAAGGTCACAATGAAAATTTCAATAACATTTTCATATTATCTCTAATCGTGTTTCTATATATTGTAGGTTGAATTGACTTCAACGTATTTACACTAAACATATTTAACAAGTGAAACAAATTGTCTTCAAAAACTTCTTATGCAATGAAGGCTTTTTTTTGTCTTTTTCAAAAAATAAAATAAATGTTGGAGTGTCAATAATAAAAGTTGGAGTGTCTTTAACAACTCCCAATCGAAAATAAATGAATTTGTACTCATAGGAGTTAAATACGAATAACATTGAATTATTTGATAATAAAACTACGGCTTATTTTTTATATTATTTTGAAATACAATAGTTGTACTGGCTTTTAAATTATGAAAAAGTCATCTTTTGAGTCATTATTTGTCAATAATCAAGATATATATTAATGTTTTCTTTTTTAAATTATACAATATTCAATTAATAATTTCAATATAATTTAAAAATTAAATGATAAAATTATATTTTTTTAGTCAAATATAAAGAATTATTCGTCAAGTATAATACGGGCTAAGTGTTAGAGATGATATCAATCAATGGAAAATGAAGAAAATAAACAAGAAATTCAAAAAGCCTCTAAGATGACAACACGAATTTTCACGTGATTTGGCAAACTGACTACTTTCATGAGTTAATTGTCGATCTCACATTTTCATTTGTGAGTAAATCAATCAATTATAAGTTGAATTCTCATATTTATATCTTATAATATAAAACTCTATCAAACTAGAAAAGAAAATCGTAATAGAAAGGAAGAGGTCTAACAATACTAGGAGACAAAAAAGGAATTCAAATCAACCCCAAAATTTGCGGAAAGTACTACATCTCAATTTGGCAAAAATACGGCATCGGTGCAGACAGCGCAACGTTTCTTATTGTCGCAGACGCGCGGCTTTTCATCAAAATCTTGAGATGTCGTGGCGTTGCCTTCTGGAACACCCGTTTTTTGGCCCATTTAATCCCCATTCACCCCATTTTCACTTGCTTGGACCCTCTTTTTGATCAACCTCCACTAATCCAACAATACATAAAGTACGTATATTAAACGGTTGAACTCAAAAGTACAAGTATTATTCATTATTTGTAGAATGCACGTTTATCATACAGCTATATTACGAGTTTTAACTAATAAAGCTTGGCTTTAAGATTTTTGGAGGAAGGAAAAAAAAAACAATAGCTATAATTGAGTGATACATATTTTTTGAAAATGTTTTTAATTGCGAGTTACTTTATATATAATAACTTGTGAGAACTTGTTTGGAGAGAAAGAAAAACTTCGGCTATGTATGGTTGTGAATTCTGAAAATATTTTCATTTTTTGGATCACCAAAAAATGAATCCAAAAAATGAAAATACACAGTTCAAGCCAAATTCAACAGAAAATGGTCAAATTTTAAATACACTACACATTCTCCTATATAACAAACAATCATTTGAATCTTTTCACAATATTTTATCATTAATTACACTATCCCACTATTCAACTAATTATCTTTCTTACTTTTACATATTTTATATAATAAAAATTCCTATTCAATTTTTCAAATATTCCAATTATTATTATTAAATAATATTTAATAATATATAATTTGAAAAAAGAAATATTGTGTGATTTAATATTTAATATTTCATTTATATTTAATAATATGTGTACTTGAATTGAGACTTAATTGGTCATGCTTTTACCAAAAGTACATACAATATTGTGTGATTTATAATTTCATTTTAATAATTTCGTTTGTTGTTTATTGGATTTTAAATTATACTTTTTTAGTTTCTCAATATTCAAATAAATACCGACTGAATCTCGATTATTTTATTTTGGTACTAACGTGGTATTTAATAGGGTTGCCCACGAGCCGAGTCTCACCAAATTTCTCGGCTCGAGCTCGAGCAAAGATTTTTTGTAATATCATAGTATCTCATTATAAGAAGATGGAAATAAATTTACCTCAATCAAATTGAAAATAAAATATTATATGTAAATGGAAAAAAAAATATAAAACTACTTATGCTCCAATCATATTTATGCATTTCATAAAATATTGCTTATATGGACCACATCCTATTTTTATATTTGTCCAATGCGAACCATTTAATTACACTAACTATTATAAATATAGACGAGCAAGATTCAATTTTCTTGAACTTTTAAAATATAAAATTGAAAAGAAAACACGAAATGAAAAAAGGATAAAAATCTAAAGCTAAAAAGAAATTAACAGGTGACAAAAAAAAAATGAAGGGCCCCCCACCCCAACCCATGAACGCCCCCCACTGTCTGGCTGCCTCTTTTTTTTTTTTGTCTTTTCATTCTATTTGTATAATATATATTAGAGCTATTAACGCTAATCATCCCCCATGTCACGCAAAAGTGTCACTTTAGTCCCTCTTGTGAAAAATTATCACTTTCATCCCTCATGTCCATAATTTGTACCCAGATGGTCCTTTTTTCGAAATTTCGACTAGATTTTCCGGCTTCCCACGCGAAAATAGGGTTATCCACGCATATATCATGCGCGTCTTCACGAGAAAATTCATAACTCATTGTAGAAAGCTTGGATTCATGAACCGTTTTCTTCCTATAAAACTAGACACATAGAGCTATCCATGGATATATCGCACATAATCAGGAGACGTCTAGAACAAAGCAGTTTTGTATAATAAAAATTAGCTAAAAATCTATCGAAAATGATGCTTAGCTAATTTTTTAATACAAAACTGCTTTGTTCTAGACGTCTCCTGATTATGTGCGATAAATGTGTGGATAGAACTATATGTCTAGTTTCATGTGAAGAGAACGGTTCATGAATCCGAGCTTTCTACAATGAGTTATGAATTTTCTAGTGAAAATGCGCACAGCTGTCTGCACAGCTGACAGATTTTTAGCTAATTTTTTAATACAAAAATGCTTTGTTATAGACGTCTTCTGATTATATGCGATAGATGCGTGGATGGCCCCATGTATCTAGTTTCATGGAAAGAAAACGGTTCATGAATCCGAGCTTTCTACAATGAGTTATGAATTTTCTCGTGAAAACGTGCACAGCTGTCTGCACAGCCGGCAGATTTTTGACTAATTTTTTAATACAAAACTGATTTGTTCTAGACGTCTCCTGATTATGTGCGATATATGCGTGGATAGCCCTATATGTCTAGTTTCATGGGAAGAAAACGGTTCATGAATCTGAGCTTTCTACAATGAGTTATGAATTTTCTCGTGAAGACGCGCATGATATATGCGTGGATAGCCCTATTTTCGCGTGGGAAGCCGAAAAATCTGATTGGAATGTCGAAAAAAGGACCATCTTGGTACAAATTATGGACACGAGGGATGAAAGTGATAATTTTTTCACAAGAGAGATTAAAGTGACACTTTTGCGTGACATGGGGGATGATTAGCGTTAATAGCTCTATATATTATATTATGTGTGTGTATATGTATATATATATACACACATATATACATATTCTTTTATTACCAACTCATAACATTATTAAAAAAAATATAATTTTAATATTTTTTCCCCCATCATCATCAGATTCATAACCAACTCAATCATTTCATATATCAAATCCTAATAAAAATCAACTTTATATCACATCTATACTACTTTCAATCAAATTCTAAAAATACATCCAAACAAACAAATTACGTCAACATTTTCAAACGAATTTCTATAATACACAATCCCCAAAAAAAATTAGAATTTATTTCCAAAAACAAATTTAGAATTTATTTCCAAAAACACATCGCAATTTTGTTACATCCATAGGATTATAAGATGCTATAAGTACAATTATTTATCAGATTATCCGAAGACAGAGTTTGATTTCATCAAATTGATTCTTTTTAATGTTCTATTGATTATATTATGGCCTCATTTGCTTTGCTAACTGTTGTACCCTTTGCTATTATCCAATTTATATCGTAAGTCACTTTATAGGGACAATATATAATAGTGTTCTTGATTTGTTTCTGTTCTTGTAATAGGTAAGAATTATTACCGATACTATGAAAGGAGAGTTGTGATTTTCTTCAACCTCGTGGTCGATTCAATGGCGGGTTCATTATTGCTCGTGGATAACGTACCGCTGCAAAATCGTCTACCATCAAACGGTTGTTCCTCCAATTCTTATCCACAAAGTTTGAATTCAATCTCGTGTCCTCGCCCACTCTATCGACGAGGCATCAATGATAAACTTCACTTAAAGAAGATTATCTTCATCGGCCAGTATATCAATTGTTAGGCTCAAACACGTTTCTGCTTTTAGCTCAGAAGATGCTTATCCCGTCAATCAGGGAAATTAGTTTCAAATATTTGCTTTTAGTGAACCACTAACTATCTTACCAAAAAAAAAAAAAAACAAAGAACCACTAACTAGTTTAGGAGGAAAAATCAAGGTAGAAAAAGAAAGAGAAAAGAAATCAAAACCCTACCTCCCTCTCCACTTAACAAGATTTTTGAAAAAGTTTATACTAGATTAAGTTCAATAATACTAGTATTCATCTCACTTATAAATTAAAATTGTATTTTATTTTTATTTTTATTTATTTTATTTTATAAAATAAAAGTTTATACTAGATTAAGTGCAATTCACGCCAAAATAGCGTGGGTCGATACTTTTTTATTTTTATTTATTTTATTTTAATCTCTATATATATAATTAGTTACAATTACATCCTATGTAATTAGATCTTTAAATTTTTAAAAAGTTACAATTAGGTCCTGTGTTTGTTATTTTTTAAACTCAATTATATATGATTTTACATTAATTATAAATAAAAGATATGATTAAAACTAGTATAAAATGCATATCAATTTAAAACATTGAAATATTCATTTCAAATAGATTAATATTAACATACTAATACAAAACTTACACATTCTAATAAAAACTAATTAGATATTAAGATAAATAAATTAGGCATAGAATAACAATTTAATATTCTGATAAACCGATTCCATCTTCATCCAGATTAGGAAAATAATCACCAAAATAATTTGATGCGGAAAATGACTTTGGAGGTTGATTTTGTTGTGCCTTTTGTCGTATATTTTGTGCTTGTTGATCTTGGATATTCTAATTATTTTTTAATCATTTAGACTATTACTACTTTAAAAATATTATTTAATAGAAAATTTAATAAAATTTTGCGAAATATCAAAATGGACTTAAATTTGATATTAATCATGTATTATTATTAAATACAAAATATTACTCGTGTAATATTATAGAATTACAAAATATATATTCTTGGATGAATATGTAATAAAAAACTTAAAATTAAAGCATGATAAATAGTATAAAAAGAGTTGTAAGAAGGAATATACATATATATATATATATAATATTTTTCTCTGTGCGAAAAATGGTGCAAACATTGGGGTGGATTTATTATAACTGCACCAAAATGGTGCAAAAGTTACACTATTTTAATGTTCAATGTTGGAGATGCTCTTAAAATTTGCTTTTAATACTAGAATTCCTTTCTGGAAAAACCCAAAAGAAATTGTGTCCCTTGGAAAATTAAGATGCGAACCACTTTGCCATATATATAATATATATAATATTTCTTTATGCAAAAAAAGGTGCAAATATTGGGTGGATTTATTATAATTGCACCAAAATGGTGCAAAAATTGCACTATTTTAATGCTCAATGTTGGAGATGCTCTTAAAATTTACTTTTAACACTAGAATTCCTTTCTCGAAAAACCCAAAAGAAATTGTGTCCCTTGAGGCCTTGAAAAATTAAGATGCGAACCACTTTGCCCCAAAACAATGAAAGTACGAAATCTCAAAAAAGCTACGGCCACTTGGTAATCAATGTCCATTTATAAAGTTATAAATGTTATTATATCTCATGCGGACCAGTTATATATACTTTACAATATAAATTGGTGTTACGGAGTGATCAAGTGAAAACAAAAAATATCAAAAGTTAGGCTATGTATAGTTGTGTTTTTGAAAATAAATTTTAAGTTTTTATTGGAAAATGTATTTTATAAAAATTGGTGTGAAAATATTAATTTTTTTAGTTTGTTTGGATGTGTTTTTGAGAAATGTTTGGAACTTGTGTAAATGTGATATATAGTTGATTGAATTAGTTATATATGTAGTGATGATATGAGAAAAAATTAGAATAATATTTTATTTATGATAAAGTAAGAAAGAGAATGTGTTGGATAGTTGAATTATGTAATTAATGACAAGAGAGAATTAAGTGATTGAATTGGTGAAATGATGAGTAACTATATAAGGGGATATGTAATAGGATTTAGAATTTGAGTATTTTTTGTAAAATTTATCTAGAAGTATACATTTTTATTTTCTGGAGATCCAAAAAATAAAAATATAACTCAAAAAACCTAATCATACACAGCCTTAGTTTCTCAAGAACGGATTTAACTACTAATTATTTTCAAGGTAGAAAAAGTCCAAAGAAATGTAAATTAGATGGAAAGATAAATAATAACATATATGATTTTATAAATAATTGTGATTGAGACATGATTGAGATTATAGAATAATTTCATCTGAGTATTGATTTTTGTGTAAGCCACAATTTCAACTTTTTAGAAAGCAAGTTTATCCTTTGTTCTTTTTTCTTTTATGGTGGACAACCCCCAACCACACCTTCAATTATACCCTTGTACCAAATACCATCGTGAACTATAGAAAAAGACATTTATTTTCATCAGTTGTGTGGAATGTCTTTATTACCTTTAACCATTATTTTCTCTTTTATTTTTCATTTTTCTCCATCAATTTTCTTTTTTTTTTCTTACATAAATTAGTTAAAATTTACTCAATGCATTACAACTAATTATTCAAAAAAGTAATCAACCATATTTTTAAGCAATAATAATAAATTACTTTGGTGACATCACATTATATGAATGTATATATGATGAAATTATGCTAATGTATGGTTTTAAATCAAACTAATTATAACATATATCTTTTATGCATATTTTCTTACTACATATATATGTATTTTTAATACCCTGATTTACTAGAATATATATATATATATATATACATACACACACACACACACACATATATATATATATATATATCTTAAACTTAATGCTAACATATATATTTTAACAATATAAACACATACACACACACAAAAATATAAATGTATTGAAATTAACTAAAAATATACATATCCTTATCCCCTCCCAATTTAAAATACACACAGACACAGACACACATAGAAATATACACATATATATTATCAAAATATACATAAAATTATTTAAAATCTATTTGAATTATTTTAATTTTGTCACAACACATTAATTGAATTTTTCAAATATTTATATAATGTATTCTCACCAAATTAATTTAACGTTCGTGCTAAAAAATATTGCAAATTATTATTTTAAATAATTGATTATAATATTGATATGCCCAATTTTGGGCATCTAGATTAAATACCTTAAAACAGGCCCAATAGCATAAGGAAAGCCCAAAAACCAAATAAAAGCCTAACCCCTATATATGGCCCATTACGGGAACAGGATCTGCGCTCTTTGACCGGGTCACGTACGGCCCGACATACGACCCGAACTAGGAACCATCCGATCAATCCACGTGGCAGGATCTAGCGAATACACACGTCAACCATACGTCCGTACATGGTGTCTTTATAAATACCCTCATTAATGGCCAAATGGAGTTACACAATCACTATTCACTAAATTCGCTATTAGATTCACTGTAGCTCCGAGCTACAAGCTTCGACCAAGATACTCGGTAGACCCACTTATAAATCACGAGGTTTATGTTAGGACCTTTTACTTGAATTGAATTACGTTAGACTTGATCCTATCAATAGGTACGTAAGCAGCTCTATCTTGGAGTGCAGCCTATAATTTATTGAACTTCGGGTCGGGTGCTTACCCGAGCCTCGACTGGACTGTGTTGTGACTCTAACGAAATACGATCTAGATCATTTGGTGGGGAAATAACATGTTAATCACGTGTCAGACAGAGTAGTTTCAAGATTTACATGTGGATATAAATCTTCCATCCAAAAAGGTATTTCCCATTCCCCGAGAAGATAAATATAAAGGCACCTACTTACTTTGACAGTCCCTATTACGAATTTCATCTCGCACTACGAACTATAGAAGTGGGGGACTAGATGATAAGCCCAATTTTGGCATCTAGATTAAATACCTTAAAACAGGCCCAATAGCATAAGGAAAGCCCAAAAATCAAATAAAAGCCTAAACCCTAGATATGGCCCATTACTGGAACAGGTTCCGCGCTCTTTGACCGGGTCATGTATGACCCGAACTAGGAACCATCCAATCAATCCACGTGGCAGGATCCAGCGAATACACGCGTCAACCATACGTCTGTACACAGTGTTCATTATAAATACCCTCATTATTGGCCAAAGGGGGTTATGCAATCATTATTCACTAAATTCGCTATTAGATTCACTGTAGCTCTGAGCTACAAGCTTCGACCTAGATACTTAGCAGACCCACTTATATCATGAGGTTTATGTTAAGACCCTTTACTTGAATTGAACTACGTTAGACTTAATCCTATTAATAGGTACGTAGGCAGCTCTATCTTGGAGTGCAGTCTATAATCTATTAAACTTCAGATCGGGTCCTACCCGAGCCTCGACTGGACTGTGTTGTAACTCTACCAAAATACGACCCAGATCAAATATTTTGGATAAATTTTATCTAATCTATGTAAGAAAATAAAATTTGTGAAAAAAGAAAAATGGTGGAGAAAATAAAAAATAAAAGGAAAAATAATGGTCAAGGGTAATAGGGACAATTTCATGCAATTAAAGGGAGTAAGTATTTTTCTACAATGGGGAGGGGGGGAGGTATTTGATACAATTGATATAGTTCGGTGGCGGGGGGAGGGTTGTAAAGTGTATTTTGCCCTTTTTTGGTGGGTGGGGGATTAGTGCTTGAAGGTGGAATATAGTTATGGTGAACCGGTGAAGTATAATTTGGCTTTTATGTTAGAGAGAGAGTGTGTGTGTGTATATATATAAGGATCTTATTTTTGGTATCTTTGATTTAGTGACTCATTTTACTACAAATTGCATATATTTCTCACTTTTAGTACTCCATTAAGTCAAGTGATGAAAACGTTAACTTCTACACGTGTTTGACTCATGGTTATGAACTTTAACACTTCACTTAAAAAAATCAGACAACACAAAAGCACCAAGGGAGAAAAACGATTTGAGCCCAACAAAAGTCATCTTTCTAAAAATTCAATCTGAATCCTTGTCATTCCCGAACATTGTTGTAAAGTTAGGTTATAACCTCGAAAGCCCTTGCACAATACAGTGGGTCATACCAGTTGAAGTACTTACACTCACTCTTACTATAAACACAATCATTAAACCTTCTAATTGGGTTGTCATCCATTTTTTACGCCAGAAAAATGATTTCTTATCACAAAAGAAGTCACCACTTCACCTACTTGCTCTATTTGTTACTAGAGGAGGAAGAAGAGGACAGGATTGAAGAATTCAAAAATTGGACCTCACTAAGGCCAACAATCGAAGAATATAAGCAACATCCTCAATTCTCACATTAAAATGAACCATAGTTTTAATTTTCCCCAAATTGCTCGTCTGTTTCGGCTCTTTTAAACCACTTGCTGAAGAAGTTCACGGAGCACGTGACCTTTTCTGTCACCTGAATTAAAAGCGTATTAAATGTGACAAAATCTAAGTAGTTTTGTGCCAAATGTGAGAGTTACTAAACTAATGATACCAAAAGTGAACCCTTAATTATTTTTAGTACTAAAGCTGAGATTCTCACTCTATATATGTATACTTTGGATTGCATAGGGGTTGTTTAAGTAGATAACCTATAAACAACAAGGGTAAAGTGTATTTTACCCATCGTTATTTTATTTTGTACTAGACTTGGATTTTGTGTGGAGGGAGGAAACAAGTATATAATATTAAACTTGTCAAGTTCGAGGCTAATCCAAAATATGAAGACCAAATTTTCTAGAACGAGATTGACCTAACCTAGTCATAGCTCTTCTCTCGATCATAAAAAACTACACTTAGGGCGTGTTTAGTTTCATTGATTAGCTTGGATAGACTAAATAGTCTGGGCGAATCAAATGTTTGGTGTGAGTGTCTAAAGCCTGCTATTGATGCAAGGCCCGAAGCTATATTTTGAATTGTCTGGATAACATATCCTCAGCAAAAAGTTGAGATAAAATAATCCACGTGGTGGTAAACCAAAAAATTTGTCTAACTTTGCACCCCTTAAATCTGTTGGGAAAAGACAATATTAGCCTTGCAACTAATAAAATTCCCACATATTCAGCCATTCTAGTGTGAATATTGACTTTCTATTATATTCGAAAAATTATATTGACTTTATATCATTTCGAAAAATATTGATTTTATATTATTTACTAGGAACAATTATTGTTACGGGAATAAGAAGTTTTCATATTGATAATGACACAATAATTTTTAAATTAATTAAGGAGAAAGATTCCTAAACTTTACAAAGTTCTAAAATACCAAATTCAATGAAAAATTACATACGTATTATACATATTCTCCATTCACTAATGTTTCGTTCATCGGTAGTTGACGTTTGTTTTCTTATTTTTTACAATGTCACCCATTCAATTGATGAAAAAAAATGCAATTAACCTTTTATTATATATTAAAAACAAATCTATAACACTTTAAGATAACTGAAAAATTATGGTGGTCCCAAATGACATACGAAAGGGTTTAGAAGGGGGTGGGGAGGGTCGAATAGACCCTGAGGTCTTTTTCGACTTCAAAATTTTTGTATCACTCAAAAGATTTTGAACGCTTAGTAAGCGAATCACTATAGAAAAGATAATTTAGACTTAGTGATTTCGGCAATTACCAAAGTTGGGAAATGCTTAGATCGCTTAATCAGGGCACAACGAAAATGATTTTAACGCTTAGCGTTCTGTTTAGCCGATTAGACGCTTACTGATTTTAAAGGCTTTGAATAATGATACGCAAATGGTACGTAAAGCAATAAAATAGTAAATAATAAATAACACAAGATGTGAAAGGTTCACTGGATGACGTAATCCCAGCTACGTCCTTTTTCTCCTTATCAGTCGGAGGAAATTTACTAGATGATTATCGAAATCTTCACACAGAGGATTTCTACAAATGGTGAATGAAATGAAGTTGATCTTGAGCTCCTTGATCACACAGACTTTACCTCCACTTGAGATCTTCTTCAACAAGCTTCTCTCACACAAAAATACTGCTTGCAGATATCAACAACTTTCTCGCATAGATGAAAGGGGTTGAGGGTTTCGTCACAGGGTTTGTTTGATTTTGAGATGTTCAAACAACTTGGGATATCTCAGTAATAGTGTAGGGTTCTTCTTTGAAGAGGTTTGAGATATTAGTGACTGTCTTTGGAATGTATGAAAAGTTTGAAGGATTTTTGGCTCTGGAGGTTATAAGCTTTTCTTGAGAGTATTTCAGCAGAGTTTTGACCTATTTCTTATGTATATGCGTGTGTATTTAGGGTTTGCTGAAAAGCACTATTTATGGAGATTTTTTGGGATTTGCCCGTTGGACATATGCAGGCGCATGTCTCTCACATAGCGAGTGAATAGTCCCTTTTTCTGACATTCCTGAAATTCTGCTGCACCGATTTGATGTGCCAGGTTTGAACTCTGAAACTCTTACAATATTGGCCAATAGGGTGGCTTGTTCCGTATGCAATTTGTCCTTATCAGGCATTTAATGCATTTGAATTTATTTCTCATTGGAAATAAATGTCCATTGATGATTGCATCTAAGTCTTTAATGATTTCAAAATTTATTTCAGGTAAATATGATCATTTGATCGCTTGATGGCTTTGAGCGCTGATTCATAGCTCCTGAAATGTCCTTAGCGTTTTGGCAGTTGCTTAAGACAAATTTTCATCTTCACTTGACTTCAGACGCTGATCTTCAACTTCATCTCTGACAGACTTACCTAGAATTCTATTAGTGATTTAGTATTCAATACTTAGTCTATAATCTACAAAGATAAAAATTACAAGTCTGTTCTAAAAATTACAACTCGATAACTTTGTTAAATGCTTAGACATATTCTATTAAAAATAAACTTATATAATCCTTGGGGTCTAACATAAAACCTATCTTGTCATTATCAAAATATTATAAAGATTGTCAAGGTGCCCCCAAACTATATCAAGAATACACTGATGAGATCTCAGCGATTCAAAGTGAAAATGTGACGCTCAAAGCCGAGTTGCTAGTTCAGCAACAGTGCATTGAGAAGAACCAATCACTTGAAGTTGAGATCACTCAGTTGAAAAGTGGTCTTGATATGGTAGTCAAGAGAGAAGCTGAGCTGATCACTAGACTTGCTAAATCAGAGCTACTTGTCTCATCATTGGTAAAAGCTTCAAGAAAACTAGACAATGTGATTGAGGTAACCAGACTTTTTGGTGAAAAGACCGGTTTAAGTTGTGATAAATTCGATAATAAATTAAAAACGTCTAAGGTTACTGCAACCAATAAAGGAAAAGCTGTACCTTTTGTTGAGAAGGGTTCAAACAGTCAAACTCTGAATGAACCAAAGGACAATGATACAAGACCAAATGAGAAAGCTAAAGCTGACTCAGGCAAGGGAAAGACGAAAGTGAATGATTCACAGAGAAAGATTTATCCAAACACTCAAAAGGCTGAGGAGAAACCTTGCAAGTGTGAATCAAACGCTAATCATCAAGCGCCCAAGGTGCACCTTAAGCCAGTGCCAAGGAAATACCAGCATCAATATCCACAAAGATCAAGGTTATATTATCAGTACTATGATGATTATGATTACGATTATGATTAGAGCTATGATCAAGGATATTACTATACACCTAAAAAGGACATAAACACAAACTGAAACCCAAAAAGGCCGATCCTCCTGCAATGAAGACTAGGCAAATATAGGTTCCAAAAGTTTTAATTCAGACTAACGCTACTAATGTTAAATGATCCAGTCACAATGGGTACCTAAAAAGAATTAGAACTTCCCTTTGAATGCAGGTACCTAGATCCAGCACCGATACATCAATTTAGTACATCGATAGTGGGTTTTCAAGGTACATGATAGGCTCAAAGCATCTTTTTATCAATTATCGTGCAACTAATATTCCTCAAGTCATATTCGATGACAACTCCAAATGTAAAACCAAAGATATAGGTATCATGGATAGGGGGAACATCATAATAAGTGACGTGTATTTTGTTGAGGGTCTTAAGCATAATTTATTGAGCATTAGTTAATTTTGTGATAAAAGCATTGAAGTTAAATTCTCTAGTGACTATTGCTATATTAATGATGCTAAAACTCGATCTACTAAATTGAAAGGAAAAAGAACACATAATGTTTATTTGGTAGATTGGGGTTTAACAATTGATAACAACCTGACATGTTTTGTTGCTAAAAGTCAAAATGAATTGGGTTGGTTATGGCATAGAAAAATGAATCACCTCAACTTTAAGACAATCTCCCAGTTAATATCGCTAAATCTTGTAGAGGGATTACCTAAGGGTTTCTTTCAAAAACATGCTTATGTGATGCATGTCAAATGGGTAAACAAGTTAAATCATCTTTTAAGAAGAATTGTTGGTCCCAAGTGGCATACGAAAGGGTCTAGAAAAGGGGGGGGGGGTGTGTGAATAGACCCTGAAGTCTTTTTCGACTTCAAACAATTTCGTATTAAAAGATTTTTGGACGCTTGAAAAGATAGACGCTTGAAGTGTCTAACGCTTGACTTAAGCGTTCACTTAAAATGTTGGCGCTTTGGCGAAGCGTCTGATGAAGACTAATTTTTAAAGTTAACTCAGACTTCAAGAATTGAATACTTTGACCAAGTAGGTTAAGCGTTCAGTTCTTTTAATCAGTGTTAGCACAGCGGAATGATTTTTGGAGTCTTCTCTTTGAAAGTTTTAGCGTCACACGAGGTTTCTTAGTTGCTTAGCTTTTGATTGTGTTTTACTTAATCAATTTGTGCAATGATATGATAGATGAAAGAATTGACAGAAAAGTAAATGACACAATATTTGTAAGGTTCGTTGGGTGGTGTAATCCCACCTACGTCCTTCTTCTCCTTTGCACTCGGAGGCAATCCACTAAAATGATTTTCAAAGAATCACACAGAATCTTCTACAAATTAGGGAGAGATGGATGTCGATGACTTGAGCTCCTTGATCACACAGATTTCTGCTCCAAATCACTTCAATCCCCTTGCTTCTTTCACCCAGAAATAATGCAAGTATCCAACTTCGACTTCACACAGATCGCGAGGCTTGGATAGGGGTTTTTCTAAAAGGGTTTGTTTGATTTTGATGAAGTTCAAACAACTGGAATATCTCAGTAGTAAAGTAGTTTCTTCAAAAAGAATGTTTGAGATATTGGGTTGACTGTCTCAGGATTTGATGAAAAGCAAGAAAATATTTTCTTGAGTATTCTGGCTTTTCTGAGAGTTTAAGGAATGAGACTTCAATGCAACAACAATTTGGCTTGATAATTGTTCTCTCTTTTTGGCTTGTTGTTGAAGTTCTATTTATAGGCATTCTTGGAAAAAGTGTCCATTTGACACATGCAAGGGCGCGTGTCTCTCACTTTCGCGAGTGAACAACTTTTGTCCTTTTTCCTGAAAATCTGCTGCACAAAAGTTGGTGTTGCAGTCTTTGAAGTGTTGACAGTCCAATAGGGTGGCTTCTCCGTACGTCTGAAAGTGCTTATCACATTTAATGCTCTTATCAGCATGTAATGCAATTTGAATTAAATGCCCGCTGGCATTTAATGCACTGAGAGTATTTGAATTAAACTCCTTTCGATCTGATGCTTCAGGAGAATGTTTGTCATTTGATAGACGCTTCATTCATGAACTGAAAGTTCCAAATAATCTGGAGGACTATTTAATGTTTAGACGCTTGGAAAAAGTCTTCAGACTTTATTTAGAAGTATAGACGCTTGAGACTTCAGTCTTAGTTACTTGACACCTCACTTAGAACATGTCAGGCGCTTAGAGTGAACTTCTTCAAACTTCATTCACTATTGATTTCTTGGACGCTTGGAGTCTTCAAATTTTGCAGTCTTGATATGCTCACTCAGAAAGTATCAAACGCTTTAATCTAACTGACTTCTTGATCTAAGAAAGTCAAAAGTAAAAGGTAAAATAAAGCCTATACATTTCTAATGTTCAAATGCTTATACAATGTATCTATGAAATTTAAGCGTACATAACTTTGGGGTCTAACAAGATTCCTAATTGTCATCATCAAAACATCTAACATGAAATTCCTAACAATTTCTCCCTTTTTGATGATGGCAATACTTACTCTTTTATAGTTCAAGAGTTACGACAGCCAAAGTTAATAAGCGTTATGTTAGTAAGTTAGAGTTAGTTAAGCTTCAACGAGATGTTTCAGCTGAAATATGTACTTTATATATATTCGGAGAATTCATACATTTTACAAACTATGTAGAAACAGAAGAGATGGTTAAATTACAAAGAGCTATCATGATCTACTTTCTTCTGGTAAGATTTTGTCGTCTGATCATTTCTGTTCTGATGGCTTCTTCGATGAGATCTTGAAGGGTGATCATTATCTGATGATCCTTTTTTCTCCTTATTTCATACACTGTATGCCGTCGATCCCATTCGGATGGATCAATACCCATATACCTAAGCACTGCTCTGAACGCTTGAGATAAATATGAGAATTCCATTTCCACAGCCAAGTCTTGAGGAGTAGTAGGCTCTGGAAGTGGTGCTCGCTCCATCGGTATATTGAATTGTTCAAGTAGCGCTTGAGATGGCACAGGTATATCTGCTCTGAAAACAATGGGAGAAAAACCAATTCTTCTACTAGGAATTCCTGTGGTGGCAACCCATGAAGGATAATTGGATTCGGGCAGAGGAGGAGGAGGTGGCAAGAAGACAAAATTTTGTGGATTTTTCGGGTCTGGACGCTTCACTTCTTGACGCTTTTCACTTCTTGATTGAGTTCTTGAACTTGCATGAGCTTTCCTCTTTTCCCCCTTATTGCCATCATCAGCATTTACTGTAGCTTCAGTAAGAATGGCAATTTGAGCAGCCATTTGGACCATGGATGCAGCCAATGCATCAAATTTTTCTTTAAGAGATTCTTTCATAGCAATTTGATTAGTTGCAAGTCCATCTATCATCGTCTGCATACGAGAGAGAGCAGTATCTACGGCAGCATCAGCAGCTCCGCGCATGTGAGCAACTTGAGCGCTCATATTCTCCTTCTCGATCTTAGCTAAGTCTTCCTTGATCGAGTGAAGAGATTCTGCATGATTGGACGCTTGAGCGTTCATCTCTTCCAACGCTTCAGTGAGGAGAGGCACAAATGTTTGAAGCACATTCAGAGAGGCAGCTGGTTGTTTAAATCTTGAAGTGTGGTTTAGTGACTCTATAGATGGTTGTTGAAAATCTGGATTGAAGACAGACTGATGAATTGCTATCTCAGCAACCGTTGGAACAAGTGAAGTTGAAGCGTCAGACACAGCCTCTGGTTGAGACGCTTGAACTGGTTCCACTATGGGTGCTAAGGCAACTTCTATATCAGATGAGGAAGGTAAAGATGAGACAGTAGTTAGATGACTAAAGTCACAGAATCTGAAGTTGAGCCTTCCAAAATCTGAATCAGCAAACTCCGTTGATGAACTGTTGATTAACTCATTTACTCGAGAAGTAGGAATGGTCGAGAAATCACTTAGAGTGCGGATTGGAGTGTCCATTGCTATGACCCAACTTGGTCCTAAGATCTGAAGCATGTGGTAAACAAAGATCTTGCAACGAGGAGCCTTAATAAAGAATAGAGCATCGTCACGTTGAGTGAATGAAAAGCGTATCAGTCTATCTTTTGGTAACTCCAATGGACGCTCAGACTCGGATACGTACATTGCCATGTATTCTTCAACGTAAGGCAAGGCTGCATGCGAGATGTCCGAATTTCTTTCGAGTAAAGAGAGAACATAGGTATAGTGTTCTATCAGTTCCTGTAGGAAAGAGAAGAGCAATGGATATCCAAAAAGAGATCGTATAATGGATCCATTTAGCTTTCTTAGGTTTGCAGTGAAGACGTTGTCAAGATCCTTTAACGGAGTGAGCATTTTCAACATATGTCTGATGTTGTCTTCCTGCTGGCCAGGTGTAAGAGTTAAATCTGAAGTAGGCTTTGTTCCGCTTGTTGACGCTTGGCCATAGTAATTGATTGGCAAATCTGCGATTCTAGCCAACGCTTCACGCAGAAAGCGTTCTATTGGTTGACAAAAAGATGGTAAGAGAGCAAGTGGCCCAACTCTTGCTTCTCGGCGCTGTAAGCAATATCGCGCAAACTGTCTTCTTTTATCTAGCATGCCGATGGTGAACAAGTGAGGTTCCTTGACCAGGTCTTCAAACTTGTAACGCTGACCACGTCCATAAGGCTTATTCGAGGCGCTTAGATTGTCCCGAAACCTTCCAAAGATGTATTCACTCCAGTTGATCTTGATGTTGAGGAGTATAGCAGTCATCATCTGAAATTGTACAGGGTTCACCTTATCAAAGGTTTCCACTCGGCATTCTATGATCTTGCTGCAGAAATCAGCCAACAGCCGGTATTTGGACACCAGATCTTTCTTTTCGAAGTATTGAGTGTAGGGCACATCGTCATACGCACTCATGGTTGTCCATGCTTCCTTGATCTGTTTTAATGTAATGCAATCCAATGCCTCACCCTCATTCGGAAGATTGAAGTTCTTGGCAATGGTGGAAGCAGATAAGAGAAATTCCTTTGGAGACTCCTTCTTGGATAAAGAGATTAGACAAGAAATAGACTTCTTGTCCTCTGAAAGTTTAGCAGTCTTCCAAAAGGTATCAACTTCAGTTGGAAACATATAAGAGTATTGGTTCAAGAATGGCTTGCGCCCAGCTTTGACGACCATGTCCGTTAAGTTGATCTGAGGTTGTTCATAGAGAAATTTTCAGTCGACAACAAGGCCTTCAGTCACCTTGATGGTAAGTTCAACAGAAGTAGACGATGATTTCTTTGGTGCCATTTTTTTTGTGAAAGAGATGAATTGAGATTTTTCTTTTGCTTTGAGAGAGAGAGAATAAGTTTTGCAGATATGTTTTGAGTAAAAGTGAATTGTCATTCTGCAGAATTTGTGTTTTAAATGATACAGTAAAGAATTTTTAAAACTTGTGTTCTCTAGTCTCTGTAGGATGTAGACACGTGTAACTATTGTTGAATCTCAGCCATAAATTCATTAACTGCGGACGCGAGTTTTGTGTAATAGAGAGAAGTTACATTTGGTAATTCTCATATATAAAGATTTGACATCCGAGTTTAAATTTTAAAAATTTTGGCATTTTCAGAGTGTAACGCACGCGCCCGTTTGTACACTGACACGTACACAAACACGTGCTATCTCTGAACCGTCATTTTGAAAAGAAACTTTTGATTACCCACCAGTTTGATGTGATAGAAGCGTGCGAGTAGAGTACAAAATAGACTTTTGAGTCTACCCACTACTTCGAAAGAAGTTTGGAAACATTATGCATGGCTTGTAAAGAAAATGATATTTTTATATTAAGAGTTGATTGGACTTGATTCAACGCTTAACTGATACCATTGGTTGGTATTCATTATAACTGTTGTAATATAGATGCTTAAAGTCAAAGTCCTTTCTATGTTTGAGCGTCCAATATTTTATGCAAAGATAATACTGAGCATTGATAATCATGCATCTGAAAATTTTGATCATTGACGCTTACAGTCATGTTCATGTACAATTTTGAGGTTCCCCCTAAATTTGATAACTTGTACCATTTGTTTTTGTTTTTCAAAGAAGGCTGTTAGACATAAATCAAGTGGATTCCCCCTAAATTATATGTCTAATAAAGTATGATGCTTGATGATTAAGCGTTTAAATCAATCATACCTAGTTCACTTCTCAAAGTGAGAAAACGTTGTTCATTGAGTGCTTTGGTGAAGATATCTGCCAATTGTTTGTCAGTTCCAATGAAGTGCATGGAGATATCTTTCTTTTGAACATGGTCACGAAGAAAATGATATCTAATGTCAATGTGTTTGGTTCTGGAATGAAGAACAGGGTTTTGAGTCATGGCTAGAGCGCTTTGGTTATCACAATGAATGGGGGTTGGACCTAAGATTATTCCGTAATCTCTAAGTTGTTGCCTCATCTATAGAACTTGTGCATAACAACTCCCTGCAGCTACATACTCAGCTTCGGCTGTAGAGGTAGCTATGGATTGTTGTTTCTTGCTATGCCATGAAACTAACCTATCACCTAGAAGTGCTTTTACGATCTATTTTGGTTTTACCATTGGAGTTGTCACCAAATATAACGTGAGGACCATTGGCAGCTTGATAGTTGATCAGAAGATCTTTGGAACCGGTCATGTGCCTTGACTATCCACTATCAAAGTACCATACAGATGTATCGGCTCTAGCTCTAGGTACCTGTAATCAAAAAGGGAAATTCTATTTCTGTTTAGGTACCCATTGTTGCTTGGGTCCTTCAACATTAGTAACCTTGTTAGTTTGAATTAGAACTTTAGGAACCCATATTTGCCTCGTCTTCATTGTAGGAATACCGGCCTTTTTGGGTTTCACATTGTGCTGTGTGTGCTTTTTGGATGTATAATAATATCCTTGATTATAATAATAGTCATAATCATAATCATCATAGTATCGATAATATGATCTTGACTGTCTTGGATATTGACGCTGATAATTCCTTGGCACTGGCTTGGGTTGCACTTTTGGTGCCGGACGCTTAGCGCTTGATTCACAGTGGTCAGTCTTATCTTTAGCCTTTTGAGCGTTTGGATAAACCCGTCTTTGTGAATCATTTGCCTTAGCCTTACCCTTGCCTGAGTTAGCTTTGACTTTCTCATTTGGCCTCTTACCATTGTCACTAGGTTCATTTTGTGTTTGACTTTGTGAACCTTTTTCAACAAAGATAACACCCTTTCCTTTGTTGTTTGCCATAACATCAAATTTATTAGGTTGTTTACCGAGTTTATCGCATCCTAAACCGGTCTTCTCACCAAATAATCTGGTTACTTCAGTCACATTATCCAGCTGTCTAGAAGCTTTTGATAATGATGAGATGAGCTGCTCTGATTTAGCAAGTCTAGCGATCAAATCAGCTTCTCTCTTGACTATTATATTAAGATCACCTTTCAATTGAATAATTTCACTCTCAAGCGATTGATTCTTCTCAATGCACTGTTGCTGAACTCGCAACTCTGCTCTGAGCGTCACTTTATCTCTTGTGAGTGATGAGATAATAGCGAGATCATTTTGATATATTTTGGCAGCTTCTTGACATTCATTGTAGTATTCTTTGACTTTGTCAAGTAATTCATCATAAGAAAGAGGAATTGATAATTCATTGATTACCTCAGGAGACGCTTCATCATCTCTGGCCATGAGACATATGAGCGCTGAGTTGTATAATGGCTCATCATCATCACTGCTTTCTTCTGATGATTCTAAATCTTCAGGTGCGGATGCTGGTTCTGATTCCGCTAGCAAACCTTGTTGCCGAAGGTTGCTCCTGAATTGGTTTCTATCCAAGTAATCCTGCCTTGAGGGCTTGGATACGTTTGGATAAGGGCAATTTACCTGGTAGTGCCCTGGTTTTCTGTAATTATAACAAAGATTAGTTTTCATCTTTTGTTCATTTGTTAACCTTGCAATGTGTGGTTTTGAGACCACTAGAGCTGGGAGACTTTGAGTAGATGCTTGGTATTGAGCAGGCGCTTGGGGTGAAGGAACAGAATACTGAGGCGCTTGAAACTGTTGTTGCACAGGAGAAGACGCTTGATATGAACTTTGTCCTTGATTATTGAAACCTTTTCCTTTCTTTTCATATCTCAAGAACTTCCTGAATCTATTCAGCAAAGCCAACTCTTCTTCCTCATTGATATCTGAATTCTTTCTTTTATTACCCGATTTACCTTTGATTGATGCAATGAGAGCTCCAGATTCAATCACTGGATTACTCACAATATCACTAGTAGAGTTCAACTCGAACTCAAATGTTTTTAGCTCTAAAAAGGCGTCTTCTGGAGTTAGAAGATCCAGCATATTTGATTCTCTCATAGCGGTTGTCTTCATCAAGAATTTACTTGGTAAGCTTCTAAAGATTTTAACCACCATTTCTCGGTTCTGTAAGTCCATTCCCAACGATGTAAGTTCTGTAACTAGAGCTGTAAATCTTATATCCAATTGCTCTAACGTTTCATTGGGTAGCATCTTAAATCCGTTAAACTTTCCCTTGGCAATGGAAAGTTTGTTTTCTTTGATTTGAGCTGAACCACCACAAATCGTAGCCAACTTATCCCATATTTCTTTAGTAGTTTTGCAAGATTTGATCTTGTTAAATAAGTTGTCATTATCACAAATAGCAGTATATAGAGCGTTATGACCAACATTGTCCAAATTAGCTCTTCGACGCTCATCTGGAGTCCATTCTTGTTTTGGTTTCTCAACGTAACCATCGGGAGTTTCTTCCGTGGCTCCAGACGCTCTTGTGATAACTTTGTATATTTTGATTGGCTCATCTGAAATAATATCACACATGTCATCATCACATGAACAGAGATATGTAAATGCTTTGACTTTCCATGTGTCAAAATTTGATTCAGTCAGTTTGGGAACTTTAGCAAATGCCATATCGAAAATTTTAAATGCAACTAGATTTTGAAAGAAAAGGATCTAAACAAGCAATTATGCTTGGAAATTTTAAAATTTCAATTTTAACCGCTCTGATACCACTTGTTGGTCCCAAGTGGCATACAAAAGGGTCTAGAAGGGGGGGGGGGTTGAATAGACCCTGAAGTCTTTTTCGACTTCAAAAGATTTCGTATTAAAAGATTTTTGGACGCTTGAAAAGATAGACGCTTGAAGTGTCTAACGCTTGACTTAAGCGTTCACTTAAAATGATGGCGCTTTGGCTAAGCGTCTGATGAAGACTAATTTTTAAAGTTAACTCAGACTTCAAGAATTGAATACTTTGACCAAGTAGGTTAAACGTTCAGTTCTTTTAATCAGTGTTAGCACAGCGGAATGATTTTTGGAGTCTTCTCGTTGAAAGTTTTAGCATCACACGAGGTTTCTTAGTTGCTTAGCTTTTGATTGTGTTTTACTTAATCAATTTGTGCAATGATATGATAGATGAAAGAATTGACAGAAAAGTAAATGACACAATATTTGTAAGGTTCGTTGGGTGGTGTAATCCCAACTACGTCCTTCTTCTCCTTTGCACTCGGAGGCAATCCACTAAAATGATTCTCAAAGAATCACACAGAATCTTCTACAAATTAGGGAGAGATGGATGTCGATGACTTGAGCTCCTTGATCACACAGATTTCTGCTCCAAATCACTTCAATCCCCTTGCTTCTTTCACCCAGAAATAATGCAAGTATTCAACTTCGACTTCACACAGATCGCGAGGCTTGGATAGGGGTTTTTCTAAAAGGGTTTGTTTGATTTTGATGAAGTTCAAACAACTGGAATATCTCAGTAGTAAAGTAGTTTCTTCAAAAAGAATGTTTGAGATATTGGGTTGACTGTCTCAAGATTTGATGAAAAGCCGAGAAAATATTTTCTTGAGTATTCTGGCTTTTCTGAGAGTTTAAGGAATGAGACTTCAATGCAACAACAATTTGGCTTGATAATTGTTCTCTCCTTTTGGCTTGTTGTTGAAGTTCTATTTATAGGCATTCTTGGAAAAAGTGTCCGTTTGACACATGCAAGGGCGCGTGTCTCTCACTTTCGCGAGTGAACAACTTTTGTCCTTTTTCCTGAAAATCTGCTGCACAAAAGTTAGTGCTGCAGTCTTTAAAGTGTTGACAGTCCAATAGGGTGGCTTCTCCGTACGTCTGAAAGTGCTTATCACATTTAATGCTCTTATCAGCATTTAATGCAATTTGAATTATATGCCCATTGGCATTTAATGCACTGAGAATATTTGCATTAAACTCCTTTCGATTTGACGCTTCAGGAGAATGTTTGTCATTTGATAGACGCTTCATTTATGAACTGAAAGTTCCAAATAATCTGGAGGACTATTTAATGTTTAGACGCTTGGAAAAAGTCTTCAGACTTTATTTAGAAGTATAGACGCTTGAGACTTCAGTCTTAGTTACTTGACACCTCACTCAGAACATGTCACGTGCTTAGAGTGAACTTCTTCAAACTTCATTCACTATTGATTTCTTGGACGCTTGGAGTCTTCAGATTTCGCAGTCTTGATAAGCTCACTCAGAAAGTATCAAACGCTTTAATCTAACTGACTTCTTGATCTAAGAAAGTCAAAAGTAAAAGGTAAAATAAAGCCTATACATTTCTAATGTTCAAATGCTTATACAATGTATCTATGAAATTTAAGCGTACATAACTTTGGGGTCTAACAAGATTCCTAATTGTCATCATCAAAACATCTAACATGAAATTCCTAACAAGAATCGTATTAGGAATTCCATGTTAGATGTTTTGATGATGACAAGATAGGATTTTATGTTAGACCCCAAAAATGTAAGTTTATGCTTTCATAGAAATATTGTATAAGCGTTTGGAAGTTTACTTATTTTGATTAGGCTTGTAATTTTTATCATTATAGATTTTAGACTAAGTATTAGATACCGAATCACTAATAAATTCTGGGTGAGTCTATTAGAGAAGAAGTTGAAGATCAGCGTCTGAAGTCAACTGAAGATGAAGATTTGTTCTTATCGTCTGTCAAACGCTAAAAGACTATTTCAGGATTCATGAATCAAGCGCTCAGCTGTCTCAAGCGTCCGAGCGACTCAAGGGTCCAGCTTTCAGATTCACCTGAAGGATAAAACCCAAGTTATCAAGGACTTAAATGCAATCACCAACGGACATTTATTTCCAACGGGAAATAAATTCAAAATGCATTAAATGCTTGATAAGTGCATTAAATGTAAACAAGACAATATGACTTGTGGACAAGCCACCTTTTTTGACTAGACTGTCAACTTTTCAGAGTTCAAACCTTCTCCTGTCCAATCGGAATCAGCAAAAAATTAAGGAATGTCAGAAAAGGGACTATTTGAAGCTCTGCGTTAGGTACACGCGCCTAACTTGTGTCCAACGGATAAATCCCGAGATTCTCTATAAATAGTACCCTTCAGCTATCTCTGTGAGAGTGTGAAAAAAGACGTAAATGTGAAAAAGAGCTGAGAAATAATTTGAGAGAAAAACTCGCAAACCCCATAGTTAAAATCCTTCAAGCTTCTCAAATACATTCCAGACAGTCACCAGATATCTCAAACCTCTTCCAAAGAAGAAATCTAAATTCTTACTGAAATATCTCAAGTTGTTTGAACTTCCCAACATCAAACAAACCTGTTACAATAAACCCTCAACACCTTTCATCTGAGTGAGAAAGATTGTTGACTTCCACAAGCAATATTTTTGAGTAAGAGAAGCTTGTTGAAGAAAGGTCTTTATTGGAGCTAAAGTCTGTGTGATCAAGGAGCTCAAGGCCATCTTGGAAAAGATCTTTATTGGAGCTGAAATCTGTGTGATCAAGGAGCTCGAGATCGTCTTTCCAGAAGCAGAGGATTGAAGTGGCTTGTAGCAGAAATCTGTGTGACCAAGGAGCTCAAGTCATCCATATCCATCTCTTCCTTTGTCCCTAAATTGTAGAAGATTCTGTGTGATTCTTTGAGAATCATTTTAGTGGATTGCCTCCAAGTGATCAAGGAGAAGAAGGACGTAGTTGGGATTACATCACCCAACGAACCTTACAAATATTGTGTCATTTACTTTACAGTCAATTTTCTTATTATCATCTCATTGCATAAATTGATTAAGTAAAACATAATCAAACGCTAAGCAACTAAGAAACAACTTGTGACGCTAAAGCTATCAAAAAGAGATGACTCTAAAATTATTCTGCTGTGCTAACCCTGATTAAAGAACTGAACGCTTAAACCTATCTGGTTATAGTATTCAAATCTTGAGTTTAAGTTAACTTTATCAAACCAGTCTTCAAGTAAACGCTCAGACAAGCATCTACATTTTAATACGAAATATTTTTTTAAGTCGAAAAAGACTTCAGGGTCTATTCAACCCCCCCCCCTTCTAGACCCTTTCGTATGCCACTTGGGACCACCAAATCCTCATCTATAAAACTCTAGAATTCTTGAACTATTGCATATGGATTTTTTTGGTCCTATTCAAATCATCAGTGTTAGTAGTAAAAAGTTTTCGCTAGTAATAGTTGATAATTTCTCACGCTATACATGGGTAGAATTTTTAGCGCCCAGAGATAGAAGCGATAGAGGAACTGGATTTACTAACCATGTTGTTGAGAAGTTTTGTACAGATTTTGGAATACTTCATGAGTATTCTGCTCCTAGAACGCCTTAACAGAATGGGGTTGTTGAGCGAAGGAACAAAACGCTTAAAGAAGCCGCTAGGACAATGTTAGCAGAGTCTAAGATGCCTCAAAGGTTTTGGGCCGAAGCAATCAATATCACGTGCTACACTCAGAACCAGTGTATGATCAACAAACAACATGGAAAGACTCCATATGAGTTATGGAAGGGACGTAAGCCTAACGTTTCTTATGTTCATGTATTTGGTTCAAAATGTTTCATTCATAACAATGAATCCCACAACCTAAAGACATTTGATCCTAAAACGGATGAAGAAATTTTTCTAGGCTATGCCAAAAATGGAAAGAGTTTTCGCATCCTAAATAAGATCAAATCGAAGTTTGAGGAATCTATTCATGTTGTGTTTGATGATGCTAACCAAGAACCGAGTAAGGTGAATATTGATGATGTAGGAGTTGAAGATCTTTCCCAACATACGTCTCAGATCAATCTTGGTGATGATAGTGATAATGATGAGGATGATGAGATCATAGTGGCTAATCCTAAGGTTACTCATGAGGTTATCAATGATGATATTGCAAGAAATGCTGATGATCATGAAGAGAATGATCATCAAGGGCAAATTGGAATTGTGAATGATAAAGCGACTGCGCAAGAGACAAATGAAGGTCAAGCGATTGATATCAAAATCTCTCAACCCGTTCCAATTCAGCATAGGGATCCCAAAATCCACTCCATCAATTGACCAAGAAAAAGCATTAGAAATATTCAAGAATCCAACGCCACCTACCATCATATCTCTTGATTTCTTAAGAATGTGCATCAATAACCAGAGAGCTAGAGTGGTGGAGGTTGAAGACAAAGTTTACAACTTTAGTGGCCCGTTCGAGGCATACACTAAGAACCCAAGTGATACTACGGTTGAGAATGAGGAGATCCGAAGATATACAAGTCACTGGGATATATCACCACTAAAGTTGTCAGAATCAAGGCTCAGGGAGTTAGGCCTGGCCACATACTTATTAAAACCATCAATGGAAAACTCCCCATCTTTAAAATTCACTTTTAGTTATTTACAATTTTATTACATTTTTATAAAAGTGAATCTGAGCTCATATCTTAGTTTTTCAGGATTTGTGAATGTGATGGGAAATGGGAAGCCTTTACGCAATTGGAAAAAGCACAAAAAAGGCTCATCTATACAAAGTTGGCATTGCTCCTTATGATCCACCATGAGCAGTGCAAGGGAGTCGAGCTACCGACTTTAAACAAGCGCTTCGTGGGAGGCAACCCACGTTTTACATGCTTTCTTTCATTTCCGTTATTTTTTTATTTTTTTAATTTTGTTTTGTTTCTTTTGTTTTAAGTGTTCTAAGTTGTTTTGATGATGCTTTTTGTCTCTTCTTGTTTTTTTAACTTCACAGATGGCTAGGCTTTATTGTCAGACTCTTCGCCTTGTTGCTCTTTCGCTTTTTGG
The DNA here is from genome assembly GCA_019426215.1 of Buddleja alternifolia. Classification (NCBI taxonomy): domain Eukaryota; kingdom Viridiplantae; phylum Streptophyta; class Magnoliopsida; order Lamiales; family Scrophulariaceae; genus Buddleja; species Buddleja alternifolia. The sequence continues at coordinate 31,365,823 of CM033399.1, forward strand.
ACATCACTTAGCTTTAAACATCAGGGACGTCTTTCCTTCCTTTACTTTACATTTGTATGTTCGCTCATTGGGGACAATGTGCTAGATTAGTTGGGGGGTGGGGTAGACGTCCTAATTTTATTGTGATGTGGTGATATGGTGTAACTTGTACTCATTTGTTAAGTTTCATGCTTGATTTGGGATTAGAAAACTGTGATAGTCAATGATTTCATATTCATGATTTGTTATACTTTTGCTTGGAGCATGATTCGTTTGAGTGTCTCTACTTCATCTAAGATGAAATCATTTGTCGTATTTTATATGTGAAAGCCTTTTTAGCCATGCTTATGTGAATTGTTGAGGATTTAAAGCATTGAGCGTTCAATTTTGTTAACTTTGAAATGTGTGTTGAGTGTGCGAAGTCATGAAATGATTTAGGCCATCTTTCATTTTCTTTAACCTTACAATTGGCCTTCACGATATTACATAATCTCTAGACCTTATTTTGAGCCGTATTGATAAGAATGGAGTGTGTTTAGCACACTAAAAACCACCATTCAATTTTCTTTCGCAAGCCACACCAACCACCCTTTAGCCTAAAAGAAACAAAAACAAAGTCTATTTCCCAAGTAAAAGAGCATATAACTTCATATCATTTGGCTTTAATTTGGGTTTACGCTTTGTTTTGGGTGTCGAATCTCATGGATTAATGGGTTAAAAGGTGTGTTTGTTCTTGATGATTTTGAAAATTTTGAGGTCTTCAGTTTATGTGAAATCAAGAGAGGAAAAAGAAATGTTGTAAGTTGGCTAAAGAGTCAAGACATTGGAAGTTACCGAAAAATATATTATGTGAGCTCTCTCTCGACTTGGCTACGAACTGAGCTTCAATGTGATTTATTTGGTCTGGGAATCATTTTTCCACCCTTAGCATCAAAAGAAACAAGTTTTGAGGTTATGAGTTCAAGGGGAAAAGAAATCAAAAAGCTATAAGTGGCGAGATGTGGAGATTTATTCGGTTGATAAGTGAGTGTTTAGCTCGATGATATTGAGTTGTATGCTTTCTTGAGTTTAGTCACTTTATCCATATATTCCCGTCCAAGCCATTACCTAGCCTTACGTTACAAGCCAAAAAGACCTTTTGATCTTGACTTTCACATTTCATGCACACTGATAGGTTAACAAGTTTTGAAGTGTTTTAATGTTTTTATTATCTAATGAGTTTGCATAATCTTGTTTAAAGTGTGCTCTTGGCATAAAAATGGATATGGAGTTCATGATTTTGAGATGGAATCGAAAATGTTTTAGAGGCTTTCAAATTGTTGAGTGTTCTAGGTAAAGTGTAACTTGTCATAATCATTTTCGAGGGTTTAATTCGTGTACGTGCTTGATAATTGAGACATAAAACCTTTCAAGATCCCAAAGCAAGTTGTAAAATCTGAACTTATGAGTACTTGTTCGCCATTTATTGATCGAGACGATCATAGCCTAGTTGGGGGGTAGTTGATAAGTCCATATTTTACAGTATTTTATGCCACATTGTAATATGATTTGAACGTTACTTTGATCATTTTTTATCCCTCATAATGCTTTGATTGGTATATATTTTGTTTTGTAGGATAAAAGTTGATTTACGCATGAAAGACGAGAAAAGAGATCCAAATTGAGCTTGAAATTGAAGAAAGAAACAAAAGAAGATAGTTGACGAAGGATTTTACACAATGCTCATATATAAATGAGGTTTTCGTCCTCTTAAAGGCCGAATCATACTAAGATTTCTTCTTCAATATTGTAGATCTATTTCTTAGCTTCGCGTAGCAACTTGAATCAACTCAATCCGACATTTGTAGAGAGAGTTATGATCAAAATACGAAAGCTGTGAATTCTGCGTCAGAGGACCGCGGTCTGATAAGAGTTTGTGCCGCGGTCCAATTCTCCCGAAGCCCTAAAATTAAGTCCGCCGTTTTCTCCCTTTATAACACACTTTTCTCTTGGAAAACACTTACACTTGTTCTAAAAACACATCGGGAAGCCATAGGAAGACCCAAGGAAGCTTGAGGAGCCATTTTCATCATCAAAAGCTTAGATTCACACCTTGTAATAGGGAGTAATTCAACTCTTTCTCTTTGATTAGTTTATCAACTATGTCTTATAGAATTGTTGAATCATTTGTTATTGTAAGTATGAGCTAAGCATCTTTGTGGTTGGGTTATGTAAATACTTTGTGATGTTTTGTGTTTAATGAATGATTAATTTCCAGATTTATTACATTCTTGTTACATGTTTGATTTTATGCTTAATGCTTTCACATGAATGATCACCATGTGTTTGATATAATGCTTTGTCTTGAGACCGAGATGAGATAGATAAAGGGAGATCGAAAAATCAAACATCATAACGTAACAATTGACTAGAGATAGAATCGATTGCGTTGTGTGGCTTTTTGTGATGAGATGACCCTATTGAATGTAGGATCTTCGTAAGCAAGGAATTCCTTTGAACCTAAATGCATGTTAGTTAATTCAATCTTCACTATAGAGATATAGGAAGTTGTTAACTAGTATAGGCTTGTTATTTCAAGAGATTGAATAATAAATACATTAGGGGGTTTCGCCATAACAAGAGCGTTCTAAAAATCCGGATAATTGAGAGTTCATGAACATAGAATAGAACATAGTAGGATCATAACCCAATCACCTCTTTCCATTCGATTTATTATCTTGTTTATCACATAGTTGTCTTTGATTATTTTCATAGTATAATCAACCATCATCTGATAATTTGATTTAGCTTAGAGTTAGATAATATAGCAATTACGAGCATTGAATCCAATTGTCCCTGTGGAGACGATACACCCCGGGCTAAATAGTCCACTTTATTACTTTGCACGACCTAGTATACTTGCTAGGATTTCGCGTGTCAGTTAGTTCCCAGGCCAACTCACCAAGGAATTATTGGGACTAGATAGGTTTTAAGGAACAAAATGGACTAAAATGGTATTGTTTAGAAACAATGCCAGATTAGTTGCTCAGGGTTACTGTCAGGAAGAGGGAATTGACTTTGATGAAACTTATGCCCTAGTGGCCCGCCTTGAAGAGATTCAGATGTTCATAGCATTTGCCTCATTCAACAAATTCATAGTATATCAAATGGACGTGAAGAGTGCTTTCCTGAATAGTAAACTTCAAGAAGAAGTATATGTGGAGCAACCCCCAGGATTCATCAACAACCATGGCAAAAGTATGGTCTACAAATTGGATAAGGCACTTTATGGCTTTAAACAAGCACCAAGAGCCTGGTAAGACACTCTCTCTATCTTCCTTATAGGTAAAGGCTTTTCAAAAGGCAACGTTGATACAATGTTATTCAAAATTACCTATAGCTAAGATATTCTCTTAGTCCTTATGTTGATGATATTATTTTCGGATCTACTAATAAGCGATTGTGTGAGAAATTTTCGAAAATGATGCAAGATCAATTTGAAATAAGCATGACGGGTGAATTAACTTTCTTCTTAGGACTACAAGTTAAACAACTCCCTATGGCATATTTATAAACCAAGCTAAATATATAAGAGATTTGATTAAGAAATTTGGTATGGAAAATGCATCATCTTCAAAAATTCCAATGAGCCAAACGCTTAAGTTAGATAAAGATGAAAGTGGGAAGAAAATTGATATCACTAATTATAGAGGTACCATTGGATCACTTCTTTATCTTACCACTAGTAGACCTGATATTATGTTTTCGGTATACATGTGTGCACGCTTTCAAGTTGATCCTAGAGAGTCACACTTAATTACTGCCAAGAGAATCCTTAATTACCTAAAAGGCACACAAAACGTAAGCTTATGGTATCCAAGGGACGGTCCTTTTGAACTAATTGATTATTCAGACGCAGATTTTGCAGGATACAAAATAGATAGAAAAAGTACTAGTGGTATATACCAATTTCTTGGTGATAGGTTGGTTTCATAGCATAGTAAGAAACAACAATCCATTGCAACTTCTACCGCTGAAGCCGAGTATGTAGCCGCTGGAAGCCGTTGTGCACAAATCCTTTGGATGAGGAAATAACTTAGAGATTATGGAATTATACTAGGTCCTACCCCAATCCATTGTGATAACCAAAAAGCTTTAGCTATGACCCAAAATCCAATCCTTCATTTTAGAACTAAACACATTGACAATTGCTACCATTTCTTGGGTGACCATGTTCAAAAGAAAGACATCTTCATACATTTCATTGGAACTGACAAACAATTGACAGATATTTTCACCAAAACACTCAATGAACAATGTTTTCTCACTTTGAGAAGTGAATTAGGTATGATTTATTTCAACGCTTAATAATGAAGCATCATACTTTTCGTAGGCATATAATTTAGGGGGAATCCACTTTATTATAATGTGTAAAGCGATTTCAAATTGAAATGAGTTATCAATTTTAGGAAAAACTTTAAAATTGTACTTATTTCAGTTAGTAAGTGACAATGATCAAATCTGATTTTAAAAATGTTATGCATTGATCATCAGCATTTACTTTTATGCATGTCAAATTGATCGCTAATAAAACAAAAATATTATTTCTCAAAAGCGATTATATTATCTTTATTCTAAAAGAAAACTTCAATGTTAAATTATTCCCTTTTTGACGCTAAGTAACTTTTTTTGAAATTCATGCATTGTTTTCATCGCTAAAGGTAGTGTGTGGATAAGTCCAAAAGATAAGATTTTGACAACTGCCCACGCGCTCCTATCAAATCAAACTGACGGTTAATGATACCTATCTAAAAATAGGTGGTTCAGCAACTGCACATGCCTGAATACATGTCAGTGTACCAATAGGCGTGTATAATTCACACTGAAAATTTTCAAAAGTTCAAACGTTTATGAAAAAGTAACTGCGGACTTCAAATTTCATTACCAAAGCAGTTATCTTAATTTATTGCGATTTTCACATCCGTCTTTATGATTAAATGACTCAGATTCAATGTTTTTTATTTTTTTGATTAACTGCATTTACATGTGGCCATTATCGAGCATTTAAGAGGTTACTTTTTGCCATTATATTTAAACCCTTCAAATTTTTACAGAAAAACTTTATCATTCTCATATTTTCTACTGTAAAAATATTCTAAGGCAAAAAGCTTTTCTTCTTTCCCTTTCAAAAAGCTCAACTCTTTTTCATTAATGGCACCACCAAAGTCTTCCAAATCTTCCAAAACTGATGCTGGGAAATCTTCCAAGTCCAAAACTGAGAAAACAATCACAGTCAATGTCGGATTCCTAGCAAACTGGGAGTACCTCTTTGAAAACCAACACTTCCCTTTGAGAGAAATTCTTCCCCTCATTGAATAATCTGGACTTAAACATTTTTAACCTCCCACTCTTGGATTCACGCAAAAGAAGCCCTTTTCTTCTTCCATAATGCTGTCAATTCTGACGATGGCAACTCTATAACCTGCGTGTTCCCTTTTGATCTAAAACCTTTTGTTCTCACTTCCCAACTTCTTGCTGATATGTTGAAATTGCCCACTCATGGTGGAGAAGTTGACAAAGTTACGATGGGAGATGCTACCAAAATCTGGGAATGAGCCAAACGAGACGATGTTGCTACTGCGTATGAGCTAAACTTCAAGAAAAATGACATAAAGCCAGAATATGTCATTCTTGAAGACATATGCGCCAAGATGGTAGAGTGCATGAAGGGATCATTCGAAAAGATCTCTCATGTGCAATACAGAATGTGTTGTGAATCCTGTATTCATGTGCAGCGGAAAAGATAAAAACAGATCTGGATTCACAATTAGATCACTTTTGGGTTTTAATAATTTTTCCATGTAAATTTCAAAAATAACATATGAAGATGAAATCTGATTTCATCTTTTTACAAACCTTTTGATTTCGATGAAAGTCTTGATCTTTCAGATAGCAGCAATTCAAAACTCTTGCCTCTAGATATCACACCGGAATGAGCTTCGAAGAAAAATCCTCCACTTTTAGACCACTATGGTCGACGGCTTCACTAAGGGGAGGAGAGAATATTTTTCTCTTCTTTCTTTGCTGTCAAGTCTAATTGTGAAAGTTAGGTTTTGACTGAACTAGTGTTAAGTATTTTTAAGTAATGGTGGGCTTGGAATTAACTAATTCCTTGAGCCCATCCAACTTCTCTAAAATTGCCTATCACACGCCTCACCCTATTATTATTGGGCTAAGTTGACTTTCAACTTAGTCCAATTATTAATTAGGTCCAATATATTTGAATCCAATTAAAATATAATACTAATTAATATTCCTCCATATTAAATAATCTAATTATTTAATAACAGGGCTATAATAAATAAGTGTATTTATTTATTATAATTAATTTATTTCCATTAATCTAATTAATTAAATAAATTAATGCATTCATAATAAATACATTCAATTATTTATTATTAATTTATTTCCATTAATCCAATTAATCAAATAAATTAATTTGCTCATCAAATAGAAAATTACCTAATTTATATTTATTGACAACGAAAGAATTCTCTTTGCTCAATTACTTTTAAGCGCGACTCTCTAGATTCGTTTCAATTGGTATTGGGAGGAAAACCAAGGATGTGAGTGTCGCTAAGCCAGTCACGTGAACTCACATCGAAACCCAATTGAAATGAATGGATCAATGAGAACCTTTAGGTCACAGATACCATGTGAGTATAAGCTCTTCACTGTAACATCCCGATCGAGTGAGAGTCATAGAATATGCCAAACTCACAAGTCTCGATGCTATGATTTTAAGAATCATAGTAAGATGAAGTTACTAAACTACCCTTATCTACTATACATATGTTAGTTCTCCTGCTTTGGCCAAAGACTTATAATTTTATTTACCTACAATCGCACAGGACGTTAACTCGTTACTACCCAAGACAGTGAATCAACTATTGGCAATCATCGAACAATTGCCACTTGTCCTTCTGAACCGCACTTCTCGGTTGATACCACCAAAGGGTGAAATGGATCTAACTACTCTAATAACTCGTTCAGTGTCACAAGTGCAATCTTCGTGAATCCACGGGTCTAAGGCTCACGCACACTACCGCGACCAGTAATTCAATCATTGACTATCCAAAAGTAAATGCCCATGTGATTGAATTATGGCGAGCCGTGTTTGAATATGCCAATTCCATTGACATATCTATGACCAAGCTCCCACCATCCAAAGTGACCGACTGACACTCCTTGTCAAGATTGCATCACACAAGTCTGGTCTTAATGCCCAATTAAGACTCGTCGACTTAAGGAACCGATACTTCTAGTGTCCATCTCATCAGATCATTGAGGAATAGAAGCTCTCTCTTGATTACCTTGGACTTATTTGTTCAATACTTATATTAATGCCATCAAGATTGATATGAACAAAAACTATGCCTTTATTAATGAATAAGAAATTTTACAACATAAATGTAATGCCCTAATAATCTAATTCCTCTATGGCATGGGGGGCATAATCCTAACAATCTCCCACTGGCACTCAATGCCAATCGCCATGGTATCTAATACCTATCTTCTCAAAATGTCGTTCTAGCACCACCTGTGATAGTGGCTTGGCCAGTGGCTCAACAACGTTATTTGTTGAATCTATTCTCTGCACGGCAATGTCGCCTCTTCCAACGATCTCTCTAATGATGTGATATCTTCTCTCAATGTGTTAGATTTATTGTGAGAATTGGGTAACATAGCGCACATAAGATTCCCTACTGCTGATGCATAGGTGACTCCACTCATTCTCTTACGATCATTCTCACTTTGAGGACTCATCAACTTAGAGAGATGGAGTCCATGTCTTATGGACAACAGGCCTCTCCTGGAATCTTCCATTCTGAATCTTTTCAGAACCTTTTCCAAATAGAGGGCTCGGGAGAGACCCATTTTTCTATTCGCTCTATCCCTGAAGATGCGAATTCCAAGGATATAGGTCACTTCTCCTAAGTCTTTCATGGAGAACGTGCTTGAGAGGCACATTTTGACCGAAGTCAACAGGCCTATATCATTACTTATTAGTAGAATGTCGTCTACATATAGGACTAAAAATGATATTTTACTCCCACTGGATTTCTTGTAAATGCATAGTTCATCTTCGTTCTTGATAAGGCCATAGTTCTGAGCTTCTTCATCAAAATGAAGATTTCAGCTCCGCAACGCTTGTTTAAGTCCATAAATTGATCTATTCAATTTACACACCTTATGAGAATCTTCATGGACATAAAACCTTTGGGTTGTTCCATATAGATGTCCTCCTCGAGGTATCCATTCAGGAATGTGATCTTCACGTCTATCTGCCAGATTTCATAGTCTTGGTGCGTGGCTATTGCAAGCAGAATTCTAATGGATTTGATCATGGCAATGATAGAGAAAGTTTCTTCATAGCCAATACCCTCTTTTTGACTATACCCTTAAGCTACAAGCCTAGCTTTAAAGGTATTGACCTTGCCATCCGGACCAATCTTTCTCTTGTAGATCCACTTGCACCCTATTGGTGCAATACCTTTAGGGCGATCCACTAGAGTCCAGAATTGGTTTGAGTACATCGAATCCATCTCTGTCTTTATAGCCTCAAGCCATTTCGCAGAATCGATATCCTCCATCGCATGCTCAAAAGTAGAGAGATCGTCTCCATAGTTTCCTTCTACTAAGGCATACAAATTATGCTCTCTCTGTAGTAGTTAACCATATCTCTTAGGTGGCTGAGATACTCTACTCGATCTACGCGATGGTGGTTGCGTTTGGTTAGGTTCATTATAAGTCTCTTGAATAGTGGTCTCTAAAGGAATTTTGTTTTCTTCTTCCAGAACAATATTTCCTCTTGCACCACCTTCTCGAACGAACTCGTCTTTGAGAAAGTACGTATGTAGGGCCACAATGACTATTTGATCATCATGCAGGTAGAAGAGGTATCCCATCTTTTAAAGATCTATCTTTCAACTTCTCCATCTTTGTCTTTTTCACATAGGATGGATAACCCCATATCTTAATGTGTTTAAGACTAGGCGTCTTTCCACTCCATATCTGATAAGGACTTTTAGGAACAAACCTAGATGGATACCTGTTCAAGATGTGGTCTGGTGTGAGTAATGCATGGCCCCACAATGATATGGAAAGATCCATGTACGTAGCTGAGCATCGATCAAATCATAACCAATAGTGTTCTATTTCGTCGTTCGGCTACCCCATTCAATTGTGGAGTTGCAGGAGGAGTCAATTGTAACACAATTCCATGTTCAATTAAGAACTCACCAAATTCGTCACCCATATATTTTCCACCTCGATTAGATCGTAGTGTTTTAATACGTTTTCCAGTTTGGTTTTCAACCAAGGCCTTGAATTCTTTGAACCATTCAATAGATTCAGGCTTATGTTTCATTAGGTATACGAGACCATACCTAGAGTGGTTGTCAGTAAATGTAATGAAGTATTGAAAACCTCTACGAGTCACTTCCCGAAAGGCCTGCAAACGTCAGTATGTATTAAACCAAGAACTTCACTGGCTCGTTCAAAATGCCCTGTGAAGGGTGACCTAGTCATCTTGCCTTTGAGACAAGACTCGCAAGTGGGGGGTGGTCTGACCCAAATGTGCTTATAAGCCCATTTTTCTCAAGTTTGCGAATCTTGTATTCTTCAGCATGAACCAGTCTCAAGTGCCAGATGAGTCTTTGGTTTGTCCCAGACATACCCTGTTTCTTGTGATTGTATTCACAATACATCTGTTTTGGACATTCAAGTAATATAAACCTTTTACTAAAGATGCAGAGCCAACACAATTATTTTTAAAATAAATGTTGCAAACATTGTTCAAAAATAGGAAATCGTATCCAAGTCTAACTCATACGGGAATAGAACAAATGGTTTTAAGCCCATTGGGCAAAACAAGACAATCATGCAAAACTAGTAAATGTCCAGTAGATAAAGACAAAGAAGTGGATCCTACGTGAGTAGCTGCCATACTATGTCCGCTGCCTACATGGATCATCACTTCTTGCTCCTCGAGCCTCCTACTTCTTTCCAATCCGATTTAAAAAACACAGACTTGAGCGCTAGCTCTTGAGTCCAGAATCCATGAAGTGGAGAAGACAGTCATAGAACAATTAGTTTCTAAAACATAGAGTTCTATACCTACAGCAGTATCAGCCTTTAGCTTTGGGCAGTCACGTTTCTAGTGACAGGCCTCTTTGTAGTAAATGCAGATATCTGTCTTCTTGGGCCCATGCCCTTTGTACTTTTTAACAGCTTTTTCTTTTGCTATGTTTCCCTCAGCCTTCAATGCTCCCTTCTTATTCTTGCCCATCTTTCTCTTGTTAGAACTCGAAGTTCCTCCAAAGGTTGAGATGGCTAGAGCAGACTTCTTTCCCTTTGGTTTCATTTGGCCCTGGGCATTGATCAATTTATTCATTAGCCCAGCTAATGTACATTCGATCTCATTTATATTGAAGTTCACAATGAACTGGGAAAAATAGCTAGGGAGTGATTGCAGGATGAAATCAGTTTGAAGGTGGAAATCCATGAAGAAATCGAGAGCTTCCAATCTCTCAATCATTGAAATCATTTTGAGTAAATGATCTCCCACCTTCTCTCTTTCTCCCATCCTAGCTCTGAAGAGCTCTCTCGATATCTCATATTGAGCAGTCCTACTGTGCTCTCCATAAAGTTCCTTCAGATGCATCATGATCGACCTCGAGTCATCCATGTTCTCGTGGGATCTTTGCAGTTCATTATTGATGGAGTCGAGCATGTAACCCTTCACGCAAATGTCATCTTTACACCAAGTGTTATATGTTTCACGTTCATTGTCCTCGGCTTCTTCAGCTGGGGCAGCGGTTTTGTCAGCCTCGAGTACATAGCTAAGGGACTCTAAACTTAGGATAATCCTCAAATTTCTGAGCCAGTCAGTATAATTTGGTCCAGTGAGGACATTTTTCTCAAGCAATGTTGAAAGAGGGTTGTTAACCATTTTGAGAGAGAGAAAATAAAATAACTGCAAAGAATAAAGAAAGATTCAATTAGGTCTTTATGTTGTACACCAAGTAAAATTAGACAGGACCTTGAATTTTCTCTTGGCTCCCACTACATTTTTCGAATCATCGCACTCCCACTACAATATTTGAAAATCTCGTTGGAAAGACTTCGTAGTAAGTGATTGAGTTCTTTAATAAAGTCGGTGAGTTGCAACCCTTTAATGATATTGGCTCACTAATTTTATTAAAGTGGCAATCCTTGCCAGCACCGTCTAACATGCGATTTAATCATTAGTTTGGCTTATAGATCACGAGACCGTAGCCCTTTAATGATATATAGGTTGTGATCTATCTGAACTTGGACCCATCAACTTCCAATCAATCCAACAATTAAATTCCACCTTGCAATCCTCTGTCGATATATGGGGTGGAATTTGTTTCGATTGATGGCATCTAATGCACTTAGAGATTTCAGATAAATATCGCAATGCATAACCCTCACTTACTGCGAAGAAATTATGCATATTGACATTTATTCAATTTCTCCGAAGTTTGATGGAGAGCTGGGACATCTAGTTCTCTTTTAATCTAAATTCAGTATTATTATCAAATGGGAGAATTTGGGATTAAATTGATCTCACTTTGCACATTATCCATTTATAGCGCGCATACATGGATTATAGAAAACTGAAAACGCCTAGCAAATCTATCACACATGCTTTCCATGGATTTATCTAGATTGAGTCAAGCCAGTGGAACAATCGAGGGTTAGAGGACCTATAGGATCTAACCTATGTCTAACTTCAAGGTCGTTCAACTCCAAGCAGATCTCTTTCCAAAAGGTCCTATTCTAATTACATAGATATAAATGCATCCTATACATTTTTCTATAAAAAGTAAAATACAAACTGGGAGATTTCAAAAGACCCGGTACAACCCAAAAAACAAAACCCATAAAGAAACCTAGTCCATGGAAGACATCCCACAATATCAAACATTAAAAGATTAAAAGATAGCTAATATGTTGGAGTTCTTTCAAGAAGAACTAAAATAAAATCCAATTTTCTTTAGATGTGGTTTGAAAAACAATTGAATTAATTTAAATCTAATTTTAAATTAATTCAACTTTAATCCTATTTGACAATAAATTCAATTTAGTTTCAAAAAATCAATTCTAAATCGATTTGACAAAGAATTTTTATTCAAAATAAATTTCTTTGTTCTAGGATTATTTTAATTTTAAATCTAATTTAAAATTGGGCATAAAACTAATTTCTAAAATTATTTTATCCTTTAATAAATTTTAAAATCATTTTAAAATAAATATTTAATTTAATTTTACAAATTGGGCTGACCCATGGGTCTATCCATGGGTTGACCCGTCCCCGCCGGGTCAAACCCTGTCTTACTATTTTTTAAAAATAAAATACTGGGTGCACAGCGCCTGCTAGGCATGCACTGTGTAGCCCTAATGGGCCACACGGTGGCCTGCCCAGCACACACTGTGTGCGCGCTGCCCGTTGGGCTGCTCCGTCTCGACTCCCTGAACCGAATTCAACATATTTCAAAATCACATATCCATGTTCATGCAAAAGTTCATATCCAATTCAAAATATATTAATTTACATTCAAAACATAAATCACAAAAAAAAAAAATGGGTTCAAAATCAACTTTCAAAAAATTAAATCTAACAACGAAAAATATAAATCCAACCATATTTTTCATCACAAATTCATATCCAATATAGATATTGAGTCATATTCAAAACATGAATTACATAAACAAATTTATCTGTTCAGATTTAACTTTCAAAAAATAAATCTAACCATGAAAAATATCAATCCAATTAAATTTTCCATCACAAACATGAATCCCAAAATATTCATATCATAAATCATTATAAGCCAAAAGTTGATTATGATACTACTGTTGTGAATCCTGTATTCATGCATAGCGGAAACGATAAAAACAGATCCAGATTCACAATTGGATCATTTTTGGGTTTTAATAATTTTTGGTAAAGGATATTGGCACTCCAAAAGTATTATTGGCACTCCACTATTCAATACAAATTTCTTTCTAAAAATATTGAAAAGTGGACCTCCAGTAGTAATTTTTGAAGTGCCAATATCAACTCCCTAATTGTTCCATGTAAATTTCGAAAATAACATATGAAGATGAAATCTAATTTAATCTTTTTACTAACCTTTTGATTTCAACAAAAGTCTTGATCCCCCGGATAGAAGCAATTCAAAACTCCTGCCTCTAAATATCACGCCGGAACGAGTTTCGAAGAAAAATCCTCCACTTTTAGACCACTATGGCCGACGGCTTCACTAAAGGGAGGAGAGAATATTTTTCTCTTCTTTCTTTGCTGTCAAGTCTAATTGTGAGAGTTAGGTTTTGACAGAACCAGTGTTAGATATTTATAAGGAGTGGTGGGTTTGGAATTAACTAATTTTTTAAGTCCATCCAACTCCTCTAAAATCGCCTATCATACGCCTCACCCTATTATTATTGGGCTAAGTTGACTTTCAACTTAATCCAATTATTAATTAGGTTCAATATATTTTAATTCAATTAAAATATAATACTAATTAATATTCCTCCATATTAAATAATCTAATTATTTAATAAAAGGGTGAGTATAATAAATAAGTCTATTTATTTATTATAATTAATTTATTTTCATTATTCTGATTAATCATATCAATTAATGTGTTCATAATAAATACATCCAATTATTTATTATTAATTTATTTTTATTAATCCAATAAATCAAATAAATTAATTTGCTCATGAAATAGCAAATTACCTAATTTATGTTTATTGACAACGAAAGAATTCTCTTTGCTCAATTCATTTTAAGTGCGACTTTCTAGGTTCGTTTCAATTGGCATTGGGAGGAAACCAAGGATGTGAGTGTCCCTAAGCCAGTCACGTGGACTCACATCGAAACCTAATTGAAATGAATGGATCAATACGAACCTTTAGGTCATAGATACCATGTGAGTATAAGCCCTTCACTGTAACATCCGGATCAAGTGAGAGTCATGGAATATGTCAAACTCACATCACTCAATGCTGTGCTTTTAGGGAATCATAGTAAGATGAAATTTCTGAACTACCCTTATGTACTATACATAAGTTAGTTCTCCTAGAGATAAAATAACACATCTCAAATGGTTGACATGGAGAAGACATTTTAAGAGACTCTCCACAACCCTATTCTTTCAGACGCCAAAAAGTTTGAAGTGTTTGAGACACTAGCAGATCTTGGTCTTCACACCAAGAAGTGTCTGAAATTGCGATTGGGTTATATTCGGCGTCTAGCAGTCAATTTATCTTATTTTCACGCTGAGCATTTCAACTGTTTGGGCCTTTCAGAAGAAGTTTTTTATCCTCTGTTGTGATCAAGACTCGCAATATCCCTGGTTGGCTAAGAGGCCCCGATGAGGAAATGCTTAGTAAAATTCGGTACTCAACGAAGCCAAAGTTTGTTCGCTCACCCCAGAATGCTCTATCTCCAAGGCCCCTCAAATTATGGAAAGAAAAAGGACCTGTTGTTGCTGAGCGTCCTAATCCCATCAATTCCTGGGTGGAAGATGAAGCACGTACATATCTTGCTAGATTGTGGGCTGATGATTATGAGAGCGACAGAGAAAGATTTGAGAAGTATATCGCTGCCCGAAAAAACAAAGAGAAAGCCGACAAGTTAGGCAAGCGATGGATGATGGATACGCCGAGAAGGGCTGAAGCGTTTGTGTTGCACTTCTACACTCTTGAAGAATTAGTACGTTATCTATTTCTCTTTAAGTTTAAAGTTGAATACAGATGCCGTGAATTTGCTGTATTCTTGCTCGAGCAGCGCAAAGCGATTGCTGGTAATGTTAGAGACTTACCATACTACAGGCAAGGTATAGAGCGCTACATTCGTCATCAACTCGATTTGTTCATTCAAGGTGGATGCTATGTTTTTCATCCGAGTCAGAATTTTGTTCAGCGAATTCATCTTGATTTGAATGAGGATGCATCTACAAGCAAAAAGAATGCACTCCCGAGGCCAAGTGAAGTGCACATGCGTTTAACTTATGAGCATGAGGAAGATCATCATACAGGTAGGGTTGTTCTGGACAACGATTAATCAATGGATATAACCTTCAATGACCTATTTGGTCTAAATGCGTTCAGAGCCTACTCTGTTCTTCCAAGTCTTTTCTGTGAGCAGAACATCCGCGTGGCCAAAATCAAATCCTTAATCCGGCCAGTGGACCAAGGAGCTGCTCAGGACCTTATGTCGATATTGATGGACTATTTCAATTCTTACTTTTCTGAAGTGACTCTGTCAGAGAACGCTGATCTTGCGTTGAGTACTGAAGAGCACAATGACGCTATATTCTTTATCTCGCAGACTCACCTGCTCAGTCCAAGGAATGTTTTAGAAGTGATTGGCCCAATCTAGGTCATCCCTGTTCCGAGACCAGTTCCTGTGAAAATCACCGAAATTCAAGTAGAAAAGACTCCTACTGTTGCAGACGCTTCGATGCCAGACGCTTCAATGCCAGATGCCCCCAGCATTCCAGTAGTTGAAGTTCCACTTGAAATCCAAGTTGCACAAATTGACGCTGCAACTCAATCTTTGAATGAAGCAATTCAGGAAGTCGCTAAGGATCCCGAGGAACAGTTTATTCATGACAAATCCAAAGGCAAGGCCGTATTAATTCCATCTCCTGAGCGTTCCTCTTCCTCTGATTCCGATTCTGACAACGTTCAAGAGACGAAAGACTTCAGATAAGCAGTTAGGAACTCACTTCAAAATATTGAAGGTTTCTGTTCTAAGTTGATTGAAAATGGTGATCTTCACATCAAGCTTGCCTCCGATACTAGAAGTCGAGACATAGCCAATGCAGCAACCAAAAGTACTGTGGCGATACTTAATAGTATGGTTCCATTAATCCTTGTATGTTATTTTCAATCAATTGCTCGCTCAGAATGCCTCAGTCGATACAAAGCGACACAATCAATCCAATTCCGTCATCCAGTCTATCACTGAGCAAGTTGCTCTTCTTGTTGAAGAAGATAAGTTACTACGGAAGGACATGGCAAAAATCAAGCAATCTTTTAATGATGTCAAGAAGGGGACAATAGGAAAAGCCAAGTCCAAGAGCGCTCAAAGCTCTGAAGACAAGTGCTGGAAAGATTTTCAAGGAACCATTTCATCCATCCAACAAGTCGTTCTCAGGAAACAAACACCACCTTTCTATAGAGGTTTCCTAATTCCAGACTTCTCCATAGAACTTCTTGAAGAGTTAGGTATTCCACCTTTTGCTGTGTTTGTTCCAGCCTACCCTAATCCTCATCGAGCTCCAGTTACAAGGACTTATGAGATTTTTGAAGAACTGTTGAGTGAACTGGGAATTGATCCTTCTCTTTGGAACAAGCGTCAATACAGATTTGAACAATTGGCTGAAATATGGAAAGCAAACAATTCGCCAATAATATGTATCAAAAGATGGTGGAAGCCAATGAAAAGTTATGGAAGTTTGCAGAAATGATCTTCAAGCAAGAGCAAAAGGACGCTAGCAAATCAAAGACTACTTCCAACAAAAGAAAGCGCTAGATCTTTTTCTGCTTTATTTTTTAAGTGTTTTATGAATGTTTTGTTGGGAATCCTGGTATCATGCATAGTGGAAAATAAACATATTCGGATTCCTAAAAGCTAAGATCAATTTTATGGCTTTCGTTGATTTTTAGATAAAACTTGAATACGAAGAACGCGATAAATCACTTACCTCTTGTAGAGTATTCAATTAATTTTCACACTTCACGAACGGTCCAATTATCCCGTCTCTAGATCATCACACGAGGAATTAACTTTTGGAAATCTTCATCAGCATCTCCCACAACGGCGGCTAGGCAGAGATAATATAAATCCTTTTATTGTCTTGTATTTTGGTGGAGAATTTCACGTATTGTGAAATTGTGTTATGTGAATTCATTCTCTAGGGCTGTGTTGGAGGATTATATAAAATTTTCCAACTTAAGCCCATGCAGTACACGTCCCTACTGGGCTATTGGACGCCCCATGTGGGCTAAATTGACCCAGTCAATTTAGTCCACTTAATTTAATCATATCATATTTAATCCAATTAAATGATTATAGATTAAATTAATATTCTAATTTAAATATTTAATTAACTCAGTTAATTAACTATTCAAATTAATTAATTTAATTTACCATTGTTTAATCCAATTAAATAACTAATTACATTAGTTCGTCCAATTAATTGATTTGTCCAACCAAAGGACAAATTACCAAAATACCCTCCAAATACAAAACTATAATTTCTGGTCCATTCCTTTATAGCACGACTCTCTAGGTTTGTCTCGATTGGCAATGGGAGGATACCAAAGGATGTGGGTGACACCTAGAAAGCACCGTGGCCCCATATCGTAGCCCAATCGAGTACGAAATGACTATGTCATTACGAACCTCTAGATTATGAATATTGTATGAGTATAAGCCCTTCAGTGAGAGTCATTGAATGTCAAACTCACAGGACTCGATGCTATGCTAAGAATCATAGTAATATGAGATTATGAAATTACTCTCCGTGTTAAACATGAGTCAGCTTATCAGCTCTGGCCAGAGACTTCTAATCTCATATACCTATGATTGCATTCTCGTTTACTTTGAGACAGTGAATTCCTTCTTGGCAATGACATCACATGCTACTTGTCCCTTAGAACACACTTTGAGGTCGACCCCACCAACGAGTGAATTGGGCCTAACTACTCTAATGATAGAACCAACATCACAAGCACACTATGACCATGACTCCTCAGGTCTAAGGCTCACACATACTATCAAAATCAGTAATCCAATCATTGACAGTCAATGAGGAAAAACCCATATGATTGGATTACTACAACCCGTGTTCGAATACACTAATCCAATCAATGTATCTATGACACAAACTCCCACTATCCCATAGTGTTCAACTGACACTCCATGTTAGAGCATGTGTCATAGAAGTCCACATGAATCTCAATGCCCAATTGAGATTCTCCGACTTGTGAACCATTTAAGTGATCAAGTACCAAAACTTTCTAGTGCCTATCTCCTTAACTACTATAACGAGTGGAAAGTCTACCTTGATGCACATGGACTTGTTGTTTATTTAAGACTTATAGATATCATTAAGACTTATATGATCAACATACTAATGCCTTTTATTAATTGTAGACTGTACAATATAAACTAGTGCCATATTCTCTAATTCTTCGTTGGCATCGAGGTCACTTTCCCAACAATCTCCCACTTGTACTCTATGCCAATTGCTATGGTATATAATACCCATCTTCTAAAGATGTCGCTCTAGCACCGCCTGTGATAATGGCTTAGTGAGTGGGTCAGTCGTGTTATCGGCTGAGGTTCATTTTCTACAAGTCTATTTCGCCTTTATCAATGATCTTTCAAAGGATGTTGTACCTCTCAACAATATGTCTGGATTTGTGAGACCTTGGTTCCCTAGCTTGCGCTTCAGCTCCATTTCATTACAATGCAAGCTCCTCACCAGGGACCAATAGAAGTTCCACCACGAACTTCACATCCAAACTAATTCCTGGACAACCTCTAAGGTTCCAAGGCAATTTTATATATTCATTCTCAGTAATGGAGTATTTTACTTGGAAGTCTTCTATGTTACTACTCCACAATTGAGGGTGAATACAAACCCAAAGTGGAATTTTAATCTTCTTTATCAGACTTAAAGTCCGAGTAATTAAGTATAAATTTCCACTATCAGTTCTACATAGGCATAGATGAAGAATACATCATAAGTTTTTCTCAAGTACTTCATGATATATATTATGTCTATCAATTGCTCTTCCTCACTAGGCAAAAGCCCTTTCTCAGATCTTCTATCCTAACTTTTTTAGGATTTTTTCTAAGCAAAGGGCTTGGGAGGGCCTATCATCCTATTTGCTCTATCTCTATAGACGCAAACTGTAAGGGTGGAAGTGGCTGCTCCCAAGTCTTTCATGGAGTGTATGCTCAAGATTTATGTCTTGATTGAAGTCAATGAGCCCCTATCATTTCCCATTTGTAGAGCAACTTCTACATATTCTACTAGAAATGATATCTCGCTCCCACTGGCCGTATTGCACACAGATGGTTCTTCTTCATTTTTTTATGATATTATAATTCTCAATTATTTCATCAAAGTGAAGATTCCAACTACGAGAGGCCCGCTTAAATCCACAAGTGGATTTATACAGCTTGTAGACCTTATGAGAATCGGCCTAGATATGAAACTCTTGGGTTGTTCCTTATGCATGTCTTCTTCAAGGAATCCATTCACGAACGAGTCTTCACATCTATGCACCAAATTTTCATAATCTTGGTGTATTACTATCGAAAGTAAGATTCTAGTGGATTTGATTATAGCTATGGCAAAGTGGCTTCCTCATAGACAATGCCCTTCTTTTGACTACACCCTTTGGCCATGAGCCTGGCCTTGTCATTCGAATCAATTTTTCTCTTGCAGATGTCTCCGCCTCTGACGAGTACAATGCTCTTTGGGAGATATACTAGAGTCTAGGATTGATTAAAAAACATCTAATTCATTTTCACTTTCATAGCCTTACACCTTCTCGTAGAGTCCATATACACCATTGATTTGTTATGCGTGGAGGGATTGTATCCATGGTTCTCCTTTGCCACAGCATACAACTTATGTTTTCCTTGTAGCAGACAACCATATCTCTCAGGCGGTTGAGATACTCTACCAGACCAACTCGTTGGTGGTTGTGTTATAATGGACTTGGTTTGGGTTTTCTTGAATAGTAGTGTCCTAAGGAGTTTTGTTTTGTTTTTACAGAACAATCTTTCTACCAATTTGACTTTCTCAAATGAACTTATCTTCGAGAATGGTGGCTTTCAAGGCCACAATGATCTTCCGATCATTATGTATGTAAAAGAGGTCTCCCACTGAATTATTTGAGATAACAACAAAACGTCCTGTTAAGGACTTAGCCTCCAGATTATTTACCTTTGTCTTTTATACGTAGGTTGGGTATCGCTGTACCCTCACGTACTTAAGACTAGGCTTCCGCTTGCGCCATGTTGCATTAGGAATAAATTTGGAGGGACATCTATTCAAGATTCACCTATGAGCAGCGTATGACTCACTATGAATTGAGCAATTCCATGTAGCTTAGCATAGAATAAGTCATGTCCAACAATGCCTCGTTCTTGCATACTACTGCCCTATTCAATTGTAAAGTCACTGGAAGTGTCAGCTATGAAACTATACTATGTTCTTTTAAGAACAGGTCAAATTAGGCAATCATATACTTGCCACTACGATCCAATCGTAGTGACCTTATATGATATCCATTTTCAACCATAGACGTCAGTACGCACCAAACTTCAAAACTTGAGTGGCCCTTTAATGTTTTCCCTGTGAAGGGAGATTCGGTCATCCTTTCCGTGAGATAAGATTCTTAAGTTTGGATAGGGATCCAATCCCAAAGGGCTTTTACCCCATGTTTCTCCTAATTCATGAATTTTATGCTCTTAAAGCATAACCTAATCTTAGGTGCCAAACAATTAATCCAGTTTGTTTCTAGCACACTACTCTCTTTAGTATCTATGTTCACAGTACACTAATTCCGAACTTTTAAATCGTTGTTAACAATTTTAAGTGATACGAAATTTTTGAAGTCAAAAAAAACTTCAGAGTTTATTCAACCCCCCCTCCCCCCCTTCTAAACCCTTTCGTATGCCATTTGGGACTAGGCCTGTAAACGAGCCGAGCCTTGTAAAATTTACAGGCTCGAGCTCAAGCTCATCTCAAATAATTTGAGCTCAAGTTCAAGCTCAGCGAGCCCAGTTTTTAGAGCTCGAGCTCCGGACAAATGAGCAGCAAAGCCCAAGCTCGGCTCGTTGGCTCATTCAAGCTCGAGCTCAACTAGTTTGCTCGTTCGAGTTCAAGCCAAACTCGAAATTTTGGCTAACAAAAATATACCATGTAAATGAAAAGTTATGATTCTGAGATTTTGTATTTCTATATAACGTTCTAATTCTAAGTTTAGGGTTTAGAACTTAGGGTTTAAGGTTTAGGATTATACCTTATATTAGTTTTCCCTTTTTTTCTTAACCATCGTAACAAAACTAGAATTTTGGTATAACTCGACAAGTCTTAAATTTCACAACTTAAGTAGTTGTTCAGTATAGTTCAGAAAAAAAAAGTGGATGAAATCTAGGGTTTAGGACTTAAGGTTTAGGGTTTAGGGTTCTATCTTATATTTGTTTTACCTTTTTTGCTTTACCATCTTAACAAAACTAGAATTTTGGTATAACTAGCCAAGTCTTAAATTTCACAATTTAAGTAGTTTGTTCAGAAAGAAAAAAAAAGTGGATAAAAAATTGCTCATGTGATGTGGTTATATAAATTTCGATATGCGTATACTGAGTTATATTCAAGTTAAATTAATTCTTTACAAAAACATATGCATATTATTATAAATTTCATTATGAGAATATGACAGATGAACAATGTGAAAGCCAATAGTTTGATTGGATGAAATATTATAATTAAGAATGAGAAATTTAGATGAAAAAGTACTTTTATAATTTTTTTAAATATACTATTTCGTGATTTCTTAATTATTATTATTGCAAGATTATTAGTATATATATAACACAAATGAATTTTGGCATTTAACACTTAGCAGGTGAAGTGTTTATTCAGTATTATTTTTTATTAAAAATAATGTATAATTTTGAATATAATAAGTAAACACAAATATATATATATATATATATAAATTAACAGTAAAAGCTCGTGAGCCTGCTTGCGAGCTTATGAACACCTAAGTGGAAGCTCGAGCTCGGTTCATCAATAAGCTCGAGCTCGCTAAGCTCGGCTCGAGCTTGAAACATCCCGAGCTCGAGCCGAGCTTTAATCGAGCTGGCTCGCAAGGCTCGCGAGCCGGCTCGGCTCACCTTACACCCCTATTTGGGACCACCAAATTACATTGAATAAAGTTCTTATTTTATTTTTACAAATAACAACTTCATATCAAGTTGCAGTCATGCAACAAGAAATAAGAGATTAACAACAAATAATAGATAAAATATTGCAATTAAGTATATTTAAATTACTTTGGCAGAGAGTGCTTGATAAATCATATGGTACTTCACATTATGATAAAAAAATAATTTAAACACTTAATCATATGGTTCATCAAATCATCATAAGTAAATGTTTCTCCCTGGTTTTGACACTCTCTTCATTGGAAGAACCACCTACATGAACATGTTTAGAAAATAGACTGATAGTGGGGTTGAAGATGCTAGAAGAAGAAAGTATGAGAATATTCCCTAAACAATTTCTTTACGCATAATGTAGAAATTTACCTAACTTCCTCTAACATTTAGATTAGAATATCATTTGTACATTCATGCTTGTCGTATTACATATTTTCTTGCGTGACAAAATTACTGAAATGGATTGTTAAAGAAAAATATTATTCAAATGAAGATTGAGAATTTTAAATTGAAAGGGGTCAAGATATACATTTAAAGGCCTTAAATTGTGATTGTTTTCAATTATTTTTAAAAATTTTAGGGGCGTCGCACAATTTTTTCCAACTATCATTGAATTTCCTATTCAATGTGATGGGTTGATTGTTAATAAATTAGTGGCAAAACAGATTATTAAATGGAGAATTTGTCATTTGTTAGAAAAGAAAAGAATAGGAGTAACATGGATTGATTTTGCATTACAATTGGCCTTCTAATTAATTAATTGATTTAGCAATCCCTTCTCCCTAATTAATTAAAAATTATTGCGTCTTTCTAAATTTAAAAACTTCCTACTCCCTTAACCATAATTTTTCCTCTTTACTTTACATTATTTGCAATACTTATTAGCTCATGTGGCATTTCGTTTTCTAGACGAATTATTTGATTTTGATGTTATGTATATTGACTTAATATTATTTTTGTTATTGTGTCATTTTTCTTCGAACGGATTAAAAATAGCAATATATTTTGAATCTCAGCTCGATTAGTAAATTTTTTTAATACATATAGATAAAAAATATGTTACTCGAGCTTAACTCGTGTTCGACCCGATTAAATATCATTTGAGCTCGACTCGGTTAATAATCAAACCAAGCTCGACTCATGCATGCATAATAAAAAATATGGTGATGTTGGTCACATTGATAACCAGAAGGTTAAGGAAAATGTTTCAAACAGATAACCAAAAGGTTTCATGATGAGACAGTTTGACGCCAAAAATCAAATCTTATAAATATTGAACTTCTTTCCGTAAATATTTGAAAATTGAGAAAATTCTTACAAATTCAGAAAATAAAATAAAAGAAAAAGGTAAAATTACACTAGCCGACTTGTGGTAATACCTTACCGCATGTATATTTTAAATTAAACATGACCACTGCCTTTGGGAGAAAAATACCTTTTAATCTATCATTTTTTATAAATAGTGGTATTTGTATAATTTTACTTATCAATCTACCTGTCATATAAACCAAACATTTGATAAGATAAATTGGATAAGTTGTTGTTTCAAATCCAACTTCCAATCCTGCACCACAAACGCTTGATTGATCATGCTTCTTTGGGTTAATTCCATGCCACCCACTTGGGCACGTACCCAAGTGGGTAACATGGAATTTCCCGTTTCTTTGATAGAGAGCAATGCAATTCCTCCTCATCAATTTAATCGTTACAATCTCATCCATTGAACCAAACAAGTCCTTAGTGAATATACACTTAATACATCAGTATATAACACGTAGGGATAATTACACTCACAACCCTTCAATGATGGGGTAATTACACAAATCTCCCCTCACTAATTGATATTTACAAATATACCCCCTCATGTTAAAGATTTCTTACAATTGCACCCCCTGTGTATAACAATTCTTACAATTGCACCCCTTGTAAATCTTACAAATAGACTTCTTACAATTGCACCCCCCGTGTGTAACAATTCTTACAATTGCACATCCTGTAAACCTTACAAATAGACCTCCTGAAGGGGATGTTTGTAATTATCAATTAGTGATGCGAGATTTGTGTAATTACTCCATCATTAAGGGAGTGATTGTAATTATTCCTAACTAGTATCCTTTAATTTTGTAGTCAACAAATAGAATAAAAAAGGTACTATATATTTAGCTACCTAATATACATTAAAGGGAAACTGCAATATTTATATGATATATGATAGGATCTGTTGTAATTATAGTTCACTTGTTTACAAGCTTGCAAAGTTAGCCCCGTAGAATGCATCTTTGGCAATTTTGGTCTCACTTGTTAAAAATTGGATGGATTTTCGTGTGTGTAATGCATATCCCGTTAATTTTATTACTGATTTTGTGCCTTGCACATCCTAACTAACTGTTTCTGCCTCTTTTGTAATGGTTGAGACTAAATATGCATTATATGAGATTAATTTTATAAGTTTGTGAACAATCACTGAAAATACAACAAACTCTATCCAAGGGGATTAATAGAGCAATTTTCCCTATGTATTAAGTGGTGTAGTATTTATTATACTATATATAATTGAAGAGATACTTACACAAGCTGCTTTTGGAATGTCAACGGTTTCGATGAAACAAGTGTAACTTTATTTCAAGAATCGGGTGCAATGCACCATGTGATTTAGCATTGTGACACTTCGATAGTTTTGATAATATGGTTTAATGACAATCACATGATCCATAAAACCTGATTCATTGTAAGTTTTTTTTCTTATATTTATCTTTTAAATTCTATTTCTCAACTCTTTTCTTCTTTCCTTTTGTGGCAATTTATTTAATTTCAATTAATTTTAATTCAAATTTCATTTTTCTCATATGCAACGAGTGTGCTTCACCGACTAGTGGAATATAACCTACCCAAACTCATCAAGGGCATTTACGGATATCCATCCTCATTTCAACCGTCTTAACTATCCCGCCATCACTTCATCTCTCTCTGAACTGAAATTCACATTCATGGACTCCTCTACAATCTTCTTAATTCTAATCTCAATCCTATATCTTAACCCAATTTCAACCCTTGAATACCCTCAAGAAATCATCAATGAACTCTACCCCGATCTCATGGATAATCCCAATGCCACCATATCGACGCCACCGGCAAAACCACCAACTCTTCCATTTCCGCCGTCGCCGCGTTCTTCTCCTCTAGCTCCGGCGTTATTTGTGATCGGAGATTCCTCCGTCGATTGCGGTACTAATAATTTTCTCGGCACTTTCGCTCGCGCCGATCGGCCTCCGTATGGCAGAGATTTCGATACTCATCAGCCTACTGGCCGCTTTTGCAATGGAAGAATCCCTGTTGATTATCTTGGTAAAAATAAATATTCATTTTCTTTTTTTTTTTAGGTTTTTCGGTTTTATTTGATCCTTTTGATTGTTCTTGAGTGAAATCTTGAACTGTTTTTATCATCGATCATACCTAATTTTGATTTCCCCCTTTTTGAAAGTACTTAAAACTCGATTTGGCTTTGAGCAGCATTGCGTCTTGGATTGCCGTTTGTGCCGAGTTATCTAGGCCAGACCGGTTCGGTCGATGATATGATTCGAGGAGTAAACTATGCTTCTGCTGGTGCAGGGATCATCTTCTCCAGTGGCTCTGAATTGGTATCCGAATTTCGCTCATCAATATCGATTACGTACTAATTGTCTACTTCAGCATTCAGTCAAATTTTTCTTGAATTTGATTAATTATCGAAAATTCTGTTTATTAGGCACTGTTGAATACTCTGGTGCACATTTTGATTCTGTTTTGGGATAACAGTGTATAATGTATATTCCGTTTCACCTCTCGTTTCGGAATCTTGTACAGGGGCAACATATTTCTCTGACTCAGCAAATTGAGCAGGTTATGGACACATTCCAGCAGTTCATTCTCAGCATGGGTGAGGATGCAGCATACAATCTTATTTCGAGCTCTATATTCTACATTTCAATCGGGAGCAACGATTACATACACTACTACCTCCAAAATGTATCTGGTGTGCAGTCTCGGTATCTGCCTTGGAGTTTTAACGAGTTTCTTGCCCAGACAATGAAACTGGAGATTAAGGTAATAATCTAATTCTATGTTTCATATGTTTTATGTTAATAAAATAGTGATCGAAATTTTATCATCCGTCAGATTCCTAAATTGTCCTCTCATATGAGTCAAAATATCAACGTCGCCCCCCGAAAACTAATATGTTTTTCAATTTCCTAAGCATATAAGATCCAAAAAAAAAACATTAATATTTAGTATTTATGTAATCAATAAGCAAAATTGGGAGTTGTTATTGAAATATTGAGCCTTTGCTGATATTGCAGAACTTGTACAATGCAAATGTTAGAAATGTGGTGGTGATGGGACTGGCTCCTTTAGGATGTGCCCCGAATTACTTGTGGTCGTATAATAGCAAGAACGGGGAGTGTGTAGAGATGATAAACGACATGATAATGGAGTTCAATTTTGCTATGAGATTCATGGTTGAGGAACTTAACCGGGAACTCCTTGAAGCCAATGTAATTTTCTGTGATGCATTTGAAGGTTCTATGGACATAATAAAGAATCATGACCGTTATGGTAAGAGCGTAAGATCAATTCTTGTTTATGTCTTGATAGAGATAGATTTCCCCGAATTATGTTGTTTGATTTTATTATTTTGTGATCGATTTTCAGGATTTAATGTGACAAGTGATGCATGCTGTGGGTATGGCAAGTATAAGGGTTTAGTTCTGTGTATATCTTCTGATATGGCTTGCAAGAATGCTTCTAATCATATTTGGTGGGATCAATTTCATCCGACGGATGCTGTCAACGCAATCCTTTCTGACAATGTATGGTCTGGACTGCACACTAGTATGTGCTATCCCATGAATTTGCAGCAGATGATAGCTCACATGGCCAAACGATGATCCCGGGCGACAAAAGGTACCGTAAGCATGTGTATGTAGAACAGTATAAGCAGTTTCCAGTGTATAGAAATAGGCAGCATAAAAAACTCAACTGTTGTATTGCAAATATTGATTGAGGAAATATAAAAATGATGTTTTACATGTTGGCAGCATTAACAAATCACAATTAATAATATATCGCAAGGACTACTTATATGGTCTTTGCGGTGACATGGTAATTACAGAATTATACAATTGATTTTAAAAAATTACTATGCCCCTGGTGAATGTAAGTAAAGCAGACAAAACCATAATACTGTCTCTGCTCTCTGTAAAATACTAGGTGTTATATGCCAATATTGATCTCAGAATTGCTACATATATAATTCTTCCTCGAATTTGTTTGTCGTTTTAACAGACTAGTTCTGAATCTGTAACTGCTGTCTCCATAACAAAGCCTGGAAATGCCAGAGTGAGCTCCCTGGAATATGAAAACGAGAAAACCTTCTTAGAATGTAACGTTGATTAATAGTAACAAATTTAGAAAAATCTTATTCAAGTTGAAAACAGGTGCAGCGTATCAACAGCCCGGAAAAAAACACTTGAGTTTTCGCTGAATTTAAGCTATTTTTATTGTTTGATGCTTCTCTAGAAAAACAGCTAAAAATAAGTAGAAAGTTAAAGCATATATAAAGGTACTTCTACCAGCTTCTATTGTTTCTGCTTTTTAGAATTTTTTGCAACAACCCAACTTCAGCTTTTTTTTGGCACTTTTACAACTCTTTCTAAAATTCTGAACTTTTTTAGAAGCACGAGTTTTTGCAATATCCTTGAAAATTGAATATTTCAGCTTAAACATTTATCTAGTGCCTACTACTGTGCTAAAAGCTATACCTGATAGCAGACGAGCGACTTAAATCTTTTGTAAGTGAAACTAACCTTAGATATGGAAGAGTCATGTTCTTTATAAGAGAAGGGTATTTGGCAACCAATTCTTGCCACTCTTCGAGATCTATTTTTCCATCTCCTTTTAAGTCTGCCTCCTGGAGTGTCTGCACGAAAATCCCCAAAAAGATGTTAACAAATTGTGTGCTAACAACTACTTTAAACAAAAGATTGGCTCTTACTACCTTGTCAACTATAGACTCGACAACGTCATCTGAAAGTGACAATTCTGATTCACTCAGAGTAGCCAGCACCATTTCCTTCAACTGAAAATATAATGAAAGAGAAAATATAGTAATTCTTCAAATACAAGTTTATTTTGGTTAATTTGTAGAGGAGATGAAATATTTTACAATTTTACAAAAGTATTCACCTCTTCTCGTTCTATATAGCCAGTTTGCCTGAGGTCATACAATCTAAATGCAACTGCAATAAAATATTTCTTGTTTTTTATTATGCATTATTAAATAGGCAATTTTATTTATTATGACTAATTATTCAGATGAATTTAAGCAAAATAATAATCATCACTTACACGCTATTTTATCTGCCTCTGGAGCGTCTGGATGGAAGATGCTTAATGACCGAACGAACTCTCCAAATTCAATTACCCCATTGCACTTACGATCAAACAACTCAAACAACTGCATAATTACAATGCAGAGATTGTTTTTACTTCAAAATTATTACAGTCACTCCTTAATATGAATCATCATGTAATTGTTAATTAGGAAATAGATGAGAGACAAAATATACTAACCCTTTCTGCAAGGAGATTCTTCTTGCTGCTGCAATTGAATAGTGCAAGCAAGAATTCTTCCTGAAACCAAGTTGTAATATCGTATGATTAATAATTTTAATACGATAAATTAATTTTAATTAATACGACATGCAATATCATAATAACACAAGATTTCAAGTTGACAGTACCTTGTGAATTAGTCCATCATCGGTTATGGAACTGCTTAGTTGCTCAAACATGATACGTAGAGCCTCTATTTCGTTCATGTTAACTGCAAACCAAAACCGAGTTTCATCATCTTTTTCTTTATATAGTTAGTTTTATAATCCAATTTATCCAGATCATAACTAAATAGAAGCTGATTGAGAAACAATATTTGGTTATACTCACAAGCTGTCTCAGAGGCCAGGAGAGCATGCGTCTCAAACCCGGGCAAATGTTTAGTTTTTGACAAGCAAAAGAAGCTGGCTATTGAGCGCATAATGTAGTCGACGATTTATAAATTCAAACTGCAGGATAAGGAAATGTTAAAAGACGTGCATAAACCAATACTTCCATACATTGAATTGTAGGCTTTAAAACATCTAAAGAAACTTAAGAAACTATCTTTGTCTTTCATTTCAATGAAATAATCCACAAA
Organism: Buddleja alternifolia; assembly: GCA_019426215.1. Taxonomy (NCBI): domain Eukaryota; kingdom Viridiplantae; phylum Streptophyta; class Magnoliopsida; order Lamiales; family Scrophulariaceae; genus Buddleja; species Buddleja alternifolia. The sequence continues at coordinate 31,395,087 of CM033399.1, forward strand.
GCTATTGGAGTTAAGCACAACAATTTACCAAAATCAATGAATCAAGCGATTGAGAAATCAAATCACACCCGAGAGAATGAGAAGTTAAAACACGTCCGAGATTATAAGTTTGCTCCATAAGTTGTCTCAATCAATGAGTGAATCCTTTGAAATAGGTGAATATAAAGTTACACTTTAAGAGAAGGATTTAGATTTGAGGAACTTCAAATGACTCCATTATTAGGTGAATTTGAAATCCACAATATGAATTAATCATAGGAAAATTGGTGAGATATATATAGAATTTATATAAGAACTCTAAATTATCTAAAAACAACTTCAATTGATTTGTTATAACATATTTGAAATCCTTAACTACCAAATCTTTCAACCAAACACAACCTAATTACCCCAAATATTACAGATTAAACCCTGAAAACTCAATAATTCTTTAATCAACAATAAAATCAAGAAATCTAAGAGCTAAGATGTCTCGGGATTTGTCAGCTAAGATGATCACCAGAATGGTCCGAGGTTGTACTCTGTGTCTATCTCAACCAAACACAACCTAATTACCCCAAATATTGCAGATTAAACCCTGAAAATTCAATAATTCTTTAATCAACAATAAAAGCAAGAAATCTAAGAGCTAAGATGTCTTTAATCAACACTCTTAAACACTCTTATGATGTTGGGCGGCTAAGATGTCTCGGGACTCATCAGCTAAGATGATCGAGGAACAAGGGTAATTCTACGCCAGATCGAGTCCGTTGGTCCGTGGGTGTACTTGTGTCTATCTCTTTCACTGTGTTGGGACTGCACAAATTACAATTTACTGTGTGAGAAATAGACACTAGATTTTTCCCAAGAACAAGTATGTTCCCACTTCCCACACCATGATGTTATTTTCAAAAGTAGGACCCAAAAACATGGAAAAACAGAATGTCAAAAAGGGGATTTTGTCTATATTTTTCCACTGTTAAACATCAAATTATATGTTAATGATTACATTAACAACAAAACCCATCAATTTGGAGAAGGCCCAGAAGATAACAAACCCAACATCCAAAACCAATATTTTTTCCACTAACCCATGTAATTAATATCCAATACTTACAGATACATTATAATCACACAGTAAGTGTGTGTTTGTGTGTGTAATTGTTGGAATTAAGGGAAGAAGACATGAGAATGATGACATGAAACTAACCTGTTTACTTTTCTTGTTCTGGTGAAGGTATTTTTTGCGTGTGGAATGCAAACTCAGTTGCATCTTTATATAAAGAATTCTCGATGGTCCTTACACTATTCGTTTATTAATTCTTTATTACCTCTATGAGTTTCGTGCATCCTCCTCCATTATTATTTTTCTATTTCTTTATTTACGGCGTAAGTGTGAAAATTGAAATTGTCACTTTTATGATTCAAAGGAATATACTTTAGCATTATTTTGACTTGGAAGGAAAAGTTACCAAAAGTACTCTAGTCAATGGCCAAATCACCGCCCTTCAAGATGATCCAGGACTGCCCGAAGATCTCGACTAAGCTCCACCCCGATTACGGGGAGGTTAACGACAACGACACGGCCAATTGTTTGGCAAAACATGACTCATCTCATAATTTTTTAAATAAGAACTACTATGTATGTCTTTAATTTTTTTAAATGGTGTGAATAAGGATCTTACGTTGTTTGTACACAGAAAGACCACGTCTCCTTATACGGACTCTATTAAAAGCTTAAGCTTTTAGAGTGGCGGATCATTTGATATTTAATTATTACCCCTAACACACCTTTTCACGTGCAAACGGTATTCTTTTTAACCAAACCTAACACGTGTAATACTTTTTCATGAATGAGTGGCGGTAGGGTTTGAACACATGACCTTTTTGTTTTGATATAGCTATGATACTATGATCAAGTTCTTAGACTAGTAATGAAAAGAAAACTCTGTATAGAACTATGCACATATTATTTTGAATGATTTATTATATTACATTACAAATGTATATATAGATAGAACTCTAACTATATAAATGGGCCAAATTAGGGTTATACTATAGATAACAAATATAATGTGCGGTATGTTGTAAAAAAAAGGAAAAAAAGGTCAAATCACTAGATTAATCAACTCTCATACAATAATGCAAATATGTATTCAAGGGTCGAAGTGGATCGACCCTCATGGCCATTTCCACCTGGAGCGCTAAGATTAAGCCACATGTACATATACAGGTCACCTAAATTTACAAAATATACAAATAGTTAACGCAAAAGGAGTTTTAGGAATATTATTGTAAACACTTTTCACTATATGCAGCTCGAAATTATTTGATATTACCCAGAATTGAGAGAAATAAAAAAATAAAATAAAAAGTGGAGTACGACCCTTGATTAGATCGTTAGCATTAGATTTTGACAATTTTGCCATTAAATACGTAGTAAGATTATTGTAATAGTGTCAAAATTAATTGACACAGACTCGAATTTGGGTTTGTTTATGTCACCATATCTAGAGATTGTTGACATTGTCACTCATTAATGTTCATGTGGTTGATAATTATGGAACCCCACTCTTTAAGCTAATTTATCAGCCGAAAGAGGACAATTAATGTTGCTTTCATGTCAAAGGAATGAGGAGACAAAGGGCATATTATGATATATTATTATCACATTATCATAGTTGACATTCTGACAATAAATAACATTAAAAATAAAAATAATAGCCATAAAACAATTGAAGTTTAAGAAGAAAAAATGGGTAGTATTAAACATTATATTCGTTCCGACTCGCATTTGTAGGGTTGTGATTCGTTAATTAGTCAACTTAACTTTTCTTAAGTTATTTTAATAAGTACTTTAATAATTTTTTTAATCTAATTGAATTATATTAGATAATAAATAAATCATTTGTAATTCTAGCAATATTAAAGATGTCGAAAAAGGGTCTAATATGATAAATTAGTTCGAATATTAATAATTTGATTTTGTATATATTTTAATAATTCATACATTGAATATGGTAATTGCTGCCAATAGGATCCATCCATCACACATAATATTTTTCACAATTTAATACTTAGGTACGTGTCTCTTTGTCCTTGGACTAATAATGCAGTTGCGTTGACTTGACTCTTATGCAAAAATTTGAAGGGTTCCAACAAAAAATGTCATTATTTTAATCATTGTTTACTTCCATTAGACTCCATTCATTACCGACATTAGTAATTTATCAGGGATTGGGAGTGTGCTGTTACATAATCAAGGCCCATGTCGCATTAAAAATGATAATTTACACACACAAATAGACGTATATAGAAGCCCAATATATATATGCAGTGAGGCCACTTGAAACCACCGGTTTTGGATAATTGTGTTCAACATCGTTCACTCTTATCTTATATCTATATTTTTCATTTAAAAAAAAGGGATACCCGAGCCATAACTTGAGGCAGCCGTAAAACATACAAATGTTGGGTCACTCTTATCTTATATTTTGTACGTACTTCGTAGCCTTCTCCATTTGCTTGTTAAGTTGTTGAACGAATTATCCTAAAAAAATTGTCCATTATCATAGCCAAATAATATATTGCTATTATTTATTTATTTTGTGTAGAATTTTTTCATAGAAGAGAACATTACAATATTTAAATTTGTTGCTGCAACTTGTCACTTGATCTGCTTTTTTTATTTGGGGGGGTGGGGGGGGGGGTGTTAACTATATAGCTAGTCTATTAATTCTATATATACGTGCTCAAAAAATATTTGCATACGCGTTATTTTCTATCCCGGTTTCGTTTAATTGCTATGCAAAAAAAAAAGAAGGAAAAAAAAAAGATCGAAAAAACAAAACCTTAATTAATAAAATTGCTACTGAATTATTATATATAAAATAGGAAGAAATGATATTCCTATACAGATTCGTGACCGAAATATAATACTAACACAATAAAATAATAAACTAAATATAATGAAATCAAAATTAAATACTGACTAATTAATAATTTAATACAACCAAAACGACCTAATTAATTGAAAACAATTAAAAATGAAAATACAACTCTCATCATTTGAACTGATCATCAAGCAGCGGGAGGCGAAGTCTTGGCAGTATCAACTTTTTCTTTAGCCGGGGGTGATGGAGGGGCTGGAACAAAAGGCCAAATTGGGGGGAAAGGGAAGTGGCCCCACCAATCATCTCCGCCGTTTCCGGGTGGTGGAGGGGTGGTACGGGCGGCGGGGGGTGGGTTGGTGCCAGGGGCCGGCGGTGGGTTTTTTGCTCCGGCGGGGGGTGATGGAGGGGCTGGAACAAAAGGCCAAAGTGGGGGGAAGGGGAAGTGGCCCCACCAATCGTCTCCGCCGTTTGTGGGGGGCGGTGGGGTGTTATCACCGGCGGTGGGCGGTGATGGAGTGGCTGGAACAAAAGGCCATATAGGGGGGAAGGGGAAGTGGCCCCACCAATCATCGTCGGCGGATTGAGCGTTATCTAATCCGGCAGCAGCGGAGGTGGCGGTGGCGGTGTTAAGAGTGGTGGTGCGGCTTAGGGCATGGAGGAAAAAAGTGGAGAAGCATAGGAAAATAAGGAGAGCGGTAAAAGGGGTACTTTTCTTTGCCATGGCTACTAAGTTTTATTTTACTGCGGGGTGAAAATTATGGGGGACGAGGGGTTAATTTATAGTGTTGAGTGGGGAGAGTTTGATTAGGTAAAAACTAGAATTTGATAGGTTAAAGTGATGATTTTGAGATTATCTAAAAATGTTAAGATAAGTTGAAATCTTTTATGTGATGAGTTAGGGTTATATCCGCATAAGCAGCTACTGCTTCAAACGTAATCATTGCATGTGTGTGCATACGGTAAATTTTATGTGTATAAGTCAAATTTATCTTTTAACTGTAATTATGATAATATTAATATTAATAATAATAATGATGATACATCTTGTGATCAGTAAAAAATAATTGGACTTACGTAAATGTACTGGAAGTAGGGCAATAGAGAATAATACACTTTGGATTGGCTCACTAAATTATAGTTTACTTATCTATTAGTAAATTATCGATATTATTATACCGTATAAACAATCTGCCTTGAGGAGGTGACTGTAATTTTCAAAATAAAGAGGGTGTAATACTGTAATTGTGACTGTCAACCTTTAAATAAATAATTTCATAAAACTTGTTAAAATATTGATAATGAACTGTAAATTCGGATTTATATCAATTTGAGACGATTTAGATGAATTTAACTAAGCAGTTAGAGAAATACAAATACAGTACTTGATGAACTTGTACCAAATGTAAGTCAAAATAACATATAGAATACTATGTTGAATATTTTTATTTTGCAAAATTAATTTCGATTTTTGTCTAGGTGAACTGGCAAATAATTTTTAAAGAAATAAATAAAAGAAAACTAAAATAAGGAGTCATATACAATTAAAAAAGATCAATGAAAATCACATAATATTGAAATGTTGTATTTGGTCAAATACTCAAATACAATATGGGAAAAGAACACCAATAGTAATTGAATCGAACACCAAACTTTTCAGAAAATGAATACAAATACCAAGTTTCAATTGATTTTAGGAACATTATCATAATTAAATGCAGATAAATTTAATATAGTAAGTTTTCAAAAAAATATATGAAATCAAAAGAGAAATAAGAAATATATTATGGAAAATATAAAACAAAAAATTGGAGAAGAAAAGAATGAAAGTAAAGTTAATTGGTCGTGAGACTGAATGTAATGTTTTATTATAAGAGGGCTGTGTCTGTTATATGCTCAAATAAATGAACTAGACTATAATTACATCAAATAAGGAGGGTGATTAGTGTAATTAATTTATTTTTAATTATTTTTATTTTTTGAAACGAGGATAAGATTGTCATTTTAAATTTTTTATAATATTTGACTAGCTGTCTTCGAGTCAATGTAAGCTTTTACTATAAAAAAAATAATATTTTTCATTTTAAATTTTGCATAATATTTGACTAACTGTCTTCGAGTCATTGAGGTATGAGGTATCTACATGCTATGGGTTTTTGTATTTTTTTTGTTTTTTTGATGAAAATTAATGTAAGTAACCCTATCAATTATACTTCTATGCTGAGATCGAATATGTTCAGTAAGTTTTGTTGGAATGTTTTTTTAACTTGCACATTTTGAATTATGTTTTGAATCTTTTGATTATGTGTATGTATATAAACAAATCATTTGTTAGTATGCTATTTATCACTAATTCCAAAGAGCTATACATATATAGGTACCTTCGGCATGGGAAAAAACATGTATTTTTCTACTTTGTATATATGTAAGATCCATTGATTCTGGACCGTTTTCCCATTATTTTTTCCTCTTAATAAGAACCAAATTTAGTGAAGAAAATAATAGAGAAAAATAAACGAATAATTCATTCAATTTTTTAAAAGGGGGATAAGCTTAGACCATTAGGGAAAATAAATACTTTACAAGTTAAGAACATTGGAAAAATACTAATATCACCAATTAATACCACCTCATTTTCTTTCTTCATATCCCTTTATTTGAAAGTACTTATTTATGAAATATATATAAAAAGTGGATTAATTGAAATAATTTCTTATTAACAATATAAAAAAAGGAAAATTGGTATATCTTTGATTTACCAATTTTGATTTACAATTTATAACTTATTCAATGCATATGCTTATCTTTTTTATCCCAAATCATCCTTTATTTATATTATAAACCCGTCCTTCAATTTTGGACGTATCAAAACAAATATCACAGGCCAATGAAGCCTAACTCTACTTTTATAATAATTGTTAGCTGATTTATAAATATAATATGTCACAATTTGATATTGAAGACATGATACCTAATTCATTAAAAAAATTATAAATTATATAAAAACACCACACATTATATATATGAAAACAAAATGCTCCCATATTTAATTACTCTCGGAAGATATATATAACATCACTCTCCTATCTAAAATAATAAATAAACTAGAACAAAAATGCAAGATAACAAAAGCTTAAAATAAATTAAAAGTGACATAATTTTCCTAACTAAGAAATTACTAAACTATAAAATTATATATATAGTTATATGCTACTCAAGCAGTGGGAGGCGCAGCTTTGGCAGCATCACCTTGCGGAGGTTTATGTGGCCACCACGGCCACTGTCCACCGGCGGGCATCGGCGGGTGAACGAACGGCCAGTGCGGCCAGTTCTTAGGCGGCCACTGGATACCTCCGGCGGGCATCGGCGGGTGGACAAAAGGCCAGTGCGGCCAGTTCTTAGGTGGCCACTGGATACCTCCGGCGGGCATTGGCGGGTGGACGAACGGCCAGTGCGGCGGCAAGTTCTTAGGCGGCCATTTGAAACCACCGGCTGGCATTGGCGGGTGGACAAAAGGCCAGTGCGGCGGCAAGTTCTTCGGCGGCCATTTGAAACCGCCGGCGGGCATCGGCGGGTGGACAAAAGGCCAGTGCGGCGGTAAGTTCTTAGGCGGCCATTGGAATCCACCGGCGGGCATTGGTGGGTGGACATAAGGCCATGGGTGGGGGAAGCCCCAGTGGAGCGGCCACTCCTCTTCTTTTCCGGCGTTCGAGTTTTCATTTACGGCGGCGGCGGAGGAGGAGGATCTGAGAGTGGTGGAGTTGCTAAAGGCCGAGGAAAGTAAGGTTGAAAAGCATAGTAAGATGAGGAGAGCGGTAAATGGGTTTATCTTTGCCATGGCTGGCTAAGATAGATAGATATATATATAATTATTATATGTATATATATGTACTCGGGAGGTTTGTTTAATTTTACTGCTTTGTAACAATGATGGGGTTGAAAGGTTAATTTATAGTGTTGAGGGGGTGAGTTTATTATGGTAAAAGAAGAATTTTTGATAAGCTAAGGATCATTTTCATCCTTATCTCCTGTTAATTTGGTCTATCAATATCTTTTTTGATAAGTTGAAATTGGTATATTCCAAATTTGAAACACATGCATATGCAGGGTAATTCTATGGTTTCGATCCATTTTTTACTACACAAATATTTGGGGTGAGCTGTTTTACACAGAGTAAGTGGGTGTAAAAATCACCCCAATCATTTTGAATGTATAATGTAAAATGGACCGAAAGCAACACTCTCGGGTCCAACTTATAATTTTCCTCCATATGCATATCATTCCAAGGTGAAATTGGGCCCTCTCGATGCTGTATGCTTCAGGTGCTGCAGTGGTGACATGTGTCATCTCTTTTTATTTCCAATTTTTTTTTTGTTTTTTTTTTGAGATTTTGCTTTTTTTCCTTTTCCCATTTTGTGTATTTTTTCTTTCAATTTTATGTTTTAAAAGTTTAAGAAATTGTGTCTTGCTCATCTATAATTGTAATAGTTGGTGTGCTTATGCGGTTAGACTCAAATAATTTAATATTATAAATCCCACCAACACAACATGTATAATTAGCAGGCTAAAATTAATCCAACACCAAATAATTATATCTTTAAATCAAACGGTTCGTGTAGATCGAATTGGATTATATTTTAATAAGAAGCACTCACAACTCAAATTATTTGATGATTAAAATAAAACTAGATGATGATAGTAAAATATTAAATAGATTAATATTATCACTCACAACTTAATTTATTTGATGTTGTGAATAATATAGGTAATTTTACATTTTATTATTAATTTTTTTTTGGTTAAAATATCAAATAATATAATTTGTTAACGAGTTTAAGTAAAATATAATAAATATTTTTTTTTGGTGACACATAAAATTAAAACAAAAAAACACAATGGAAAAAGAAATAAAAAACAAAAACTCAAAAAAAATAAGAAAAAAGTAAAAAGTAAAAAAAATGAATGAGGTGACACGTGTCACCTCTGCAAACCTGGTGCATACGCACCAGGTGCATCTTCGAGGAAACCGTGAAATTGGTGGAGAAGAATTCAGCAAAAATGAAAAAAAGAAAGAAATTGGTGTAGTAGACTAGTAGAATCCCAACATTTTTAACCACTAGATAATTAAATATATGTGGATTGATCCAATAATATCCATGACAGGATTGAATGTAATTGATTTATTGCACTCGAAAATACTGCACATCTATAGTATTTACCATCTTATATTTTGCCATAATCTTAGCAATTTAATACATACACTATAATCAAAGTCTAAAGTAAAATTAGCTTTATACACGGGAGGAAAAGATAATGTCATATCTAATCAAGGCCCCTTCATTACGCATGAGCTAAATTGAAAAAAAGGAGAAGATATATCATGATCATAAATTTTACTATCATGATCTTAGTTGAACAAGAGCTCAGACTTGTTATTTAGTTATGTAAAAGTGAGAAGACGCTGTTTATCAGTACGTATTTGCAAACCCACATTTTATTCTAAGTAAAATTATAAAAATACTATCTAATTTATGGGCTATATAAAACAATCTCCCTTGAATTTGGGTAATCACAAATACCTCCCTAAAATCGAGGGATCCTCTAAAAGTTTGACAGAATTGTAAAATAACTATTTTGCCCCTGATTATTTTTTTTAATGAAAAAATCCACAAAAATTTTCAAAAATCAAAATTTGTGCCCTCAAGAAAAACAAAAATAAAAATTCAAAATTGAAAAAGAAAACAATTGAAAAAAAAAATAGATATTGCATTGAAGGCATCACATTGACTTTCTTTCGGTCTTTGTTGATCGAACTCGACATTTCCTTCTCAAATGGTCAGTTGTAAGATTCAATTTATTCATCATCAAGCCAACTCACGCTTGCCAATTGAGCTTTTCATTTTAATTTCAGCTTTGTGACTTGGACTCTTATCATTATGGACTATTGGTACTGATGTTGGTAAAAATACCCACACGGCCACACCTAAACTTAACCAAGGCCCAATTAAATAATAAGCCTTATCTCCGAAATTTACTCCGTGTTATGGTTAGAGGGACGGTTAAGCTTGACACGATAAGGCAATATAGGCAGGAAAAACCACGTGAGGGGCACAAGACAGAGGAAGCTGATGGCTCTAAGTAGGACTTAGGATTTTCATTTAAAGGATTTTTGTCATTTTGAGAATTGACATATGTTGTAAATAATTTTGTGATTTGTGTTTATAGAACAATAAAATAATCTCAACAATATATACAATGTAATCATCATAATTTTATAATATAAAAATATAAATCAAACCGCATAAAACTCGGTAAATATGACGCTGGAGCAATGGATAGTCACGACGATGTCGTTGTTCTAAAATCACGATTGCCTCCCTACGTGCAGGTTCTGACGGCTGATCACAACTCCAGGATAAAACCCATTAGCTCACAGCAGTGTCTCATCTCGGGTGCACGTCCTCGAGGAGACTAGGAACCAGTCCACCATCACGTTGTCAAAACACCAACACTCTTGTGAGAGTAAAATGAAAATCATCTTAAGAACTCATAATCTCACTTGTATCACTTGTGCCAATACAAAGGACTATGACCTCTTTATATAGAAGAATAATATTTGACTGTTATAAAATATTAATAGGCCACTAACAATACAATAAAAACCATCATAATCACATTATAAATAGGCCCACTAAAGATGAGATTAAGGTGGTCAAATATCTCATAAAATAAGGTTTAATGAGGTCTATAGTCTAAAATAAATATAAATTAAAATGGCACATTATGATAAAAATAAAATGTTGAAAATAAATAATAATTTAAAGAAATTTTAAAGATTATTTCCAACAATCCCCGCACAAGATTTAAAATTTCTTAAAACAATAAATCAAATAAATATGGTGGCATTATAGCATGCAATCGGTGCAGGTGCCTTCCGGGCATGAATCTACACTTAGTGATAGCAATATTCGTTTGAGGGAGCCATAATGGACTTGGCCTTGAATTAGGTCCTTAGAACCAAACTTCAATCACCATACACACGGTATTGACTTTAGGACATGGTTATGGCGGGTTAGCGCGTTATCTGGCCATGCGCACTGATCCTGATTCTCGTGAGGTCTCTAGGGCTAGCCCAAACCCATAGCCCCGGCCATCAAGGCGACTCTCACTTAGGTGAAACCTCCAAGGGTACGTGTGACCTCTACCCTGCGAATTCTCGCCTTGGTCTCATTAAGGGTCAAAACCCAACCTAACATCACACTTTTTTTTTTTAATAGCACTTCACCTTAGGGATGGGAAGGAGGAATCTCTTTTGATACTCTCCTCAAAATAATGTGCTTTATATTTGACTCACGCGTTGCGGGTTGTTCCTACCCACTGAACCACTTTCATGGGATCGCCAATCACAGACGTTGGGTTACTCCCGGGGTGACTCCCTTATAGTGTTTTAAAAGGCGAAAGCATGGGGCGGGGCATCTTATGTCCCACAAGGCGGGGCATAAGCCCCGAGGCACGGGGCGTATGCCCAGCGAATTTTGTTTTTTTAGTATTAAAAAATATAATATAATGTTAAGAATTAATTTAAATTAACGAAAAATTATAAAATTGAAGGATAGAATTAAGTAAAAAAATAAGATAGAGAAAGTTAAAAATAATAATATATTAAACCATGCAAACTAAAAGTTCAAGCTTAACTCTTGCAGAAAACAATCAAGATAGACAAATAATTGTTTCAAATTCTAGCGTTACGCAAAATAAAGATTTAAAATAATAGTTAACGAGCACTAATTTACTCAATCACTATCAAAAGTCTCATCATTAAGATCATTATCTTCATCTTCGGCTCTCAATACTCGAGCATTAAGCTGCGTTGCTCTTGCAGTTTATTTATTTTTTAATGTTTGATTTAATTGAATAAGTGGCCCATGAGTTTTACTAAAAGAATAAAATGTGCAAAAAGTTTAAGTGGGTTTTAGATTGAAAATTGTAAAAACAATCAATTTATGCCTAAAATCATACCGTATGGACATGAAATACATTGGGCGTATGCCCAAGGACTGGGCCCATTTTCTCCCGGGGCATATGCCCCAATTGATTGGGCGTACGCCCATGAGGGGTTACGCCCCCCTCATATTGCCCCGGGCATTTTACGAACGCCCCGCCCAGGGCGTACGCCCCGGGCGCGCCCCGAGACTGCCTTTTAAAACACTGCTCCCTTATGGGATTTGCCCATCCCACTCGACGATGAGGATATAGCCTTTTTTCATGCTAGTCCTCGAGGCAATTCCATCTCATGGAATAAAGTTTTATTATGCCTCAATTCCATCTCATGGAATAAATTATTATTAGGCCTTAATTTTCCATCTCATGGAATAAATTATTATATGCCCCTTATGCAATTTTCCATCCCATGGAATATTACATTCTCTTGTTTTATGGTTCCTCTTCTTGTATATTCTTATTTCATATGCAACAACCTGCATTTCAAAGTTAAACTTCACAAGAAATAATATCTTAAAATATAATGTTGTCAGCTAAGAAAATCACCAAGTTCTTTGAACCATCAGGTCATTTCTCTATTGATTTCATGTGCATGCATCTCCTGCACCTAGCAACTCAACAAAGTTCATAATATCTTATCCGATCAAATTTAACCCCCACATACGCGGTGTACTTTGAAGGAAAGATTCATCTATTTTATAATAAGGAGGAATTTATTACTTTATATACTAGTATTCAAGTTGGCCATACTTTATATCTTTAGTTTACCCCCACATTTCACAAAAAAATTTAATATGTAAAATCACCAAAAATTTGTTATCAGAACTATAAATTTACTGAACGATCCTAACTCTTGTATAAAAGAAACGTCATAACCAGTTAAAATTCACATTGATTGTCTCATGAGAGTTAATGCTTACGTATTCATATCACACTAGCCATTGGAAAATCATTTTTCCAGTAATGCTCATAATATATTTCCTCACGAAATTTATCAACACATACGTTAACTTAACTGTTATATCTCAAGATCAAATTATCCATCATAGAATTAAATCTACATATCAACTTTCACAAATTTAATGACTTAGAAACGGTCACATATTTAACCACTAGAAACTTTTACTAAAAAAAATAATAATCTTAGTTACAAATATCTCATATTTTTCTTTTTTTCATATCAATGAAATTTATAATTACCAATAAAGTAATGCATTTAATTATGCATTTGGTGTCTTGATTATTTTGTATGCACCCCACTATCACTAATCACATGGTGAATGAAACAACTCATGCATTGAAATTTCAATTAATTATTCAAATATCACAATTTGTCCATAGAAAATGCTTTAAAAGCATAAACTAGCCGTTGGTCTAGTGACCAAATGCCAAAGACAAAATGGTTATATAATTTTAGTGCACATAGAATGCAATTTTACGACATATAATTCACGCATATACACAGGACTTTGTATTGTTTTATTTTGTAACTTACAACTTATAATCATATTTGGACATTAACAAGATTTTCTATGAAACTATCATGATATACTATTTGTAACTCCCATTAAACTCCTGGTCACAACAATTAAAATATTCATAACTCACTAATTTTTTTTTCAAGTAGACCGTTGGTCTTAATTATATTAATCTTACTTTCTCTATATATTTTTTTTTAATACTTATTGTCTCGATTGTTATCATTATCGAATATTGTAAAATACTAAAATACCTCGATTTCTTCTCCACTATAGATATAACCCAAATATATCAACAAAACTCAAAACATGGATAATACTGCAGAAGAAAACATACCTTTCTAGTTTGGTAAAATTCAAGCTATCATCAAGAAAAACGTGGTAGAACCTTGGATCACTTGGATCATTCATGCATAAACTTTAAATCTTCCTTGATCAAAATTTTATCCATATGCTTCATGTTAACCATGAAATTTTCGTAAAGCCACACAACTCAAACATATGAATGTTTAAAATCAATTATTTTAATTTTCCTTAACATCTAACTTCACTCAATATTTATCAAGTTTCCAATCACATAGAAGACAATCAGTTACTACAAATTGCCGTTGGAATATATACACACATAATATAGGCTACAAAAGAACATGTGATAATTATTCTGGTAGAACATGGTCAACTTTGTTTAGCATCAAGATTTTTGTTATTTGACAAATTAAGAACAACACTTGCCCCTGTCTATCACACGTATTCATAAGAAAAAGAGCAGAAAATATATAATCATACCTAGCTTGATCCACCCTTAGAGGAGAATAGCCGTTGGAAATTAGCGCTAATATATATGACAAAGTTTTATTAAGTAAATGATATTCACATATTAGTGGGTTTTATTATTTCAACAAAATAAATGCTAGGCAATAACCATTATACCTTGCTCAGGTGGAAATTTTATACTATGTCGATTGTCGACCAACAATCTTTTCAACTAATCAAATTATCTTAGAGCATATTAGCTTATTTTATATTGTGACATCAATTATTGACTGAAAATATATATTTCCTCCTAGTCTATATATGCACATAAAGAACAGAAAATAAACTAGATATGTCAAAATGCAGACACTATATAGTGTGATTTCTCCTTATTATCTTAATTTCATGACGATCTGAAAGTACAACACATGAACATACCTCATGTAGTAAAGTGGCAAAGATACATACCTCATGTACGTAGTAAAGGGTCAAATGAAAGCCCATACCATTTTGTATAATCATTTGATGCTCCCATAAAAGTAGATTGTTGTTGTCGTAGCTTAGTAAGCATCACCTTCTTGATCAAATTGCTCAATGGGATTTTCATGGACACATAAAACTCATACATCAGATTAATCACAACCATCTTACAATTACTACTCGAACACAAATCATAATCGTGACTTTAGATTGTTGTAAATAATTTTGTGATTTGTGTTTATAGAACAATAAAATAATCTCAACAATATATACAATGTAATTATCATAATTTCATAATATAAAAATATAAATCAAACCGCATAAAACTCGGTAAATATGACGCTGGAGCAATGGAGAGTCACGACGATGTCGTTGTTCTAAAGTCACGATTGCCTCCCTACGTGCAGGTTCTGACGACTGATCACAACTCCAGGATAAAATTCATTAGCTCACAGCGGTGTCTCATCTCGGGTGCACGCCCTCGAGGAGATTAGGAACCAGTCCACCATCACGTTGCCAAAACACCAATACTCTTGTGGGAGTAAAATGAAAATCATCTTAAGAACTCATAATCTCACTTGTATCACTTGTGCCAATACAAAGGACTATGGCCTCTTTATATAGGAGAATAATATTTGACCGTTATAAAATATTAATAGGCCACTAACAATACAATAAAAACCATCATAATCACATTATAAATAGGCCCACTAATGATGAGATTAAGGTGGTCAAATATCTCATAAAATAAAGTTTAATGAGGTCTATAGTCTAAAATAAATATAAATTAAAATGGCACATTATGATAAAAATAAAATGTTGGAAATAAATAATAATTTAAAGAAATTGTAAAGATTATTTCCAACAACATATACTTATAATCCGAACATTTGTGTTCCAATAGCAAATACACAGTCTTATGTGCCCAATTACTTGTTCATATTTCTTGCTCTTTGCAATTATATCTTGTTACATATACGATACCAACATTAAATTTTTGGTGCTCGTTTTTCTTTGGATTGTTTGGTTCGGTTATGATATAAATTTTTATCTAGCAAAAAAGAAGAAGAAAAATGTTCAGCAGGATCATGCACATTAGCACATGCTTTTAGGGATGATACTTGGTAGATCCGGGAGTCCAACTTTCCGAGCCTATCCACCACACAAAATGTATTAACACAATAAATATATATATATATTTTGGTGGACCCCACTGTTTCGCGTTAAATGGAAACGAATAAGATTAAGGTGGATCCAAGTGTTCGTTCCTAGCCCCTTGATAATCTACAACTTAAGATTATTTGTCAACCCCCGCATTCGATTCGCTACAAGGTGGTTCAAGCCTTTACAATTCTAATAATTTCAGATTTGTGAAAATGGCGAATGAAAACTCAAGTCAAGATACAAATTACCTATCAAATACTTAAATCTGAACAAAAGATAATTTATACCTCCATGAAAGTCTTCGATTCTGAAGAGATTACAAGCAGACAAGTGCCGGTACAAGCTTTGGAAGCCAAATCCAGCAATTCTTGGTATAACTGATAAAAGCTAATTAAAACTATTGCTACGCTACGCTACAGACTACTCCTAATTAGAACTACTCCTAAGAAGAAAAGTGTAAAGTTGTTGATGATTCTGATGATGCCTTTTTTTCTCTTTCCTCTTTCGTTTTTATCTCCGCTTCGTGATCCCACGTTCTCAACCGTCGGGAACTGCCTCTAACTTTTTTTTCAAAATTCTTTCGTCTTGACGGGTTACTTTTCTTACAGAATTCCCAACTCTTTGAACCTGCCTTGGAATTGACATCTTTGAGCCCGCCTTGTTATCCTGCCAAATTTAGACTCTCATTGAGCCCATTCCATTTTAAATCACTCTATGCATTGTTATTGTTATAATGAGCTTAATCTTTTATCTCTGGACCCATTAATCAGTGTTGGGCCATTTGAGTTTTTTAATTCGTAAAACCCATTTTCATTTTTAGTGTAAACAAATGCCCCACCAATATACGTGAACGTTTCGAGTTCATGTATATTAAGATACACGTCTCCTGGTTAACCATCGTTTTATATTCTGGCGGGTGTGGAAGATCGTGTTTTTTGTTAAAAGACGCCTGAGGCTCTTCGTCTCCCCTAGGGAATAGCAGGTGTGTCTTTATTAGACGTTCAAGTCCTTTAATAACACGCCCCTTTACAAGAGACTTTTCATATTTTTGGCGGGTAGAAAATGCCTGAAGTTCTTCGTCTTTCCTACTAAGTAATAGAAGCGTCTTTTCACGATTGGACACTTGAACCCTATAAATAATCCATCACTTCTTCTTAGCCGTACTATTCATCACTTTCTCTTTCTCTCCTTACTATTCGAGCAACCTTTCTCCCTTTCGAAAATTTCGCTTCCTTCACCTGTCCTCGAACACCCCTCATTCTCGAGATCTATCATCTTATTCGCCTGGTCTTCGATGGCAAACTCTCACGACCTTTCTCGTCTAATTGCTCGAGCGAGTATCTTGGATTGTGAAGATGCCCAAGATTTGTTTCAGGTTATCAAGAATTTCGAAACCTATTATCGTGATACCAAAATGTCCCCTCTTGGTTCTACCCACATCATTCCTCCATGGGTTCTTGATCGACGTGGTCAATCGATCAATCATGTCGGTCTCGGACCCCGATTTCAATCTGAGCCATTCGAGCCCTCTGATATTGGTAACCCTGATTTATTGGGAATATGGTTCTCTTTGGAGAACGATGCCCCTCTTTTTCAGTGCAAAGTGGATGATAAGTTTAGCTGTACGAATAAGACTAAGCCAATCAAAGGTTGGATTAGAGCCATAGACGTCTTTCCTTAGTTCGAAAGACTGCACCAGTTTCACAACAAGTGGGAAGGCAATCGAATCATGGGGCTTGTTTGACTAGCTTGTTACCCGGTTCTACCCTTCGAGCAGGTAATGACCGACACCCTCGCTTACTCTTGGCACCCCTCCTATAATTGCTTCGTCCTGCCTCGGGGTTTTCAGTCAATTACTTTGGAGGATGTGGCTTTGATAACTGGTTTATCCCCAACGGGTACGTCTCTCCCCACTGGTGAATCCATACCCAGTGCGCGTGCTCTATTATTATCTACTGACACTTGTCTAAAAGGGTACGGCAAAAACAAGGGTGCTAATATTGCTTATACTGCTTTGGTTAAGCATTTTATCACTTGTGAGGACATGGTTACCTCTTTCGAAGAGGTATTGTCTTTAAATTTTGTTTTTTCCCGGATGTTTATGAATGCCGGTTGTGTCGTGAATAAACTTTTATTACTCTATCTGCCAACATTGCTGTTACCATGGGACCCATCGAGTTGGCTCCACTAGTGTTGGCTCATTTATATCTTATGATGTTTAACTTGCATAGTGACCCTTCGAATGCTCATAAACTGGCTGGTCCCCTTTGGTTGTTGACGTGTTGGTCCTTTCTATATTACCCCGAGTTGTTAAATATTAGGACTATCCAATCCCTCGAAGCCCTCGATTCGAAATGAGGAACGACGATCCTCGAAAAAGTCCTCCAATTTTCGATTTGAGCCTGTTTCGAATTGGGTTTGCTACGGGAAAGCTAGTATAAATCTGTTGATTCCCCTCGAGAAGGCATCGTACCTTGTGGTCTTGGGTGCTATTTATAATCCGCTCTATGTTTCCACCTGGTGTCCCTTTTTCGAAACAAGGCATGATCAGGCACAAACTCATTGGTCTCATACTGCTTTACTCGACTGGATGCGAGTAATTGATTCGCTTGATTCCTCCATAGATGACCACCCATACTTTCTATCATCTCGAGACCTTCTATATGCTGACAATATCCCCGGAGTCGAAGTTTACAACCCACAGGTAATTCGAGCATGTTTTAAGTGTGTAGAGTTGTAACTTTTGAGTATGATAAACTTTGAGCTTGTAGATTCCGAATAGTTATATTTTTGAGCATGTGGTATTTCGAGCACATAACATTTCGAACATGTCGAGCATGTGGTATTTTCGAGCACATAGTCATTTCGAACATGCCTCATTTCGAGCATGTAGCATTTCGAACATGTCTTATTTCCAGCACATAGCATTTTGAATGTGCTTTGTCTCGAGCACATTGTATTTCGAGTGTTTCTTGTTTCGAGTTTCATTGACTTATCCTCATTTTTATTTTGTAGCTCTGTTCGCGACAATTTGGCATAACCCAGTGCTTCTTTTTACCATTTCTAGGCACCATGAATCGCCCTTGGTCAAGCAGGCAATTTTATATTGCGAACTATCAAAGGGCCAAAGCCAAAGCTCTTATTCGGAACCAAGCTTCCTGCCAGATTCCCCCTTGCTTTATTCCCATTTTTTGCAGAATCCTCCGAGTCGAGAGATGTTTCGTGGATTTCTGGAATAAAGTCTTGAGACGTAGTTATTCAAGACAGATTATCCGCAAGCAAATCACAGACATTATCAGGCCGTGTGCTGGCACGGTGAACATGGCTCAACTCTCGAGTCTCTTATCGACTGAGGTAACTTTCACATGTTTGTGTAACTTCAATCAAAATATTTTTTAAGACTCAACTTTATGTTCTTTTCTTTTTTACAGGATGGTGATTACATCCTTCTGTATGATTTAACGTTGGGATGGAGATTCAAGCGGGATAACCCCCGAGTTCAAGAAGCTGTGGCACTGTCTCAAGCCCTTCGAGATTCATCTGCTCCAACTGAGTTATCTTTTACCCCTGCCCGTGCTACTTGAAAACGAAGTGCGATTACCATTCGGGAGCCCCCAACCTCGATTCCTCGAGAAGAACCCCCTCGAGCACTTAGTGAAGAAGAGAATGATGAAGACGATGCAGCCCAATATGCTCTTCAGCCAAGATCCAGGAAACGCTTTCATACGCAAGGGTCTATCGGAGCATTGAGTGAGTGTTTGATCATTTCTATTTTATTGACTTACGATTTTTCTTCGAGAGTTGCTCTATCACTAGAGACTTATTCATATTTATGTGTTTTATATAGGCTCCTCGAGTGGGGCCGTTGCTTTTGAAACTGGAACATCAGCTACCGAAGTTGACACCGTGAATAATCTAGAGACCATCCCTGAGGAGACTTTGCCTGAACTTGAGACTCAGCCGATTTTGATGAAATGAGACCTTGCCACGAGCAACCTCACAGGTATCCCTTTGTTTTTATAATCCTTTTTGGATAATCACTTCGAGTTCTATGTGTAATATAGAGATTGGTATATCTTTACTGCAGTTACTCCTGACATTTCATCTTTTTCTCCCATTCAAGGAAGTTCAACTCGAGTAGACACTGGTTCAGAAATTATTACCGGCACTGCACCTGATCTTTCGAGATTCTCTTTATCAGGTAAGTTTTTTGTATCATTTGTATGATTATACCTTTAGGAGGATTTCCATGTTTTATATGTACATATTCGTGAACAACCCTTTTCAGGCCCCTCTTTTCTCGAAAATTTGGGTATACCTAGCTTGCCGTCTTCAATGCGGTTCTCTTTCGTCACTGCGGCAGGAGTATCCACTATCGTTGTGGACTCATCCATTTTTCACAATATTGGCACGAATCTTGCCCTAGGGTCCCAAGTTCAGCCTGCTCTTGACCCTTCTCTTGTTTCCTCCTCAGTTCGAATAGAAGAGATTGAAGATATCCATCTTTCAACTGGTCTTTCCGGGCCAGTCCTGGACCCTGGTCCTTCGAGTTCTACTATGGCCCTTGCTACCCCTTCTGAAGGTACACTTCTGTTTTATCATAAGTATGATTTTTCGTTAGCTTTGAATACATTGTGTTTAATTTCGGGATTTCACTTTTTTAGGAGATACAGCACCCATCGTGTTTTCCCAAGTTGCTCTAAATGAAGCTCTCCACGACATAAGGCATAGACTCAATGACTTCGATTTGTTGAAGGAGCTTCGTTTTCTCCTTGATGAAGCAACCTCGATGATGGCTGAAATATGGCTACCAATGTTCCAAAAAGCACGTGAAACTTTCGAGAGTAGCCTAGCTAGTCTTCATTCTTTCATGGATCAAGGCATCAACCCTTTCGAGGGAGAGGCGTCTTCCAGCCATTCTCAACGAATGGGCCAGCTTCATAGTCAGATCACTGTGCTAGAGGATTCTCGAGCTAACTGTTTAGCTCGAATTGTTGCTCTTGATACCTAGATTGCCGACTTCCAACTTGAGCGGGACCGCTTGGCCCATTCGGTTGATCAAGTCGAAGATAACCTGTTGGCTTTGAATGATCAAATCGCAGAGTTAACCCACGAACTCGAAGAAGTAGTTAAACCTGCTCTGCTCGAGAGAGAGACACCTTCGATTCTGCTTTAGATATATTAGCTAGTTCCTTGTATTTTCTTAAGTCTTAAACCTTTGTCGAGTAATGCTCCTTTAATATTTTCACTTTGATTATAAGAAGTTTTGGCCCGTTGTGGGTAACCTTTCGAATATAATGGTTTCATTTTCTTTCCATATACTTGGTATATATTTCTTTAGATATTTTACATTTAATGCTTTACCATACTTGTCCCCATTTATCCATTGGAGTTCGAAAGCATTCCCAGATAATTTATTCGAAATTAAAAATGGTCCTTCCCATTTAGATGACCATTTCCCATTAAAATGGTCTTGGGACCCTTCAGGTAAAATCATTTTCCACACCAAGTCTCCTATTGCAAAAGACCTTGCCTTTACTTTTTTATTGTAACTTTTTTCAATTCTCTTTTTCTGAAGTTCTATCTGTTGCAAAGCTTGGACTTGTAATATCTCATGGTCTAGCTTTTCGATATTCATACTTTCGACATATTCTTCGGTTGTAAGTCGTGATTGTTCGAGAATTCGCCTAGACTTAATATCAATCTCTAGTGGAATCACTGCTTCGTGACCATATACTAACTGAAAAGGAGATACACCTAGACTGTCCTTTTTAATTGTCCTTTTTAATTGTCCTTAGGGCCTATAAGGTATCGATTAACAATTCATGCCAATTTCTGGGATTCTGATTTATCATTTTCGAGATGCAACCTTTAATCAACTTATTCGATGACTCAGATTGGCCATTTGCTTGGACATAATAAGGTGTTGAATTTATCGATTTTATCCCGAATTGTTCAAGAAATTCAGTTATCTCGGCACTATTAAATACCTTAGCCTGATCGAAGGTTATGGTTTCTGGAATACCAAACCTCATGACTATATATTCTTTGATAAACTCGACCACTTGTTTCGAATTTATATTCCGAAAAGCCTTAGCCTCAATCCATTTAGTAAAATAATCAGTGGCCACTAGGATGTAACTATGTCTCTTTGTTGAGGCAGGTTTAATTTCCCCGATTATATCTATGGCCCATCCTCGAAATGGCCAAGGTTTTATAATTGAGTTTAATTGGACAGCAGGCTGCCTCAATATTCGCTTGTGTTTCTGGCATTGCTTGCAACCCTTTACATAATTGATGTAGTTTCGAAGGACAGTGGGCCAATGAAAGCCATACCGATGTATCAACCATCTCATCTTTTGGCCAGCTTGATGAGCACCACAAATCCCCTCATGGGTTTCCTCCATGATAACTAAAGCATCATCTAAATCAAGACATTTTAAGAGAACCCCTTGAGAATCTTTTCGATACAGTTCTTGTCCATCGTAAAAATAATGGTGTGCCATTAGTTTTAACCCATTCGGGAATCCTCCCTTGGCCAGATTCTTCAGGTATTCTATAATCTCGAGGCGCCAATCTTCTTTTTCTTTGAAGATGTCAATTTTATTAACCTGCAACAACCTTTGTTTGAAAGGTAGCAGAATTCTCGTCTCGAGTTTAATTGTTGACTCGAGTAAATTAGGGTCGACTTTATAACCCGACGCCATCTGGGCCAAATCATTAGAAATTTGATTCTTTTCCCTTGGCACATACGCAATTTCAACCGACTCGAAATAGATCAACAATTGATGCACTCGAGCATACGAGGCTATTGACACTGGGCTGATACACTTAAATATTCCCTTTACTTGATTTATGATCAATTGGGAATCTCCCTTTATTTCGAAATTCTCTGCTCCCATGTCGAGCAGTATTTATAAACCCAAAATGAGAGCTTCATATTCTGCCCTGTTATTTGTGCAATCTCCTTCGATTTTCGCATACATTTTGGTGACCAATTTCGATGGAGATATGATATATATTCCTATTCTAGCACTATCTCGAGTATTCGAACCATCAAAATATAAAATCCATGGTACCTTATCAATGAAATTAACCTCAATGCTCTCGAGCGATTCATTTCTCAGCGGAGGGTGATCGGCCAAGAAATCGGCTATCACTTGACCTTTTACAGCCTTTTGAGGCATATAACATAAGTCAAATTGAAGCAAATTGAGACTACATTTGCTCAGTCGGCCTCTAACCAAAAGTTGATTAATCATGAATTTGATAACATCAGTCGGGGACACTACTTCAATAGAGTATGCGGCAAAATAATGCCTCAATTTCACAGAAGCAAAGTATAGGCTGAAGCACCACTTTTCTATCGAAGTATACCTTCTTTCGGCATCATTTAACAACTTACTCAAATAAAAAATAGCTTGTTCATAGCCTCTGTCGTTTTCCTGTGCTAACATACAGCCTATCGACACTTCTGCTACCGATATATATAGTCTCAACCTTTTCCCTTTTCGAGGAGGGATCAATACTGGAGGTTGGGCTAAATATTTCTTTATAGCATCGAATGCTTCCTCCTATTTATTCCCCCACACAAATTCATCTCCATCTTATAGTCGGAGTAAAAGGGAAAAAGCTTCCGTCTTCCCAACCAAATTAGCTATGAATCTTCGCAAAAAATTCACTTGTCCTAGAAAACGTTGCAATTCTTTTTTATTCCCGGGAGGTTTAGCTTCCATGATAGCTTTAGCCTTGTTTCGATCTACTTCGATCCCTCGATTATGTATCAAAAATCCTAAGAAATTTCCAACGTCCATCCCGAAAGCACATTTCAAAGGATTCATCTTTAAATTGAAATGCCTCATTCGTTGGAAGGCTTCTATCAAATACTGAATATGTTCTCTATGGTTTTGAGCTTTAACTGCTACGTCATCAATATATAACTCCAATGATTTTGCAATTAAATCGTGAAAAATATAATTTATGGTTCTTTGATATGTTGCCCCGGCATTTTTTAAACCGAAAGGCATTACGGTCCATTCAAAAGTTCCTATGGATCCTGGACATCTAAAGGCAGTCTTGTGCCTATCTGTTTCAGAGATTTTTATTTGATAGTATCCTGAATACCCATCATAAATGACATCACCTTGTGTCTAGCAGCCGCATCTATTAATACGTCTGCCATTGGCATTGGATATTCGTCTTTCGGCGTAGCCTTATTCAAATCCCTAAAGTCAATGCACACTCGTATTTTACCGTTCTTTTTAATCACCAGCACTATATTTGCCAACCATTCAACGTATCTAGTTGGTCTTATAAATCTAGCTTCAACTAGTTTCTCGATTTCGTCCTTAATTGCGCTCATCAAATCTGGTGATAAACGTCTTGGCGTTTGTATTATTGGTTTGAAACCTGGTTTAATAGGTAATTCGTGTTGAGCTATGTTCATATCAATTCCAGACATTTCATGGTGTGCCCAGGCAAAGCAGTCTTTATATTGATGTAACATCTCGATTAGCTCTTCTTTCTTTTTTTGATTCATTTTCGAACTCACATATGTTATTCGAGGATTTTTTATTGTTCCTAAATTAACTTCTTCTAACTGATCTTGAACACTTTCCCTGACGTCTTCGTCTGGTTCTAAAATTCCTTGTTCGATGTCCCTATTAAGGTCCTTAGTTCGAGCATTTACTCTATATTTTTCATCTTGAGAACTTATCACATATTTTTCATTTCGAGAGTTTGTAATGCCACTATTCGAATTAGATTCGTCATGATTAACATAATTAAGACTATAATTACACAACTTCGACTCAATCTTTTCAATGCTTAATCTTCGAAAAACATTCAAAACAACATCGTTGTTAAGTACATTACACTTTTCCTTGGATAACATAAATAGTTCTAGACAACGTAACCTTTCTACAGTTGCCCTAATTCGACTCTGGCTAATTTGACGTCTATTTCGGATTTAGACTCTTCTTCGAGATGTTCCCATTATTCTTCTTCTTTAGCCCCTTCGATGGCTTGCTCTTCTTCATTCACTCGAACTCCTTCTTCGAGCTTCCCTGCTTCATACCTGGCATTAACAATTTGTGTATCGAAAAAATAGTTGTTTCGTTTTGCCTGGTCTACCTCGAACTGATGCCCATTCCAGCATATTAATACTTGATGTAAGGTCGAACGGATACAATAATTCTGATGTATCCAATCTCTTCCTAGCAGGGCATTGAATGATGACGAGCCTGTTTTTACTACGAAAAACGCCGAGTAAGAACTTTTGGCTCCTATTTTAACTCGACAAGGCAAGACTCTCAAGACCTTGGTAGCCTGTCCAGAAAAACCGTAGACTGCCACATCAGCAGCTACTAAGTCTTTCGAGCTCTTACCCAATTTTGTTAACGTTTTTTCGAATAAAATGTTAACAGTGGCCCTGTTATCCACTAGAACTTTGCTAATGGGGAGGCCCTCGATTTCGGCGTTTACAAATAAGGGTTTCATATGGTTATTATTTATTTCTTCTTTCGAAAATAGTAACTTAGTCAAACTTTCTATTGTATTTTTATCCTCTTCGAAGGATTTGTTACTAGAAATCTGAAAGCATGATGGGTTACCTTTTACTGGGCTAGTCAAGAGTTCGAGTACTTCCTCTTCCTCGTCTGCACCTTCTCTTGTTGCAAACTCAGTTGGCAGCACAGTTACCATATTCACATCTCTGTTTCCTTGAATTGCAAGGCTTTTTCCAACGAGGCTTCTTTCGCCTTCAAATCAGCTTCGCTTGCCGATTCTTCATATGGCATATCTCCTAACAGAATGTCCAGGTCGTCCCCAGACTCGAAGTCTCCCAATTCTTCGTCGTCGTCGATCTATATACCTTTTCCTTTCAAGCTTGCCTCTTTCAGCTGGTTGCTCAACTGGTCAATATCCTTTTCCTCATCTTCTTGACTTGGGTCCCTTACAATTTTTTATTTCAGTATTCCTTTCGCTAAGGCTTCTTCCTCGACCTTTAGATTAGCAATTACCGCCTCATGTTGCATTTCTAAGGCAACTACTGCTCGAGAATAAGCAACTTGTTGAGCAATGACCTTCGAAGAGTCATCTTTCTTCCTTTCGAAATGACCGTGATATCCACCCAAACGATCGAAGGGTGAATTCCTACCAGCCAGTGAAGACCTTCCATATCCTCTTCCTCCTCATCCCTGAAAATGCCTATTATAAGGCATTGGTCCGAGGAATTGATCACTTGTCTCATGCCTCTATCTCTTGTTCCATTCCCTCTGATATGCTGGAACCTAATTTGGATCATTAGGGATAACTTGAAGTCTTACTAACTCGTAACGCAAAATCTCAGCGCATTGATTGCACAACACTTTCTGATTTGGGTCAAATTATTTATCACTTTCGTAGGAGTCTGGTAAATGGTTTCGTGCACAGGGGTTTCGAGTACCTCCTTGTAAGACATTTCTTCGTTCTTTTGAACCGGTCCTTTTGACTCAACTATCGACTCTTTTTCCCTTGGTCTCCTTTCTTGGTCGAAGTTCAAAATCCTTTTGTCAATCCTTGAAAGGCATATCGTGCCCCTTTCGTACTGCTTTGCCACGAAATGCCTAAAGATCTGGCATTGGTCGGTAGTATGCATGGTATTCATATGTCATCTACACATACCATCCAATCCCTCATCTTTCACCTTCGGGAAAGTCAAAACTCCTTCATCGATCAGCCTGTTGAACAATCGATTTGCCAACTTAGACTCCTTTCGTACCTGTAAATTAAATTGGTCAGAAACGTTGGCGTTTACAGTATTTATTTCGAAATTTAGAACAGGAAAAGGATCTTCGTCTATATTTGTTTTTTGAGCATCCGGAAAAATGATATCTTTCGAATCTATCTTTTCTTATATTAGATTTCTAAACATAACACATTCATTAGTTTCGTGAGAAAAGGCATTATGCCATTTACAATATGGTTTTCCCTTAATCTCTGCTTTTGAAAGGATTCGATGTCTCCCCTTCAATCTAATTTTTTATTCGCAAGGAGCCAGTCGAATATTCGCTCGGTTTTAGTTACATCGAAACTATATTCTTTTTCTTTCTTTGTTTGTAAAGAGCCTGTAGCTATACAGTCCTTTCTTACGAGAGCCTCACATTGAAATGGGGATCCTTTAACGAATTCTGCCAGATCAATTTCATAGGCATCTTCGAATGCCCATGGAATTCCAACCTCAAAGGCATTGAACCCCTGATGTTTTCTCTGGCTTTCTTCCCTTAACATATTTTTGTATCTCACCGCGCTTTCTGCTAGACCTCTAAAATCGGAAAACATCATTTCGTCGAATTTTACTCTATATTCAAAAGTCATATTTTGTTGTGCTTACTGAACAAACTCAGATTCGGGAATGTTCAAATGCCATTTGATCCTAGCTTTCTTAAATCGGACTAAGAATTTTTCTATCGACTCCCCAGAATTCTGCCTTATTTTGGCTAAGTCACTCATGGCCATGCTCGGTTCGGTTCGAGCAAAATGATTCTGGAACTGGAATTGCATTTCGTCCCAAGTATGTATCGAATTAGGTGATAAATTCGTATACCAGTTAAATCCTGACCCGGTTAAGGAACTAGGGAACAGTCTTAGTTTAAGATAAGCCTGATTGGCTGCCTCTCGACATTAGCATGTGAACCGAGACAAATGTTCTAGAGCTGACACATGGTCTTCTCCAAAAAACAGAGTGAAGTTAGGAATTTTATAAGTCCTAGGGAAGGGAAAATTCCTATCTACCCAATCTGGATAAGGCTTCCCAGGAATCAGACGGTGGTTTCTTCGAAAACCAGGCCCATATATCCTTTCGATAGCCATTTCCACTTGATTTTGTAGAGGGTCTTGGATTTGCGGTCCGAAATTTCCCCCTACGTAGTTATTAGGCATGTACTGCCCCCCCCAACATATGGGAACTGAAAATTGTTATTCACGAAAGGGAAATTTTGATTTGTCTGATAATTGGGCAAACCCTGATTTCCTACGTTAAAGGATGCATTTGAAGGCCCTATATGTGGTTGACCTTGAGGCCCACTCTACGTCCCATTGTAATACCCCTGAGTATAACCAATATTTGGTTCAGGATTGCCGACATTAACATTTGGTTGGTACCCATTAAGCATTTGTCCTTGACCACTCGTTGGTACCAGGACATTTGGCCTTACTGACTGAGGATTAAATTGATTTGCATGCATATTTTGTGAATTGAAAGATATTTGATGTGTAGTTTGGTTAGTACTCGCTATACCCATTCCTAGTTTTCCCCCAGTGTCTGGCTGTTCTTCGAGTGGTATAGGATTCGAAGTCTGGCCAACTTCGAACTGGCCATTTCGAGCTTGAGACTCTCGAGGATATCCTAGAGGAATTTCATTCGGGTTAAGATTTCTAGTTCGAGTCCTAGGTTCTATTTCGATCAGTTGGGACACTTTTTCGATCAAAACATTATGTTTGTTTATCAAAGGTTCCATTGCTAATACTACCTGCGTATTTATCATGTTCGAGGAAACGTCACAAGTTTGGTTGAAGATTTCACCCAATTCGGTTATTACCCGAGTGACTTCTCGAGCAAGCCCGTCTCGAGCATTCACAGCGATGTCTTGCACAATGGCTGTGAATATTCGGCCAGACTCTTGGGCTAATGCTCGATACTGATCATCGAACTCCCTTCTCTGATCTTCTCGAGCACCTGCCAACGTTTGTTTCATTACCCGGACAAACTGCTCGTACATCTTGTCCGCTCTAACTTTATATTTCGAGACTGGTTGAGAGTCAGTATCGTCAACCAAATCGTTTCTAAACGATTCTTCTGACATTTTTTCAAGAATTTTGTCTAAAATTTATACTTGTCCGTTATCAAAACCGACTCCCACTGTGGTCGCCAAAATTTGTTTCGCGTTAAATGGAAACGAATAATATTAAGGTGGATCCGAGTGTTCGTTTCTAGCCCCTTGATAATCTACAACTTAAGATTATTTGTCAACCCCTGCGTTCAATTCGCTACAAGGTGGTTCAAGCCTTTACAATTCTAATAATTTCGGATTTTTGAAAATGGCGAATGAAAACTCAAGTCAAGATACAAATTACCTATCAAATACTTAGATCTGAACAAAAGATAATTTATATCTCCATGAAAGTCTTCGATTCTGAAGAGATTACAAGCAGACAAGTGCCGATACAAGCTTTGGAAGCCAAATCCAGCAATTCTTGGTATAACTGATAAAAGCTAATTAAAACTATTTGCTACGCTACGCTACAGACTACTCCTAATTAGAACTACTCCTAAGAAGAAAAGTGTAAAGTTGTTGATGATTCTGATGATGCCTTTCTTTCTCTTTCCTCTTTCGTTTTTATCTCCGCTTTGTGATCCCACGTTCTCAACCGTCGGGAACTGCCTCTAACTTTTTTTTCAAAATTCTTTCGTCTTGGCGGGTTACTTTTCTTACGGAATTCCCGACTCTTTGAACCTGCCTTGGAATTGACATCTTTGAGCCCGCCTTGTTATCCTGCCAAATTTAGACTTTCATTGGCCCATTCCATTTTAAATCACTCTATGTATTGTTATTGTTATAATGAGCTTAATCTTTCATCTCTGGACCCATTAATCAGTGTTGGGCCATTTGGGTTTTTTAATTCGTAAAACCCATTTTCATTTTTAGCGTAAACACCCACAAAGATTTTAACACTGTTCGTGACTGATATTTCCCGGGAGTTGGACTCTGGGAGCTACCAAGTATCAAGTATCACCCTGCCTTTAGCACAAGGGTTAGAAATCGCTAAGCTGCTTAAAAACGCACTTTAATCATAACTAACTAGAAATCGTTCATTGAACTACATCTTCTTCGTCCTTCCCCTACTCTATCCAATTCTATTCCCTCCCCCTCTCTCTCTAACATTCCAAATTTCGTTGCTCATTTTCCGATCAGACATTGTTTTATATTTTAATTTTCTTCACAAAATCCTATTAATGAAATTCCAAAGTTTTGTTCTTCAGTTACGAATGCTCAAAACCCTCAGCTCAATATAGCTCAATTTTTAGCTGAAAACTATGTATTCCACGCCATTGGGAACTGTTAAACCCTTAATTAATTTCCCCACGATATACCCAAATCCAAAAACCCACAAAAGTTTCTGCTTTTCCCTCGAAACCCCCAAAAGATTGCAATTTTATAGCTACCCACGTGTTGTTTTGTCGAAAGCCAGTTCAAATTCAAGGCCTTCTGGCGCAGAAAATGAGGATTTTGTGACAAGGATTTTGAGGGAGAACCCTAGCCAAATTGAACCCAAATATTTGATTGGGGATAAATTGTACACACTGAAGGAGAAGGAGAGTTTGAGAAAAAAGGGTTTGAATGACAGAGCTTTGGAGATATTGAAGAGATTGAATTTGAAGGCATTGGTGAGTAAAAGTGATATTGATAGTGCCAATGAGAGTAATTTTGTGAAGCCTGAGAGGGAGGTTTATTTGAAGGATTTATTGAGGGAGTACAAAGGGAAGCTTTATGTCCCTGAGCAAGTTTTCGGGGCTAATTTATCGGAAGAGGAGGAGTTCGATAAGAATGTGAAGGAGTTGCCAAGAATGAGCTATGAGGATTTTCAAAAGTACATGATGAGTGATAAGATTAAGTTGTTGAGTTTTAAGGAGGGTAGTGGGGTTTCTTATGGTAGCTATGGGTACAGGGATTATGTTGTCGATTTGAAAGAAATACCAGGGGACAAGAGCTTGCACAGAACGAAATGGTGTGTTGTAAGAACATGAGATGTTGTTGATACTTTATATTTGATCGTTTTTGTTGTTTATTCTGCTTGATGTTTCATGAATTTTGGTAATAGGGCAATGAGACTGGACCAGGAACAAATGCAAGATCTTTTGGAGGCTTACAAGGGACCGCGGAATGAAATAGAGACACAAATTATGGTAGCCACATTTGTTACATTTTCATGTTTTACCATGAATTCATCTGCATTTGTGATCCAGCATACAAACAGAAAAAGATGAGTGTAAGCATGGTGAGATGGAAGAAAGATTGTGAGAAGAAATGTAGTAAATTTCTGTAAAAAATAATAAAAATTTGATCAAGGGACCAATGTATGACTGACATCAATGTTATAGCTTTTAGCTCAATTTATTTTAGCTTTTTTCATTAAGGCTGCAGTTAAGAAGGCATCATGCTCTTATCACTTTGTCTCCAAAACTGACGAGAAATCTGCCTTTGTAAGAGAATTTGATTATCAATTGAACTTTTTGAAACATACATTGACATGCATGGTAAATTTATTTAGGTTAGATAATCAAATTTTTAGTTCCTAATTTCCTGGTCTTTTAACAGAAATTTTTATGCGTGCTCTGTGCTTCTGATGTAGGTCAGTTCACACCTGTGGTTGTACTGGCTAAATGTGATAACATGTTCATATTATTGAATGAGATTAATACATTGTGGTCTGAGAAGATGAAAAAACCTGAAAGTAGAATTACATGTAGAAGAAGCTGGATATGGAAATATTGAGTTATAGTCGTCCATAATAGTCAACCAAGCAATAGAATCTATCCAGTTTTTTCAGTTAAAGTTATCAATAAGCATTATGGATTGATCATCCTATTACGAAACTGCTTGCTTAATTACCTAGATTTAAATCAATGGTATCATCAAAAACCTAAGCACATTAGTTTTGTTGAGAATTTATGAGTAAGCTGAAGAGTTACTCTTCATCATCTTTTTCTATTACAGCTTTATCCTTTTTCTGCAGTCGTGGGTAGGAAAATTGCCCGAGTATCCTCATCCAGTAGCATCTAAAATTTCAAGCAGAATGATGGTTGAACTTGGAGTGGTAACTGCTGCAATGGCTGCAGCTGCAGTTGTTGTTGGAGGCTTTTTGGCTTCAGCAGTATTTGCTGTTACCAGCTTTATCTTTGCAGTGGCTGCATATGTCATATGGCCTGTGGCCAAACCATTTCTCAAGCTATTTTTGGGTCTCATCTTTGGAATACTGGAAAGAATCTGGGACAATCTTGTGGAATTTCTTGGCGACGGAGGAATTTCGTCAAAATTGTATGAAGTTTACACATTTGGCGGGGTTTCAGCCAGTATTGAAATGCTAAAACCAATCATGTTGGTATTTTTGACAATGGTGCTTCTTGTTCGTTTTACGCTTTCTAGAAGACCTAAGAATTTCAGAAAATGGGTAATCATAACTTCCTACATCTCCCTTTGACTGGCCTGTGTTGAACTGTTCATGAGCAATACCTTAATGTTTCTAATTCATGCAGGATATATGGCAAGGCATTGAGTTTTCTCAATCGAAACCACAAGCACGTGTTGATGTTAGTTCGACCTCCTAATTTATTTGTATTTGCTTTCAAATTTTCTAAGTTAAGCCTGTAGTGGCCTTTTAACTTATTAAATAATAACCTATCTTCAGGGTTCTACTGGAGTCATGTTTAAAGATGTGGCCGGAATTGAGAGTGCAGTGGAAGAGCTCCAAGAGGTACCAATTTTCACCACTAGATATATTAACTTGTGCAACTTTTCATGATCATGAAGCTAGCTTAATTACGGTTCTCGTCTTTTTTTTTTAGTGAAACCTTTCCAGAGACAGCCCCAAAAGAAACGAGCACTCTTTCTTATTTTGTGTGTTGATTTATTTGCAACTCTTATATTTCTAAGTGTTGATTTATAATGACATCACGAAACTCGAGACATTACTTTCTTTCTTTTCTCTTGTGCCATCAATCAGTTGGTAAAGTACCTGAAGAATCCTGAACTATTTGACAAAATGGGGATAAAGCCGCCTCATGGAGTTCTTCTCGAGGGCCCTCCTGGATGTGGCAAGGTTGGTTGTCTTTTTTCTTAGTGTTGCACGCAATTTGAAAACTCTAAAATGATTTACGTAATCAAACGGTACACCATCAGACCCTCGTCGCAAAGGCCATAGCTGGTGAAGCCGGTGTTCCTTTCTATCAAATGGCTGGATCAGAATTCGTTGAAGTGTTAGTTGGTGTTGGTTCTGCTCGAATCAGGGATTTATTCAAGAGAGCTAAGGTAAGGAGTTTTGATTTTATTTGTTGTTGTTTGAAATTTTCATGCATATTTTGTCGGTTTCTGGCCTAATCTCTGATTAAACGAATATTTCTAAATAGTCACATTTTATATTTAACAAGAAAAATAATATTATATGGCATTCATTGTAACTCAAGCTTGATAGTGCTAATTTGCTCATGTAAAATATTCTGAACCCTGAACAGATGGATTTAGAAATTCTCTTGTTAGAAATTCTAATTTTAAACGAATATGTATATGTATACAATTCTTTCAGCTATTTGATGATACTTATTGCTAGAGTTGTTTTGCCACTAATGCAGTTTATCATAGAATGCACTTCACTTTCTCTAGATTCAAGACATAGTAACATAAGAGATAAAATATAACTATGTAATTATCGTTATTAATACTTATTCTTCTTAAGAAGAGACCCATCTTATCCATGTGGCCAAATTCAAACAATATTTTATGCAATCTAATCCGACTTAGATATTCTATTCTAAGGTAACAGAGTTTAGGTCTCATACTGTAAAACATGGATTTTTGAGACTTAACATTGGCAAATAAGACTTGCGATGAGACCTGGTTAGTGTAATCAATTTTTAATCGTTGGTGCATTTACCTTTGCATCTCCATGATAACTTCTATTGGTTTTCAAGGTACTTGGTCTTGTCTAGAGAATACGGTATTCATTTTTCATTTCATATTCCCATCAGATGTCCTCATTTTACCTTACTACATTGAATGATTTTCAAAAGGAGAAAAGTTGTGATTAAAGAACTATGAGTATTGCCATCCCTTTGTTGTTTGTCAATATTACATTTGTGGAATAAAGATAACTATTTTCTTCCACATGTTTGATTAAGATAGATATATAATGAATTGATATGCTCCTTTACAGGTTAATAAACCATCAGTCATTTTTATTGATGAAATTGATGCACTGGCGACAAGGTATGACTGTGTTAGCTGGGTTTTTTTTTTACACGACATTGAGTTTGAACAAGCAACTTGATATAAATATCTCTCTTTTATAGTCACTATCAAGATAATAAATTGCTGTCTGGGATTGTACCAAATTTTCATATAACCATATAAATTTATGCAAGGCAATGTACAACAAGATTAGTTTTTAACATTAGTTTCCCGTCCCTGTTTATCTTTCAACGTCTACAAACAACTCATTCAAATGGCTTAAAACGTTTTTCAAGGTATCAGATTTAACTGTCTAATTTATTTCTGTTACCAGACATGCTTATATGACAAACCAAGAATAATGGATTTGATGTCTGTTTCCACTTTCCAGTTCAAGTATTTTGTGTTTTAATGAATTAATTGCAAATAGATAGCTACAACTATCAATGATTGATTCTGAATTTATTGATATATAGGCGACAAGGAATCTTTAAAGAATCAAAAGATCAACTATACAATGCAGCAACTCAAGAACGGGAGACTACACTGAACCAGCTCTTGATAGAACTAGATGGGTTCGATACAGGCAAAGGTGTTATATTTTTGGGTGCCACTAATCGAATGGACTTGCTAGATCCTGCCCTTCTTCGTCCTGGTCGGTTTGATCGTAAGGTGTGTTCTCTAAACTGAATATTTAGTAATCAAAGTTTAATTACTTGCCTTATTCATGCACCAATCTTTTGGTTGTCGTATGAAATTATGATAATTTTGGTTATTATATAGATAAGAATCAGACCGCCAAATGCAAAAGGGAGATTGGACATTTTAAAAGTTCATGCACGGAAGGTGAAATTATCAGATACTGTTGATTTGGCTAGTTATGCGAACAACTTGCCAGGTATGAGAGTCTAGTCGATGCGCCCGACTAGGTATGTGCTCAACTGAGGTGTGAACCATTGGATGGTACATGATGATATCATCATTTCACTTTATCTAGGGTAAATTATACAGACATAGACCCTAATTACAGAAAACACCTCGAGGTTTGAGAAATTACCTTAATTTTATCTGTCAGTGAAAGCAAATTACATCATCCCTATTTTTTGAGCTGTTAGGATACAAGGGGCATCTTGGTAATTTGCGAAATCCCAGGGGGCTCATGGTAATTACACAATAAGTTGTGGGGTGTGGGGGTGTGCATGTAATTATCCTTATCCAATGATTCGCGCCCCGGTTGAACACATACTTAGTCGGGCGGGGTGAACAAAACCACATTCGAGTTTTGGTTCTTCATAGTAATTTTTCATCGACTTTATTTTTTTAAAAAAGTTTACTAATGATGCTCTTATTATGGGTTTGAACATCCTAAATCATTGTAATCAGGATGGACGGGTGCAAAGCTGGCACAACTTCTCCAAGAGGCTGCTCTTGTGGCAGTCCGGAAAAGTCATGCTGCTATTCTTCAGTCTGATATGGACGATGCTGTTGACCGTCTTACTGTGGGACCCAAGCGTGTTGGAATAGATCTAGGTTATCAAGGACAATGCCGGAGAGCTACTACAGAACTGGGGACCGCTTTGACTTCTCATCTGCTACAGCGCCTCGAGAATGCAAAAGTTGAGCGGTGTGACCGTGTATCTATTCATCCTCGTGGACAGGTTTTTCTTTTTTAACCCATTTTTACTTTATTTTTTGTCTCATGAAAATTTGTTCTTTTTTACCGTTTCGCTCTCTATTTCTTCACTTATCCTGTATGTTACGGATTTTAATCCACAATAATAATTGAAAATGTAGCTTAGCATGAGTATTACACAATTTTAATCCATTGTGTATCTTGAAATTATCAAAACAAACTCAATGGATTTGTTATTATATGGAATTTGAGATCCTTACTGCCAAGATCCTTCCACTCAAACGCCACCTTACGGAGAATGAGTTTCGATTTTATAATAATGACCGTTATCCTCTCTTCCTCATTGATGGTTTAAGATGTCTCATGCAGACGCTGTCTCAAGTTGTATTTCACCGTCTTGATGATGAATCATACATGTTTGAACGCAGACCTCAGTTATTACACCGTCTCCAGGTATGAAATTTTAGTTTACCTAAATTTATAGCTGTTTTCTCCTTGTTTCACATAAACGCGTCAATTTATTTAATAGTTTTTATCTATGAAGGTATTTCTTGGAGGAAGAGCTGCCGAAGAGGTCATTTTTGGGCGTGATACCTCAAAAGCCTCAGTGAGTTATCTTGCTGATGCGTCTTGGCTTGCTCGTAAGATTATTACAGTGTAGGTTCTTAACTTATTGCAATTTGATTTTTCTATTTTTTCTTCTTGCGTTATCATTAAT
The DNA here is from genome assembly GCA_019426215.1 of Buddleja alternifolia. Lineage (NCBI taxonomy): Eukaryota > Viridiplantae > Streptophyta > Magnoliopsida > Lamiales > Scrophulariaceae > Buddleja > Buddleja alternifolia. The sequence goes on from CM033399.1 coordinate 31,431,164, forward strand.
ATCGTCTCGTCCCTTACTACAGATGGAATATGGGGAACCCAATGGTAGTGCACGGTGAACCTCCTCCGTGGAGAAAGAGAGTTAAATTTGTCGGTCCAAGAATCGACTTTGAAGGTTCTCTTTATGATGACTATGATTTGATCGAGCCCCCGGTCAATTTCAACATGGATGATGATATTGCAAAGAGGACGGAAGAATTGATGCATGAGATGTATGGAAAGACGGTTGCGCTGCTTAGGCAGCATAATGCTGCTTTGCTCAAGACAGTTAAGGTATGCACTGAGTTTTTGTAATCATGTTTTATCCTCTTATATATCTTTCTTCCTACCTTAGTGAATGCCTGATGATGAAATAAACGGAGGCTAGTGCCTGTTTTCTCTTGGGTTGAGTTGGGATGGAAGGATTTGTGGAGGACAATTTCAAATGATTCTGATACTAGGTAGATTTTAATTCCACCCTAATAATTGAAAAAATAGTTTTAAACGGATGCGACATGATTTGAAACCTAAAATTGTCCAAACGATAACTGCGGAGTTGAAATTGTTAACTCAGATCTTTATCTCCAAACGCCATGCATTTGGACTAGAGGATAAAAAAACTATATGGATTTCAAATTCATCAACAAATTCATTTAGCATGTTTGGATAATTTCAAGTTACAATGCATTTCAAATCCCTTTGAAATCATTTTGATTTCTTCACTCATTATGGTGAATCTTAAATGACTCCAACTTGGAGTCATTTGGAACCCTTCCCTCAAATTCATTCTTTAAATCAAAATACATCAACCCAAACACAATCTAATGGATTTTATAGCTAAGAATTTCAAATTCATAGTAACAAATCCTTTAAAAGACGTGTTTGGATAACTTTCATGCTATGAATTTCAATTTCTTTAGTAACTATTTTGAACTATTTTCTCAGTCACTATAGTGGATTTGAAATCAACTCAACTATGAAAGTATTTAAAACCTTTTACTCCAAATCCTTTCTTGAAGTCCAAATGCAACCTTATCTACTGATGAGTAAAAATTCGTTTAACAATTGTTTATTAGAAATCACAAGAGCTTCTCCTCGATAACTTTAAGAGCACAAGTAATCCAATGTAAAATTTTCTTTCGAGATAGATGACTATCAAAGTAGTTCGTCAAGATTCAAGCGGGAGTCACTTATTATTTATAATCTTTTATAAGTCATTGTGTGACACTTGTTGTATTGCAGGTTCTTCTTAATCAGAAGGAAATTAGTGGGGACGAAATCGATTATATCCTGGATAATTATCCTCCAGAAACTCCCACAAGTCTCGTTCTGGAAGAAAGAAATCCCGGGAGCCTTCCGTTCTTGGAACAGGAGCAAGCTACACAGAGTAAGGAATTAGAATACACCGTGTTGACCTCATGATCGCCATTTTTAAGCGTCTTACTGGTGGATCATCTGGTTTGGACTGGAAAACTTGTTCGTTTCGTTCGTGTGCATGGGATGAGCTCTTGAATGTTTTTCGGAGGTGAATTTTGTCCAGACAGTGAGACATAAATTGCCATAGTGTTGTTTTGTCAATAGTTTCTAGTCATAGGATAGATCATTTAGAGGAATTTTGTTCAATAATTATACTATGAAAATTACACCGGAGGAAAAAAAAGAGGGAGCAGCTTTGCATAATGTGTTCATATATGGTCGATTAATTTTATTACATGGATAATTGTAATCGTTTCAGAACTTCTTAAAAGTTCCTTCTATGAACAACCTTCTAAGAATGACCTTTTAAACACATATATATAAACCCAAAGCTGTGTTGCTACAAAATGCCAGAAGTTTGCTATACGGAATTGTAGACTGCCGAAATAATAAGTGAAGAGTTTTGGTAATTGCATAATACATGAGTAGGTTTGGGTGTAATTAACTAATTTTCCCTTCCACTTATGATATTTTTGATATAATAATTAAATTACTTCTCATTGTTAAGTTTGAAAAACTAATCAAGTTGAGTAACCAACAACGCTAAGGGGTGTAAGGTGAGCGAGCAAGCTCGTGACTCGTGAGCTTGGCGAGCCAAGTCGATTATAGCTCACCTCGAGCTCGACCATTTCGACTTTGCAAGCCGAGTTCGACCCCACTTATAGTTGTTCATAAGCTCATGAGCCAGGTCGCGAACTTTTATTATCTTTCTATTATTATCTCTATATATTACTGTAAATGCTCAGATTTGATAAAAATTAATACTTCAAAATTTGTATACAACATATTCTGATCATACTTGAGTTATCTTTTATTTTTAAATCATGCGAAACAACAACAACATCAAATATTATTATTATTATTATTATTGTTAATGATAATTATAATATTAGTAGTAATAATAATGAAATAGATATTTTAGTTGATATCTTATGATGTGTGTTTCTATAAATTAATTTAACAAAATCATTTTTCACGATATCCTCCTCTATTTTCTAAATAATTAACTAATATAAGGTATTAAATTATTACTAGTCTTATCTTACTAAATTTTTACAGTGTCCATTCTTACACAGTTTTTGACCTCATACATATTATAAGTAAGAGTATATTTTGCAAACTTAATAACAAATTAGATAGTCTAGAAACTTATAAATCTTTTCTTATATGACTTGTATCCTCAAGTTTAGCAAGTATATAATTTGAAAAGAACTAAAACATATGTAGGAAAATCTCAATTTATTTGGTAATATCAATAAAGTGATGTTAATTATAAGAATACTAGTGTGTACCCCGTGCTATGCACGGAAGTTCTAATTAATAAACTAAATATTTACTATGATTTAGATGAAGTTAAAATGAATTTGGATGCCAAATAGCAGTATTTTGGTTGAAAACATTTTTGAAATATGCAACCACTTAAGGGCTATAATTTGAATGATAAATCAGCAATAAATTCAATATATTTTTTGGGAAAATGAAACATTTATAAGGGCTAATTAATTGAAATTATTAAAATCAAAGATGACTTTTAAAGGTGGATATAAATCAATACATTAAGATTTAAAAATTACTGTAAAGAAACAACTCATAAGTATTTCTTATTGTTTTAAAAGAAAATCAAAGATTATTTGAATTTGGTGTAAAATAAGATAATTCAAGTCGGTAGACTCCTTAGCATGAATCTCGTATGATTCACGAATAAGAAATTAACTTTTATATTAAACAGAAAATAGGTTACAAATGTTGATGAAACATGTCAAGATGCAATCCAACTATTTTAGTGATAGTTTAATTTTCTATGTTGATGAAGGATAGTAGATGAAACGCTCAACTTCATTGCGAATGACAACTACTAATTTAGTGATGCTTTGAGAGTTTAGGGATTTCCGTTACCTATACAACCATTTAGTATGATAGTAATGTGCGTCACACTACATGAAGAATCATGATTGTAAAAAACTCAAGGCCTTGAATGTTTGTTTATGTTTTCAAAATCCATTTTCAATATTCTAAATCACAAAATCCTAAAAAATCATAACACAAATTATTTTCTTCTAACTTCATCTTTCTTTAATTTAATTTTTTCAATCCCTTATATAATTACCTATCACTCATTATATCTATCATTTCATATAATTATCAACCAAGATAATTTACTCCAATCATTATTTCTCTTTCTTCTCATACTTTACAATTTTTAATTTATATTTTATTATTTCTTTATTCACATAATCATTATAAAAATAATTAACTCAATCATTCAACACATCATACATCAACATATCACTATTGATTTGACAAATTTCACAAATTTCAACCATTTTTTATAAAACATAAACAAACACAACACACATCATATCATTTTCACAAGAATCTCCATAGTACGCATTTTTCGAAAAGTTTTTAAAATTCTAACTACAAAGATAAACAAACATAGCCCAAAATTCTAAGAACTCCTTAAAGAATCCAAAATATCCATGACCTCAAAGGATTTATTTGAAATTACAAAAAAAAAAAGTAAAAAGATAAAAAAAGTAAAGTACAAAGTGACACGACAAAATCCTAGCAAGAGAACTAGGTCGCGTAAGTAGTAAAGTGGATTTCTAAGTCCGGGGTTATCGTATCCGCAGGGACAACTATAATCTAAGTACCAAGACTACTATATTACTCAATTCTAAGTTAAATCGGTCGATAGAAAGGTTGATTAACTAATTAATAAAAACTAGAAAATAAACTAAGGCAACGTCACACCAAATAAAGGGAGGAAACAATATAGAGAAGCGATCAAGGCACATGGTTCAACCAATTATGCATTTCGATTGTGATTTAAGTTCTATTGGATTATTAGATTGATTTAGCTAAGGCGAAATTCCCTAACGTACGTACCACCCAATCTCTTGGCATAGCAACCCTACCCTTGGTAACGATTTCCTATATATCTCTATATGAAAACCCGATTAACGAGGATGCATTTAAGGTCTAGGAATTCCCCACGTGAATGGAAAGCCACCTAAAGAAACCGAGTCTATCTCTAGTCGGTTTAACTATAGGGTATTCAATGTTTATATCTTCCCTAGGTTATTATCTCTCGATCTCTAACCTAGGCATTTTATCAAACACTTGGTGATCAAGCAAATGTAGCATTGAGATCAAATATTGAATACATAGCTAAAACCAAAATTTATCCAATAAACACCAACAAATCAACAATCAAAATAACATAAATGGCCTATCCATGGCCTCAATCAAACAAGTTTAGCTCATATTCATGTCAAAAGTGCAAATATAAATCATACAAGTCATAAGAGGTTTGAACAAATTCAAGAAACAAATATGTAAAAACTCCTTAATTCTTGTAGAGATGTGGATTCCTTGTTGAATTCTCCATGTTTTGACCTTTAATCTTCTCTTCTAAGCTCTCCCTCTCTCTATTTTCGTGTGGTTGCTGATATCCAAGGTGAGTTAGGGTAAAAAATGGCTAAAAGGGGTATTTATAGGCCAACCCACTGCTACGAACGCCGCGGCGTTCACTTGTTGAACGCCTCGGCGTTGGCTACTGCATGTGAACGCCGCGGCGTTCTTGGATGAACGCCTCGGCGTTCGTCCCCTGCTGCTCCAGCCAGTTTTGGTAAACTTCGCATAACTTTCTCTACTAATGTCGGAATTCACTGATTCAAGTTGCTGTAGAATCCTAAAACAAATATCTACAACTCTCCAGAAGACACTAGGGCCGAAATCAAACGTTAAAGATGACAAAATTGTCTCACAAGTCACTGAATGAGAAAACTCCATCGTAAGACGTCTCTTCCGATGACGTTTTCACCTCCTTCCCTACATATCTGATCTTTGTCTTCAACATAAGAAATGTACCTTTGCCTCTTATCTTTCCATTGGTATAAGAAGTGTGTAATTTGGACATGGGTAGAGAAATCTATTCCACAAACTCTAGCACTGCGCAGACAGTTTGTATTTTTATGCATGATTTACCTTCAATCCTTGTTCTTTTCCTCCAAATCATATGTTATTCTAGAAAATATGAGAAAACAAGGATCAAAGCATCAAATTTGATCAAATTATCAAGGAAACAATCAAAACCAAGTTGATAAACGGGGGAAAACTAGTGTAAAAATAACATATATCAACTACCCCCAAACTTAGCTTTGATCGTCCTCGATCAAATACAATCAAGCACACACATGAAAGCTCAATATGGTTTTTCTTTTGCAATCTCATACACACAAAAACAAGCATTAAACCTTCGAAGAAGTTTCGGAAGAGTTACCCGATGCTTTGAACATTCAGCAATTTGAAAACCACACAAAATCTTAGTTTCCATCCTTAAATCATGAACTCCCACTCCCATATTCATGTCAAGAGCACACTTTAGATAAGATTATGCAAATCAATTTGAAAGTAAAGCCATTGAAACAATTCAACATTCGTTAACCCATCGGTGTGTATAAAGTGCAATTGTCACAATCAAAAGGTCTTTACGGCTTGTAATGTAAAGCTAGGTGATGGCTAGGATTGGAAAATATGGATAAAGTGACTAAGTCAAGAGAGCCTATAATTCAAAATCATTGATCTAAATTCGCAAATAGACTACAAAAACTTTCACACCTTATCACTTATCCCTTTTTCACTCTCTTTTTCCTATCAACTTACAACCCCCAAACTTGTTTCTTTTCATATCGGGTTGTACATAGATTTCCAAGCCAAATGATCCAATTGAGTGCCAAGATCAAAGCCTAGTCGAGAGCACACTTTTTTTTTCTTTTTTTTTTTTTAAAATATCTCTCTCTCGAATATTTAGCCCATTGCTCAAGTTTTCATTTCATCCCCTTTTTTACATAATACTTCAAACCTCAAATATCCCAACATAGCCAAAACATCACTATCTAACTCATGTACATTCAAATCAAAACAAGGTGACTACCCATATTCAAGTCAAATGATATGAAGTTGTAAACTCTCTTGATTGGGTGCAAGACATTGTTTTTCTTTTAGGCTAGAAGGCGGTTGTCTTGGCATATGAAATAAAGACGAATGGTGGTTTCTAGTGTGCTTAGCACACTCCATTCTTATCAATACGGCTCAAATCAAGGTCTAGAGATTATGCAATATAGAGAAGGCCAAAATGTAAGGCTAACAACAATGAAAGATGGCCTAAATCATTTTATGACTTCACAACATTAATACACACTTCAAAATCAACAAAATTGAAAGTTCAACGTTTTAAGTCTGCAAGAATTCGCATAAACATGACTAAAAAGGGGTTTCAAGTCACAATATATGACATGTTGACCATAGACAAGGAACTTTGACTTCGACAGAGTAGAGATATTCGAATGCATTCTATTCTTATGCAAGGGTACACTCATTGATGAATTCTAATTCATCAAGGTTATAATCAACAAAAGCTCAACAAAAGAAACACGAGCAACATGCAAAAATGTACGCCCACCCCCAAACTGAAATTAAACAGTGTCCTCAATGTTGTAAAACTTAAGTATAGGAGAGGGAAAAGCGATACATCCCTGAAATTTAGAGAACGAAGGGAGAAAGGTGGCGTCTCAGATCCCGGAGTCAAATCATTATTAAAACCTTCCGGAAGGAAAACTCAAGTGACCCACATCAACGCATGAAGGTGAACAAAAGAGCATGAAAGAGAAGCAAAAACACGAAAACGCAAACAAAACCAAAGGAAACAGTACAAGCATCGAGTACAAAAGAGTTACAGCCAATCATAACATAGTAAAGCAGATAATTAAAAAGGGGAAAGCTCGCAAATGACGTCAACATCCGACTACTCATCCGACGCCGTCTCGTCCTCATCAGTCTCATCATCCTCATCGTCCTCGTCGTCCTCACCCTCCTCGTCATTTTCAGGGACGGCAGCGGGCTCTGGAGGCTGGGGGTGAGGGTGTAGTGGAGCAAGCGGATCAAACTGGGGAAACTCGGGCCAAACGCCGGGCCAAGGGCCAAATGCATTAGCCCGAATAGCACTCTCCATAAACTGCCATCGGCGGTATGCGTCCCATCGCGCAGCAAGAATATTCTGATCAATATGTGTCATCTTGTGATCCAACTCAACTGCCCACTGCGAGACATCAGACGCTACACCGGAAGAAGAGGAAACACGCTATGGGGCTTTGCGACGTGGTGGAGCAGGCAGAGCGGGGGCGGCGGTGGATGATGTGGCAGTGGGTCGGCAGGCACGGTGACCAGAACGAGCAGCTATAGTCTCGTCTTGGCAAATCTGTGTGTATGAAATAATCCGGCGCGGCACCTCAACATGCTCCATCGGCGAGTACTGGACGCCGGCGTTCTTGCACAGTGCGGTGATCAGGGAGGGGAAACAAAGATTCTTCTTGGCACCAAAACACTCAATGATGGACTGAATCAATTGTTGCTTAATCAGTTTGCCCACGTTGATGGTGAGACCATGATGAATAGCATAGACAACCTCGACTCGCTCGCGAGTAGCTGTGCTCAAAGATAATGTCGGGATGAGGCGAGCGCAAACAAAGTAATACCATGTGCGGGCCGTGGTGTTGAGGTTACCTGCCTTGATTGAGATAAGACGGGAGTCCTTGAAACCTGTCCATATAGACTCTGGATAACAAAGGGCAGAATGGATTGCAGCATAATCAATGTCCTTTAAAAACGTCTCAAACTGATCCTGGCGAGGGATGGGGATGTGAAGTACTTCATTGATTTTTGTGGAAGAAATGGTAACATTCCGCCCCCTGACCTGAACAGAGACTAAACGGTGTACGTTTTCGGGCTTGCCGGTGGCATTGGCATAAATTCTTTGACTAAAGGAATAATAGCCTCCCCGGGCTGCGTAGCAAACTCAAACCAACCTCGATTCCTAATATTCGTCCTGAATGGTTCAATCGAACAATCCAACGCTCGCTCATCCACCACATTCTTCTTTGTCAATTTTTCGGAAAAACAAACAGAGGCGGCTAGGCTAACAAATTTATGACAATCATACAGCGGGTCATCCGCTGGAGTAGAAGTAGTCGCCTTAGCCTTGCCTTTGTTTCCCTTAGAAAGTCGCGGGCTCATTTTCAACCCCCTAACACTAGGCAACACGTATCCAAGATAGAACGCTCTAGTCACCCACACGACTGATTTCAAACTCGGTATCCCCAAACTTCTTCAACAAATCACTCCCACAACCAAATTTTGCTCAACTCAACAAGCACAACAAGCTCACGAATGGAATGGTTAAAACGAGCAAGAAAAGGAAACCCACAAAATTCAATCGACCCGAATGATACTCGCAACTACCAACCAAATGCACGATATCATCAACAATCCAATAATTAAAATCAACTTGCACCCCACAATTTACCACAAAGAATATATGTACCTTAATCCAAAATGGGTAGACAATTATCACAAAGTGATGTATGAAGCTATTACTTTGCCCAAAGAAGATGAAAATGCAAGGTAAAGTCCGGTGGTGGCGGCACAATTCCGGCGGCGGCGGTGGGGAGTCGCGAACGTGGATTTTCGGCCAAAATTTTTGAGTTTTGATCGGTGGGAAGTGTAAGAAATCGGTTGGGAAGTGTAGATTCAAGATGAATTGGAGAGAGATTGAGTGATGTGGAAGGAATTTGGATTTTTGTAAGGGGGGGAAGAGTTAGGTTTTTTTTTTGTTTGAAATGAAAATAGGGTTGTAAGTGAAATGGGGAAGAGGAAAGCTGCTGGGTCCATATATGCATCGAACGCCGCGGCGTTCGATTTATAACGCCTCGGCGTTGGGATGCAGTAGCTAACGCCGCGGCGTTATTTTTTGGAACGCCGAACGCCGCGGCGTTGAGTCAACCCGATTTTTTTTTTTTTTTTAAAGGAAAGGGCTGCTTGCGTCGAATCGTGCGAATGAATGGAAAACCTGCAAACACGATGAAAGCACATCGTAAAAATATTAAACAGAAACAAAACGAAGAAAAGACAAAGTGAAATGAAAGGAAAATAAATAAAATAAAATAAAAAAGAACTTGGGTTGCCTCCCAAGAAGCGCTTGTTTATAGTCGTTAGCTTGACTTAGGTGCAATCAATGTGGTGGGTCAACGAGGGTAACGTGCACATGGTCCCTCATACAACCATTTCCTTCATAGTGTTTCAAACGGTGGCCATTAACAATGAAAGAACCCTTTGTTTCGTGTGAAATTTCAACCGCACCGGAGGGGTAAACTTTCATGACAGTGAAAGGTCCTGACCATTTAGAGCGTAGTTTACCGGGAAAAAGTCGGAGGCGGGAATTGAATAAAAGGACCTGTTCTCCCTCGGTAAACTCCCTCGGTGTGATGCGCTTGTCGTGCCAGCGTTTTGTTCGTTCCTTGTAGATTTTTGCGTTTTCATAGGCCTCCTGTCGGAACTCATCCAGCTCGTTCAATTGCAACAACCTGTGTTTGCCAACATCTTGCAAATCAAAATTAAGCAATTTAATTGCCCAAAATGCCCTATGCTCTAGCTCAACGGGTAGGTGGCAAGCTTTCCCAAAAACGAGTCGGTAAGGTGACATGCCAATAGGTGTCTTAAACGCAGTTCGATATGCCCACAGGGCATCATCTAACTTAAGAGACCAATCTTTTCGAGATGAATTTACCGTTTTCTCAAGGATGCGTTTAAGTTCCCGATTGGACACTTCAACTTGACCACTCGTTTGAGGGTGGTACGGTGTGGAAATCTTATGTGTGACACCATATTTTTGCAAAAGATTATCAAACTGTTTGTTGCAAAAATGAGTGCCACCATCACTTATAATGGCTCGAGGGGTACCGAATCGAGTGAAAATGTGTTTTTTCAAAAATTTAACTACCACCCTTGAATCATTCGTACGTAAAGCCTCCGCTTCGACCCATTTAGACACATAATCAACCGCTACTAGAATGTATTTATTGGAGCATGAGCTAGGGAATGGTCCCATAAAGTCAATGCCCCAAACATCAAAAAGTTCGCATTCTAGTATGTTGTTTAACGGCATTTCATGTTTCCTCGAAATATTCCCTGTTCTTTGGCATTGATCACAAGAAGATACATACGCATGCACATCTTTAAATAGGGAGGGCCAGAAAAAACCTGATTGGAGAACTTTTGAGGCGGTCTTAGTAGGCCCAAAGTGGCCACCTACCTTGCCATCATGGCAATGGCTCATAATAGATGTCATTTCTTCCGCCGGGACACAACGCCTGATAATGCCATCTGCACAATTCTTAAACAAAAATGGCTCTTCCCAAAAATAATGCTTGACATCAGATAAAAATTTCTTCTTTTGATAAAAAGTGAGATTAGGGGGAAGTGCACCCATGACAACATAATTTGCAAAATCAGCATACCAGGGGAAAGCACCATGAATCACCGTATACAATTGTTCATCCGAAAACTCTTCCCCGATTGGTTTTTCAATGATTGAATCGGAGACAGGAGCTTCTATCCTAGACAAATGGTCAGCTACCACATTCTCAACTCCCTTTTTATCCCTAATTTCTAGATCAAATTCTTGGAGAAGAAGAATCCATCTAATAAGGCGAGGTTTGGCATCCTTCTTTGCAAGTAGATACTTAAGTGCAGAGTGATCAGTGTAAACAATGACTTTGTTCAAGACAAGGTATGAATGAAACTTATCAAATGCAAAAACTATAGCTAGCAATTCCTTTTCCGTCGTGGCATAATTTAACTGAGCATCATTTAAAGTTCGACTCGCATAATAAATGGTGTAGAATACCTTATCTTTCCTTTGTCCGAGTACAGCTCCAACTGCTGAATCACTAGCATCACACATAAGCTCAAATGGGAGGTTCCAATCTGGAGGTGCCATGATGGGCGCTGAAATTAATTTTTCCTTGAGCGTGTGAAAAGCCTGCAAACACTTATCATCAAAGTTAAACGGTGTATCTTTTACCAACAAATTAGATAATGGTTTAGCAATTTTCGAAAAGTCTAAAATGAAACGCCTGTAAAATCCTGCATGACCAAGAAAGCTCCTGACGGCTTTCACCGAAGAGGGTGGGGGGAGCTTTTCAATGACCTCAACTTTAGCTTTATCCACTTCAATCCCCTTGTGAGAGATTTTGTGGCCAAGCACAATTCCTTCTTGAACCATAAAATGACACTTTTCCCAATTTAACACAAGATTAGTTTCTTCACATCGTTTTAGAACACGTGTTAAATGGTTAAGACATGTATCGAAAGAAGTTCCAAAAACTGAAAAATCATCCATAAAAATTTCTAGGGAATCCTCGACCATGTCATGAAAATAGCCATCATACATCGTTGAAAGGTGGCAGGGGCATTACATAGGCCAAATGGCATCCGCCTATAAGCAAATGTGCCATAAGGACAAGTGAAAGTGGTTTTCTCTTGATCCTCAGGTGTGATGGCAATTTGATTATAGCCAGAGTAGCCATCTAGGAAACAATAAAACTCATGCCCGACTAACCTCTCAAGCATTTGATCAATGAAGGGAAGGGGAAAGTGGTCTTTCCGGGTGGCCTCATTTAATTTTCGATAATCAATGCATACTCGCCACCCGGTAACTGTTCGTGTGGGAATTAATTCATTGTTAGCATTGGTAATAACAGTCATACCTCCTTTCTTCGGGACCACTTGAGTTGGACTCACCCAATTGCTATCGGAGATAGGATAGATAATACCTGCATCGAGTAGCTTAATTACCTCCTTTTTAACAACTTCTTGCATCATTGGATTGGGTCGTCTTTGCGGTTGAATGGTGGGCTTATATTCATCCTCCATGAGGATCTTATGCATACATACCGTTGGACAAATCCCCTTAATATCAGCTATTTTCCATCCAAAAGCCTTTTTATGGGCTTTCAACACCGTAAGCAGCTTCTCCTCCATAATGTCTGTCAAAGATGAAGAGATTATAACAGGTAAAAATTCTGAATCTTGTAAGTAAGCATACTTGAGATGAGAAGGAAGAGGTTTAAGCTCAAGAGGTGGCGGTTCTTCAATTGAGGGCTTTGGTGATGAAGTGATTGGTCTATCCAGAACTTCGAAACGAGGTCGAAAACTTCGTTTGTAAGGTGGATTTGCCTCGAGAAAAGCAACAGCGTCCCTCAAGTTATTTTTTTCCATTGTCTCACCCATGGGACTCACAAGACATGCCTCCACTTGATCTTCGTATTGATTTCCCTGAAAATGTTCAGAAATTAAAGTATCAAATGCATCAATGTGGAAACAAGTAGAATCATTAGATGGTGTTCGCATAGCATGATACACATTTATTGTCACTTGCTCATCTCCCACTCTAAGAGTTAATTGACCATTGGCAATATCAATTAATGCTCGTCCGGTGGCGAGGAATGGTCGACCAAGAATGAGTGGTAGCTCGACATCCTCCTCCATATCTAGAACTACAAAGTCCACCGGGAATATGAATTTTTCGACTTTCACTAAAACATCTTCCACTATTCCTTGTGGGTACTTGATGGACCTATCAGCGAGTTGCAATGAAATAGTGGTAGGCTTGGGCTCGCCAAGTCCTAATTTCCTGAAAAGTGACAAAGGCAACAAATTAATACTGGCACCAGAATCACACAAAACTTTAGAAAAAGAAATAGAACCGATAGTGCAAGGAATTGTAAAGCTTCCGGGATCCTTAAGCTTTTGAGGTATCCGGTTTTGCAATATAGCCGAGCATTCTGCAGTAAGGGCTACAGTTTCATGTTCCTCCAACTTTCTCTTGTTAGAAAGGATATCCTTGAGATATTTAGCGTAACTCGGCATTTGCAACAAAGCATCTACAAGAGGAATGTTAATACGCAATTGTTTAAATATATCAAGAAACTTGGCAAATTGCTTATCTAACTTTCCTTTTTGTAATGCAAGTGGAAATGGAGGTCTTGGTTTGGGCACGGAGGGTTCGGTAGAGGAATGTCCCGAAACAGGGGATGATGTCTCGGTGTTCTTTCCGGAGTTGGATGTTGCCTTAGTTTTATCCAAATGTTCTGGTGTATCATCCATTTTCTCTCCCAATTTTGGATCAACGAGGTTCTTTCCGCTACGAAGTGAAACTGCTTGAACTTGTTCCTTTGGATTTTTCTCGGTATCACTTGGTAACGTGCCTTGGGTTCGTCCGGAAAGCATGTTGGCAATTTGCCCAATTTGAGTTTCTAAGTTTTTTAGTGCAATTTCTTGATTTTTTAAGCTTGCTTCTTGTTTCTTGGACATCATTTCTTGATATTGAAACTTTTGTGTTGCCTCCATCATGAACTTTTGCCATACATCTTCCATATTATTCTTTTTCTCGCTTTGTTGTGGTTGTTGGAGCCCCCCTTGCCTTTGAAATGGAGGTTGTTGGAAACCTCCTTGGTTTTGTTGAAAACCTGGTGGTGGTGGTTTCGCCATATTCGAATTTTGGCTCCATGAGAAATTGGGATGATTCCTCCATCCCGGATTAAAAGAATTCGAGTAGGGATTATTCTGTTGACGACTTGCATTTCCCATGAAGTTAGCACTTTCAACCGAGTTAGATGTCCCACACACATCTCCTTGTAAGCACTCAAAGTTTGTGTGATCACCTCCACAATTTTCACAAGTGGATTTAACTTGATTTACCGTACCTTGCATGAGTCCGAAGGAATCCAATCTTTTGTTTAGGGCCTCCAATTGAACAGCTACTGTGGAGTTATTCCCAATTTCATACAATCCGGCGGGCTTCTTGGGCAACGTGATTCGTTCGGTTGGCCATTGATAGTTGTTCTCGGCCATGAGCTCAATTAATGCCCAAGCTTCCTCAGGTGATTTGTTCATGATAGTACCTCCCGCGGCGGCATCTAAATTCGTACGGAGATTCGGTCCCAAACCCAAATAGAAAGTTTGAACAAATGTGGGCACGGCTAACCCATGGTGTGGGCATTTCCTCAAAAGTTCCTTAAAACGCTCCCATGCCTCATAAAGTGATTCCCCCTCATATTGACGAAAGCTGGTGATTTCATTTTTCATTGCGGCCGTCTTACCCGGTGGAAAGTACTTAGACAAAAATTTATCCACCATTTGTTCCCAAGTACGGATAGAGGCGGTTGGCAAAGAGTTGAACCACTGTTTAGCCTTGTCTTTGAGAGAGAATGGAAATAACCGTAAGCGTATGGCGTCGTCGGTGACTCCATTGTTCTTGAAAGTATGGATAATCTCCGAGAATGTGGCTATATGAGCGTGTGGATCATCATGTTGTAAACCGGAGAATTGAACCTGGTTTCCTATCATTTGGATATACCCCGGCAGGATTTGAAAAGTGTTAGCCTCTACCGGTGGTAAAACGATTGGCCCTGCGGCTCCTTGGATGTTTGGCATCATATAATCCCTCAAAGGGCGTTGCGGAGGCGCCTCTGGTTGGTTTTGATGAACGCGAAGATTTGCAAGCTCCCGACGAACCGCTTCTTCTAAGATAGCGGGATCTATGTGAATAGGAGGAGGATTCAGATTTGGATCCATTGTGGCTTGATAATGTTGAGCCTCTCTTTGTAGTCTTACCCCTCGAGTAAACGTTCGTTCAATTTCAGGGTCCAACTCCGCTAGTCCCACTCGACTAGTACGGGTCATGCACTAACCGAGATCAACCTTGCACAAAGAAAGACACACAATTTAAAAATAAAAGAAATGATCTAAGCTCAGAAAGAATAAGGGAATCTCAATATTAGATAAAAATAGTTGTCCCCGGCAACGGCGCCAAAAACTTGACACGACAAAATCCTAGCAAGAGAACTAGGTCGCGTAAGTAGTAAAGTGGATTTCTAAGTCCGAGGTTATCGTATCCGCAGGGACAACTATAATCTAAGTACCAAGACTACTATATTACTCAATTCTAAGTTAAATCGGTCGATAGAAAGGTTGATTAACTAATTAATAAAACTAGAAAATAAACTAAGGCAACGTCACACCAAATAAAGGGAGGAAACAATAGAGAGAAGCGATCAAGGCACATGGTTCAACCAATTATGCATTTCGATTGTGATTTAGGTTCTATTGGATTATTAGATTGATTTAGCTAAGGCGAAATTCCCTAACGTACATACCACCCAATCTCTTGGCATAGCAACCCTACCCTTGGTAACGATTTCCTATATATCTCTATATGAAAACCCGATTAACGAGGATGCATTTAAGGTCTAGGAATTCCCCACGTGAATGGAAAGCCACCTAAAGAAATCGAGTCTATCTCTAGTCGGTTTAACTATAGGGTATTCAATGTTTATATCTTCCCTAGGTTATTATCTCTCGATCTCTAACCTAGGCATTTTATCAAACACTTGGTGATCAAGCAAATGTAGCATTGAGATCAAATATTGAATACATAACTAAAACCAAAATTTATCCAATAAACACCAACAAATCAACAATCAAAATAACATAAATGGCCTATCCATGGCCTCAATCAAACAAGTTTAGCTCATATTCATGTCAAAAGTGCAAATATAAATCATACAAGTCATAAGAGGTTTGAACAAATTCAAGAAACAAATATGTAAAAACTCCTTAATTCTTGTAGAGATATGGATTCCTTGTTGAATTCTCCATGTTTTGACCTTTAATCTTCTCTTCTAAGCTCTCCCTCTCTCTATTTTCGTGTGGTTGCTGATATCCAAGGTGAGTTAGGGTAAAAAATGGCTAAAAGGGGTATTTATAGGCCAACCCACTGCTACGAACGCCGCGGCGTTCGCTTGTTGAACGCCTCGGCGTTGGCTACTGCATGTGAACGCCACGGCGTTCTTGGATGAACGCCTCGGCGTTCGTCCCCTGCTGCTCCAGCCAGTTTTGGTAAACTTCGCATAACTTTCTCTACCAATGTCGGAATTCACTGATTCAAGTTGCTGTAGAATCCTAAAACAAAGATCTACAACTCTCCAGAAGACACTAGGGCCGAAATCAAACGTTAAAGATGACAAAATTGTCTCACAAGTCACTGAATGAGAAAACTCCATCGTAAGACGTCTCTTCCGATGACGTTTTCACCTCCTTCCCTACATATCTGATCTTTGTCTTCAACATAAGAAATGTACCTTTGCCTCTTATCTTTCCATTGGTATAAGAAGTGTGTAATTTGGACATGGGTAGAGAAATCTATTCCACAAACTCTAGCACTGCGCAGACAGTTTGTATTTTTATGCATGATTTACCTTCAATCCTTGTTCTTTTCCTCCAAATCATATGTTATTCTAGAAAATATGAGAAAACAAGGATCAAAGCATCAAATTTGATCAAATTATCAAGGAAACAATCAAAACCAAGTTGATAAACGGGGGAAAACTAGTGTAAAAATAACATATATCACAAAGCCAAAATTGTTGACAGAAAAAGTGATTATAAATTCACTATTTGATACGTAGCAATAAAAAAAATTGTGAAATGGACATAAGCTATTTCACCTAATTCACTATTTGAGGCTATAGTCCAATCACTAAATTTCAATATTAAGATACTACAAATTAGTATAGGCTTACATGCTAAAAACTATCTGAAGAAATGAATTGGGCAATTATTGGGACGTCGGACAATCTCCACCATCCCATGTATATAGTCAAATGAATAATTTTTTTATTTATTGGTAAGTGTCAGATGTGAAAACCACATATATATTCTTATATATTTTATATGTGGGGTAAAAATCACTCAAAACTTGAGATCACGGAATTTCCCAAGTATCACCCAAAAGAATTGACAGTTCTATCCTTTGATCTTGAAATAGCCCAAATCAATTGTACTATTTTGAGTACATGGAATATATTACATACATGACACTCAAGTTCAACTTAGTGAAAAATAAGTAGAAAACATTAAATTCAAATCCTAAGGTAGAATCTTGCTTAATTCAAAAGAAGAAGAAACTAAATACTGGTTAATGACATTAAACATGTCTAATTGACAAAAAGAAAGTAAAAATTCATCATGAGAACTTAACAATTATTGAGAAAATGAGACGACAATAAAAAGAAAACATTAAACAATTATTATTTTTTTGGTAGCTATGAGAAGAAATAATGAAATCAAACTTAATAAGATGATAGAATTTTAATAAATCAAGCAAATTTGGCATGAAATATCCACAATATTTAAACTATTGAGAGGAGAATATTTAAAGAAAACTAAAATGGCAGACTTAACAAAATTGTGATCAGAAGATAAATTATAATCTCCAAAACAAATTTTCCAAAGAAAAAATATTTTATTAGAGAAATTATAATGAAAGAATAAAAAAAGTTATGATTTTGATGAATGATAAAAATTCAAACTATCTTAATATATTATAGTAAATGAAAAACACATTCTTATATATCTATAGGAGCCAATAATTTGAGCTATTTCAAAGAAATATATTATGCAACAAATTCAAAAAATATGAGATTACAAAAAATGACAATCTGCTCACTTTAGACAAATTAAAAAGAGAATAAAACGAGAAATACAATCGATAAAAATTAAAAGCACTTAGAATATGAATACTAATATTAATTATAAAAATATTTAGTCAAAAATAAGTAATTGTACACAAAGTATTTTTGTATTCTTATAGGAATTTAGACATCGGTTTTTATTTTGTATTCACAATTAATTAATTAAACATATTTCTTCATCAAAAGTCATTCACAAAAAATGCAATATACAAATTTCAATTTAAAATACACCAAATTTTATAAGCTAAAGATAGAACAAAAGATGTATACTTTTAATCGTACAAAACATCTTAACAATTTTTAAAAGACCAAATTTGAAAAGCAAATTTCAAATTACAATTGTTTTGAGTTTCTTTTTGAGATAAAAGAAAAAAGATTGATTTAAAATTTAAATAACCAACATTGTCAAGTACTGATACACCCAATTAATACGAATTCTTTCAAGTTTCAACCTATTAAATTAAGAAAAATTTAAAAGACAAATGGAGAAAAACATATAGATAAGAATTAAATAAATAACTTGAGGGAAAAAAAAAACATTTCCTCTATGTTGAGCAAGAAATGAAAACAAATAAGACAAAATCTTATTAATGGGAACAATAAAAGAGGAAATTCTCACAAACTCATAAGAATCAAAAGTAAATTAAAGTTAGATAATCAAATCAAATTCAAAGAATATAAATTCCACCAAAAAAAATCAAGAACAAAATTTTTTTGAAAATGAATCAAATTTGCCATGGAAAATGACAAATTCAGATTAGAAATTACAAAAAATAAAAATAAAATTTTTTAAGATCAAGAGTGAACGAAATTTAAAAAATGAACCAAATATTGTGTGAGAAAAGTGAAATTCAGATTAGAAAGAAAAAATAGAACCCCAGTGAATTCTATCACCCTATCAAATCAACAAAATTTAAATAAATTAATAAGAAAAATAAAGCATAAGAGAACAACAAAACAAAAAATAACAAAAGGCAATGAATGTCTTTGAATCAACAGAGTAAAAAACTAAACCAATTAAGAATAAATAAGTGAAAGAAAAGAAGATGAAATTTACACAAAATCATAATGTTCAAGACTACATTAGAAAAAGACAATCAAACAAAATTCAATGAGTAAAAATTCAGAACTATTGAACAATAAAGAAAATATTGAAAAAATACAGTACCTGATTACCCAAACCAAATCAAAGAAGGTAGAAGAAAAAGTACTGAATTTTGAGAACCATGGAATAGATTTGTGAAGCAGCAAAATATGGCATGGTTAATAAATTTCTTCAAGAACTAAAATGAAGGGAATTAATTAATACGTAAAATAATGTGACGTGGCAATTTCCATATTAACCGCATAATCCCATGAATTATGGTATTACTACGTATCTTCAGCTAATGAAAACAAAATCTTCCTTTGATTAAGGAGTCAGTTAAATGTGATAAGAAAAGAAAAAGTAAATTAACCATCGATGAGTAATTTAAAAATTCAAAAATCTAACTACCATAAAAATCGTTTAACCAATAGGATTTTTCTTGTCAATTAAAATAAATCAAAATTACCAGAAATTAGTATTTGGCCAAATTGCGGTCAAAATCAGTCAAACACTTCCTTCCTATATTAATATTAATAGACTAGTAATAATATAATGATAATATATAAATTATACATGCTTCATTGATACATGATACATATTTTTACAACATAAGTTTAATAAACACATATTTCTTACTACTAAATATTTTGTAAATGTTATTGAATAAAAGATACGTAAAATGCTATTTATCTTGTCTTCAGAAGTAGTTTTATAATTATTTTACTTTTGTATTTATATTTTTAATTTTATATACATTATTAATATATTTTTATGCATAAATAGAAACTAAAATTATATTTATTTTATTAATTAAGGAAGAAATATAAGTTAATTTTTAGTTGAAGCTCGAGCTCGACTCATCTACTTCGAGCTTGAGCTTTATAATGGCTCATCAAATTATAGCTCAAAAAAATATAATTAAACCTCCCACTTTATATGAGAGGTCCTGGGTTCGAATCCAAATTGCCACAAGTTGTTGCTTTCCCCGCCTTTATAGAGCTAGATAGAGTGTTTATGGTTTAGAATTATGACTATCAACTCGGGTTTGACGGGCTAAACATTTAGAGTATCCTCCTCGTCTTGAATTGAAATATATATATATATATATAAAATCAAACTCGAACTCGACTTGAGAATTTCACTCGGTTACATCCCTACCGCTAATTATTCATTCGCTTCCTGAAATACTTTATGATTTCCTTAAAGATGGCTTATCTACGTACACTATGCTTGAAAAATTATTAAGATGGAGATTAAGATTTGCTTCCTAAAATACTTTATAATTCTTTCGCTTCTATGTCTTGCTCGTAAATTGAGAATCTTTCATATTTTGCTCGTAATTTGGTAATATTTCATATGGTTTTGACGAGAGTGAGGATTGTATTCTATTTGAAACGTTACAAGGAAAAGAATAAAAAGTTTATTTATATTGCAGCCGAACTCTCTTACCATTTGATTTATTTTTCGTCCTACTTTTTTGTTCAAAGAACATCTAAATAGTGGGGAAGTTAAAGGAAAGGATACAAGTTCAGGGGTCAAGCTTGAAAATACAAAAAGTTGTGCTCTAAAATAGTTCATTAAGAATCATTAAATAGAATATGCATATTGTTAACATTTCACCTATCGTATTACTAAGGGATAATTACACTCACACCCCCTCAACCTCAATAATGAGGTAATTATACAAACCTACTCTCACTAATTGATAATTACAAACATACACCCCTCAGGGGTCATTTTGTAAGGTTTACAGGGGTGCAATTGTAAAAAATCTTTAATATTGAGGGTGTGTTTGTAATTATTAATTAATGAAAAGAGACTTGTGTAATTACCTCATCATTGAGGGGGTGTGAGTGTAATTATCCCTATTACTAAATATTATAGGAATAATTGCATAAGACCTCCCCATGTTATTTAGAACGAAATAGACTAATCACCCTCTTTGTTCCTAAAAAATGTGCAAAAAAGCCAAATTTTGTTAAAATGATAGAAAAAAATATGTGTTTTTTTGGGAGAATTAATACTATCTACCTTTTATAAAGTATGAAGAGTATATAAATGACAAATGAACATGTCAATAAAGGTGAAAAACATAAAAAACGCGCTCATTTTTTTAATGGAATTTGACTTTTTTGCACACTTTTTAAGAATACATGGGGTGGTTAGTCTATTTCGTTAACACAGGGGATTTTTAACATTTTCGAAATACGACAGGGAGTTTTATGCAATTACCCCCAATATTATATTATTAGTGTCAAATTCAAACGTGGTTTTATGTTTTCTTCACTCTATAAACCAAAACATTCTCTACTGACATATATTCTGCAGAACAGTAAGCCAAATATGTTTTCGGCAATTTTTGTTTTTCAAAAACTGTTCCGTGAAATTGTTCTACAAAACTATAGTGCAGAACTTCAAAAACAAGAACGCGCCAAACACACCCTAAGCCTGCCAATGTTGAGCCTGCGAAAGTACATTGTTTTTTCGTGTGTTGCTATATTGTTAATAATATTCACAAGAAATCTTTTCCGCTGTTCTTCACGTTTTGGTGTGTTGCTATATTGTTTTTGGCTAATTTTGGGCTTACTCGTGGAAATGAAGGTATATATATTTTGTATATTCTGTGGTGTTTTGCTTTGAATATTTTGTATTATGTTGGTGTCAAGAATTTGAGATCCTTTGGTTAAATAGTTATGGGTAAAGTTAATGATGAGTTTGATACTCTTCTGAACTCACTCTCAGTTATTATATATTTTGGTAATCTTATATCTATTTGCTAAGTTTTTTTGGGTTTGGGAATTATTTCATGTTAATGGTTTAAGCAAATAAGGGTTGATCAGGGTTTTTGAATTAGTACTACTCTAAATTTTATTGCTTATTTTTTGATCAAACATTGTTTTATATTCTAATTTTCTTCATATAATCCTGTTGATGATACTCCAAATTTTTGTTCTCCAGTTACCAATGCTCAAAAGCCTCAGCTTAATGTAGCTCAAAGTCTAGCTGAAAACTATGTATTCCACACCGTCGGGAACTGTTAAACCCTTGATTAATTTGCCGACGATATTCCCAAATCAACAAACTCACAGAAGTTTCTGCTTTGCTGTCAAACCCCCCAAGAGATTGCTATTTAATAGATACCAGCATGTTGTCTCGTCGAAAGCCAGTTCAAATTCAAAGCATTCTGGCTTAGAAAATGAGAATTTTGTGACCAGGGTTTTGAGGGAGAACCCTTGTGAAATTGAACCCAAATACTTGATTGGGAATAAGTTGTATACACTAAAGGAGAAGGAGAATTTGAGAAAAAAGGGTTTAAATGACAGAGCTCTGGAAATGTTGAAGAGATTGAATTTGAAGGCATTGGTGAGTAAAAGTGGTATTGAGAGTGCCAATGGGAATAAGTTTGTGAAGCCTGAGGGGGAGGTTTATTTGAAAGATTTATTGAGGGAGTACAAAGGGAAGCTTTATGTCCCTGAGCAAGTTTTTGGGGCTAGTTTATCAGAAGAGGAGGAGTGTGATAAGAACGTGAAGGAGTTGCCAAGAATAACATATAAGGATTTTAAAAAGCACATGATGGTTGATAAGATAAAGTTGTTGAGTTTTAAGGATAGTCGGGTTTCTTATTAACTATGGATACAGGGCTTTTATTGTTGATTTGAAAGAAATACCTGGTGTCAAGAGCTTGCACAGAACGAAATGGTATGTTGTAATCTCATGAAACGTTGTCTATCCTTTGTTTTTGATCACCTTTGTTGTTAATTCTGCTTCATGTTTGTGCATTTTGGTAATAGGGAAATGAGACTGGACGAAGAAGAAACACAAGATCTGTTGGAGGCTTACAAGGGACCGCGGAATGAAATAGAGACGCAAATTATGGTATTCACACCTGTTATGTTTTCATGTTTTGCCATGAATTGATCCGCATATAGTGTAAGCATGGTGAGAGGGAAAGAAAGAATGTGAGAAGAAACATAATAAAATTCTATGAAGAATCAATCAAAATTTGATGAAGAGTACAATGTATAATTAACATGAATGTTATAGCTTTAGCTCCATTTTGTTTTAACTTTTTTCATTAATACTGCAGTTAAGAAGGCATCATGCTTTTATGATTTATCAAAATTATGATTAATCGTCCTATTACAAAGTGCTCTCTTAATCACCTACCTCAGCTTGCTGGCCAAATGTTCCTGGAAGTTTTGAAGCATTCTTGTAGAATATTTTTATATATTTGGGACAAATCAATGGAATTCGAAAAAATCTGAGCACATTACTTTTTGGTTGAGAATTTATGAGTAAGTTGAAAAGTTACTCTTCATCCTCTTTATTCTTTTTTCTACAGTCTAGGGTAGGAAAATTGCCCGAATATCCTCATCCAGTAGCATCTAAGATATCAAGCAGAATGATGGTTGAACTTGGAGTGGTAACTGCTGCAATGGCTGCAGCTGCAGTTGTTGTTGGAGGGTTTTTGGCTTCAGCAGTATTTGCTGTTACCAGCTTTATCTTTGCAGTGGCTGCATATGTCATGTGGCCTGTGGCCAAACCATTTCTCAAGCTATTTTTGGGTCTCATCTTTGGAATACTGGAAAGAATCTGGGACAATCTTGCGGAATTTCTTGGCGACGGAGGAATTTCGTCAAAATTGTATGAAGTTTACACATTTGGCGGGGTTTCAGCCAGTATTGAAATGCTAAAACCAATCATGTTGGTGTTTTTGACAATGGTGCTTCTTGTTCGTTTTACACTTTCTAGAAGACCTAAGGATTATACAAAATGGGTGATCATCTCTTCCTACATCTCCTTGTGACTGTCCCACGATGAAGTGTTCATCACCAATACCTTACTGTTTCTACTTCATGCAGGACTTTTGGCAAATGATTGAATTTTCTCAATCGAAACCACAAGCACGTGTTGATGTTAGTTCAACCTCTTAATCTTTTGTATTTGCTTCTCCAAATCTCAAAGTTAAGCTGATAGTGGACTTTTTAACCGATCTTCAGGGTTCTACTGGAGTCATGTTTAGTGACGTGGCAGGAATTGAGGGAGCGCAGCGGAAGAGCTCCAAGAGGTACCATTTTTGGCCACGGAATATACTTTATGCATTTGTGCAATTTTTCATGATCATGAAGCAAGATTAGTTGGGGTCGTCATCTTCTTTTTTTGTAAATATAGTGAAACATTTCTCTGTTTTTTTTTTTTTTAAAATTTTATGTGTTGATTTATTTGCAATCCTTACATTTCTAAGCTAAGTCACATAAGGCGGGAGCAGGAGCGCGAGAGCGGCAAAAATTAAAAATTTTTGAGAGCGGGAGCGCCTTTAGTGCCTATTATAAAAATAATAAAATATATATATGTATATATATATATATATATGAGTATATATAAAATGTAATTATAGAGAAAAATATCCAAAAACTATTTTCATTGAGCACTAAAATTTCCAATAATAACATTTGCGATTCTTCAAACAATGTTTCCTATTTCTTTCCAACAAAAATAATGTTTTATATTCCTAATATCAATTTCGTTTAAGCAAAAAGTTGTTTTTTCAATGGAGTAGAACTTATGTCTCTAGTAACAGCATCACTGCTCTCCTTATCTGGATAGCTTTCACTCATTTTTCACAATAAAATTTGAAAGTATAAAATAAATTAATGATTACAATCCAAAAGTCTACTAAAAAGAAAATCATGTAAAGCTAGATTGCAAGAAATTATTATATTGCTCATTTCAGAAAAAGAAAGAATAATTGAAAGTCATAGTAAATGCAAATTCGACATATTTAATAGATAAATACCAAATATGCAATTTCACTTCATGAAAACCCTAAGAGAATGCAAAATACTACATATTTGTGTTATAAAGAAATATATAAGTATATTGAATACGTGCCAACGAAGGAAAATCATAATTATCACTTTCCCATGCATCACACATTCACACTAGTTGATCATTTGATTTTTTTGTATCTTTTCCTTTCTCCTAATCTAATTTAGTTATCTGCCTTCAGCCCCCAACACCATAGTCACATAATTACAAATAAAAAGGGTCAACACAAATCAGATATAAAATTAAAAATTGTAGTGTACGTACATGTGAGAAAACTAGAATGCTTTTATCCAAAAAATATGATTTTTCAAAGTCCTTTAAACATATTAAAGTAAAAAATCACACTCCATATGTAAATACAAGAGTTATAAACTAAATTTCTTACCTCGCCAGTTGCCACTTGAAATTGCTGGAATTTAAGAATGAATGAATGATATTTGCTTGGGCTCTCAAGAAGAATCTTCAATTTCTTCAATTCTTAGTTTATCGAACAGAGAGGGATGGGGTTAGGGTAAAGGTAAGTGAAAGGGTTTTGCCTTTTTAGACGTTCACATTTGTTAGTTGTTTTTTAAAGGTTTGACTTTCAATTTTTATTGATTTAATAAAAGAAGGTTTTTCTTTTTTGGACTCTTGGACTTTTGGGCCAAAATAACTAAGAGCGCGACTTAGTAATTGATAAGGCGCGCCTTTACGAAAACTAATCAGCGCCTTTACAAAAGTTAAGTCCCGAATTAGTGAAATTTAGATCGCGACTTATGAAATATTAAAGCGCGAATTAACAATTCTTAAGTCTTCTTAGAGCGCCGCTCCCGCTCTCGATTCGCTAATTCGCGCCCGGAGCGCAAGAGCGGCACTATATATGTGCGAATTATGTGACCTAGTTTCTAAGTGTTGAATTATAGTGACATCACAAAACTTGAGACGTCACCTTTCTTCTTTTCCCTTGTGCCACTAATCAGTTGGTAAAGTACCTGAAGAATCCTGAACTATTCGATAAAATGGGGATAAAGCCTCCTCATGGGGTTCTTCTCGAGGGCCCTCCTGGCTGTGGCAAGGTTGGTTGTCTTTTTTCTTAGAGTTACATGCAATATGAGAATTATAAAATGATTTACGTAGTCAAATGGTACATCTTCAGACCCTCTTTGCAAAGACTATAGCTGGTGAAGCTGGTGTTCCTTTCTATCAAATGGCTGGACCAGAATTCGTTGAAGTCTTATCTGGTGTTGGTTCTGCTCGTATCAGGGATTTATTCAAGAGAGCAAAGGTTAGAAATGGATCCTGACAAATCTGCTGGTGTCTGAACTAATCTCTAATTAAAAGAATATTCTTAATTGTTTCACGTTATGCAATTAATAAGACCAAATAATTTTACATGACATTTACTGTAACTCTAGCTGATAGTGGTTTTCCATTCTAGTAGAATATCTGAACTCTTAACGGATGATTTAGAAATTCTCTTGTTATATCAATATTACTTTTATCAGCGATGCGATTTATTGCTAGAGTTACGTGTCATTTGTTCAAGAGCTCAAGACATAGTTGTAGACACTGAAATTTTGTTGTTTTATATATTTTTATTTATATTTTGGAATCCAAATTATATTCCAAGATTATATTAAATATTTAATTGATGGCAAATAAAAAATTGCAACCTTTGGTGTTGAATACAATAGTTACGTAAGTAAAATATAACTACTATAATATTGTTATTAACTCGTATTCTTCTTTAGAAGAGACCCATCCTATATATGTGGCCAAATTCAAACAATAGCTTATCCAATTTGACCTGATAGATATTATATTCTAAGGTAACAAGAGTTTAGGTGTCATATTACTGTAAAACATTGCATTTGAGACCAACATTGGCAAATAAGACTTGATTTTATGGACTTATGGTAATCCCAAGTTAAGCCTTGTGATGACAGCCGGTTAGTGTAATCATTTTTCAATGGTTGGTAATTTTACCTTTGCATCTCCGTGATAACTTTTATTGGTGTTAAAGGTAATTGGTCTAGTCTCCATTTCATATTCCCAACAGATCCCCTCAATTTACCTTACTAGATTGAAGGATTTGAAAGGCTTCATTTGAACTCAACAGGGGAAAAGTTGTGAGACTAATAAACTATGAATATTGCCATCTCTATGTTGTTTTGCGAATACTATAGTTGTGGAATTGCAAAAATTCTTTTCTTGGACGTGTTTGATTTTAAAGTTGATAGATATGTAATGAATTGATGTGCTCTTTTACAGGTTAATAAACCATCAGTCATTTTTATTGATGAAATTGATGCACCGGCGAAGAGGTACGATTTTTTTTCTTTTACCTGACAATGAGTTTGAACAAGCAACTTGAGATGAGTATCTCCATTTTATAGTTACTAGCAAGATGATAAGTTGCTGCGGGAATAGATTCCAATTTTCATGTATAACTAAATAAATTTATGCAAAGCTGTGTACAATAAAACTAATTTTTATCTTATTTTTTCTGCCCATATAACGTCTACAAACAACTTATTCAGATGGCTTAAAACCTTATTCATGTTATCACATTTGACTGAATAAATTTGGTGTCTCTTTCAGTTTAAGTATTTTGTGTTTTAAAGGCAAATAGATAGCTAAATGTTGAACTTATTGATACATAGGCCGCAAGTGATCTCCAAAGATTCAAAACATCAACTATACAATGCAGCACTCAAGAACGAGAGACTACACTGAACCAACTCTTGATAGAACTAGATGGGTTTGATACAGGCAAAGGCGTTGTATTCTTGGGGGCCACTAATCGAATGGATTTGCTAGATCCTGCCCTTCTTCATCCTGGTCGGTTTGATCGTAAGGTGTGTGTTCTCTGAACTGAATATTGAGTTATCAAAGTTTAATGACTTGCCTTATTTATGCATCAATCTTTTGAGTGTAACATGGAAATTAGTTTCATTTTGGTTGTTATCTAGATAAGAATTCGACCCCCAAATGCCAAAGGGAGATTGGACATTTTAAAAGTTCATGCACGGAAGGTGAGATTGTCAGATACTGTTGATTTGGCTAGTTATGCCAACAACTTGCCAGGTATATGTTTGAGGCTGTAATTGATGCCGCCCGACTTTGCATATGCCCAGCTGAGATGTGAACCATTAGATGGTATATGATGATATCATTGTTTCACTTTCATAATAGGGAAAATTACAAACAGACCCCCTCACTTATTGTGTAATTACCATAATAATATACATCCAGTGGTCCAAACCTCAGTTCGTCACATACTTAGCCGGCGGGGTGAACTAGACCACGTTTGATTTTTGGTTCATTCTAGTAATTTTTCATCAATTTTAATGTTTTTTTTTTATACTAATGATGCTCGTATTGTGGGTTTGAACATCCTAATGATGCTAATCAGGATGGACGGGTGCAAAGCTGGCACAGCTTCTCCAAGAGGCTGCTCTTGTGGCAGTCAGGAAAGGTCATGCTGCTATTGTTCAGTCTGATATGGACGATGCGGTTGACCGTCTTACAATGGGTCCCAAGCGTGTCGTAATAGAACTAGGTCATCAAGGACAATGCCGGAGAGCTATTACAGAACTGGGGACTGCTTTGACTTCTCATCTGCTGAGGCGTCTCGAGAATGCAAAAGTTGAACGGTGTGACCGTGTCTCGATTCAACCTCGTGGACGGGTTTCCTTCTCCCCCATTTTTTCTTCTCATAAAAGTTTATTTTTTTCACCTTTTCCACCCTATTTGTTCAATTTCACTTATCCCACTGCATGTTAATGATTTGAATCCACTATAATAATTGATTATACGAAAAAGTAGCTCAAAATGAGTGTTACAAAGGATTTGAAACTCGTTGTAACTTGAAATGATCTAAAGTCTAAACAAACTCAATGGAGTTGTTATGATGTGGAGTTTGAGATCCTTACTGCCAAGATCCTTCCACTGAAACACCACCTTACCGAGAATGAGTTTCGATTTTATAATAATGACCCTTGTCCCCTCCTCTTCATTGATGGTTTAAGATGTCTCATGCAGAGGCTGTCTCAAGTTGTATTTCACCGTCTTGATGATGAATCTTACATGTTTGAACGCAGACCTCAGTTATTACACCGTCTCCAGGTATGAAGTTTTAGTTTAACTAAATTTATAGCTGGTTTATCCTTGTTTCACATAAACGCGTCAATTTATTTAAATTTTTTTTTCTATGAAGGTATTTCTTGGAGGAAGAGCTGCCGAAGAGGTCATTTTTGGGCATGATACCTCAAAAGCCTCAGTGAGTTATCTTGCTGATGCATCTTGGCTCGCTCGTAAGATTATCACAGTGTAGGTTTTTAACTTATTACATTTGATTTATTTTTGGATTTCTTCTTGCATTATCGCTAATCTTGTCTCGTCCCTTCTTACAGATGGAATATGGAGAGGCCAATGGTAGTGCATGGTCAACCTCCTCCATGGAGAAAGAGTGTTTTTGTTGGTCCAAGGATCGACTTTGAGGGTTCTCTTTATGATGACTATGATTTGATTGAGCCTCCGGTCAATTTCAAAATGGATGATGATATTGCCAAAAAGATGGAAGAATTGATACGTGAGATGTATGGAAAGACGGTCGCGCTGCTTAGGCAGCATAATGCCGCTTTGCTTAAGACTGTTAAGGTATGCACCGAGGCTAATCCCGGTTTTCTCTTAGGTTGCGTTTGGATGGAAGGATTTGGAAGAAGATATCAAATGACTGTAAATTTTAAATTCATTACAATGATTGAAAAATAAAAAATGAAGTAGGTGCTTCATGATTTGAATACATTGAAATTATTATATATTTATCCAAACAAGTTCTATGGATTTGAAATTCTTAAATCCTTTTGTCCAAACACAACACAGCCTTAAAGGATTTGAGAGCTAAGAATTTCACAATCATAGTACAAATCCTTTACACTCGATTGGATACAATGAATTTCAAATTATTTGATAACTATTTTGAGCTATTTTGTCTGTCATTATTTTGGAATCAACTCAATACCGAAATCATTTGAAACCCTCATCTCAATACTTTCTCCATGTCCAAATGCAACTGTATCTCCTATGTAGTATAAATTCCTTCAAAAATTATTTGTTAGGAATCGCGGGAGGCCGGGAGCTTCTCTTCGATTTCTTTAACAGCACAAATAATCGCATAGAAAATAATTTCTAGATAAATCACTATCAAAGTAGTTCAACAACATTCGAGTAGGAGTCCATGTACAAACTACAATTTCTAATGTCTTTATTGAGTCATCGTTTTAAACTTGTTGTATTGCAGGTTCTTCTTAACCAGAAGGAGATTAGTGGGGACGAGATCGATTATATCCTGGATAATTATCCTCCAGAAACTCCCACAAGCCTCGTTTTGGAGGAACAAAACCCTGGGAGCCTTCCGTTCTTGGAAGAGGAGCAAGCTACACAGAGTAAAGAAGTGGATCGGATAACACCTTGTTGACCTCATGATCCCCATTTTTAAGCAAAGTAAGCATAGTACTGGCGGATCATCTGTTTTTTGGCTAGATAACCTACCTGTTTTGTGGGCATTGGATGAGCTCTCGAATGCTTTTCGGAGGTGATTTTTTCCAGACCAAGAGACAGATGGTTGATTGTTGTTTTGTCTATACTTTTGTAGTCATAGGATAGATCATTTAGAGGGGCATTTTGTTCATTAGTTTTGTACATCATTTTTCATGCATGGTGGACCTTATGGTGGACTATAGTTTTACCATATAAATGATTGTACTCGGTTTGGTACTTCGAATTCTGAGAACATCTAACACCATATAAATGATTGTAATCGGTTCGAAACTTCCAATCCTAAGAACTTCTAAGATTGACATGTAAACATATACATAAAACCCAACTCTCTAAACTTTGCTTGCAAAGCAATGGGATCTTACCTATATTCAGTTCAGAGAAATATACTAACGTGTAAAAGTCATATTAACTTGGCATATAATAAGATACAAAAAGTTCAGATTTTCTGGTGTAAAATTAAGTTGTATTTAGTATTTCGCTACACAAATGAAAGACCTGTAAATAAAATCTCTTTAAATATAAAAATAACGAATTATATAAACTTGTTTTGTGTGTATGCGTTTCGATATGCACAATAAAATATGTAATTGTCCTATAGTTATAAATAAATATTACTTTTCTCTAATGATTTTCATGTATAGCACGGGTACATACTAGTATGAGATCAAACAATTCTTGGTTAATATATATAGGTGTATACATGAGTTATGGGTGTTCATCAATTTGGTCAGTCGACAACCGAACCGAACAATTCGGTTCCATTAAAAACTGAATTTCCGGAAAAAGAAAAAAAGCCAACATATATTTATATAGACATATAAAAAATTCAATTTTCAGTTAACCAAACCAAACCAAACACCAAAACCCAAAAACCAATTTTTTTTAAAAGAAAACATAACCAAAATTTCGATATTCAATTTGGTTCGAACAATTAACCAAACCTTGCACGCACCTAACCTAAGTCCTAATTAGGGGGAAAAGGGCGTATCACGTGAGGCACGTGGGGGCACAAAGCATCAAATTAGAGACGAAGGGAGTGTTTGCAAACTCTACTGCTTCTAGAGAAGTGATTTTAAGTGAAAAATAAGCAGAATCACTTGAGAAGCAGAAGTGGGTAGTGTTTGCAAACAGAAGCTGAAAGTAGAAAAAAGTTGCAGGGAGTGTTTGCAAATAAAAGTGATTATCAATTAGCTTTTTTGCAGAAAGTACAATATTGCCCCTAAAATAATATAAAAATTATATTTTTTTTTCACATTTATTTCTCGAGAATGGATCTTGCTGATAACATACTAATACACTATATAATCTTTTCATATATCTCTTGTATTTGGACGGAACATGCAATAAGCAGAAAACACACAATTAAGAAACTATTTGAGAAGAATGACAAATAAATTACAACAAAAAATAATAATACAAACCTGAGAATAAAATTCTTATCTTCTTCTCTGTTAATCTCTCTGTTTTTCCTCTGTCAATTAAGAGAGATATTGCTCTCTATTGTTGTATATATAACCTAGGTTGGGAGTTTTCAGATTTTTAGGACTCTTGGATGATATATCTCTTGATTTTCAATTAATAAGATATGAATTTTAAATTTAATCGCAAGTTTTTTTAAATTCTTTCTATGCCCTCAGTTTGAATTTAATGAAATAATAATAGTAATATAAGAAATTTGTTATTATTAATCACCATGTTATGGATAGAGACCAATTAAGCTGCAGTCAAGAATCCTCCTTACTTTAAAATAGAAACGTTTCTTCATCGTGTCATCACATTGATATATAATATATTATATATATATAATATAATATAATAATATATATTATATATATATAATATATATATATATATAATATAATATAATAATATATATTATATATATAATATATATATATATATATTATATTATATATATATATATGTACGTATAGTACCCATCATCATCAAATCAAACCAGAGGATTTGTTAATGAGACCTCAGCTGCAATGCGAAAAGAATCCTTCTTACTTTGATATATATATACATATAGTACCCATCATCATCAAATCAAATCAGAGGATTCGTTAATGAGACCTCCGACGCAATGCGAAAAGGAACTAAGGAAGAAGATCGCAAGTTTTTTTTAAAAAAAAATTTGATGGAGTTAATTTTGGAAATATAGAAATATTGACAAGGATAGAATTGTCAATAAAATATTATTTTAATTGCAGGAATTTGAAAAGCTACAAAAAGCACCCCCTATCCAGCTTGGAGCTTTTGGCTTCTGGGAGCTTAATTTTAGAGAATCAGAAGCAAAAGTTGAATTTACAAACATTACAAAATTGATTATTTTAAGCTACAAGCTCAAAAGCACTTTTATTTAGAGTTTGCAAACACTCCCGAAGTATCCCCCGCTAGCTGGGAATGCTATTAGATAGATTATTATTCGCCACGATTCACATTCACACTCACACGAACCAAGGTCCAACACAATAAATAAGGGGGGACACTTTCGCGACGTTTTCTAATTTTGCAACAAACAAATAAAGAAATTTCAATCCAAAACAATATATATATATATATATATATATATATATATATATATATAACAAGTAGTTGCAGCAGGGTGCGGCCATAAATAACAAGATCATCATTGCGAGAAGAGTGAAAGAAAAATCAAAACGCATGGAATCTGTTTTGTTGGGATAGAAAAGAAAAAACAATGAGATATGAAGATGGCTCGCCGCAGTGTTGAACTCAAATTATGCAGTAGAAATGGCGTCGTTAATAATAATATTCACAAGAATTTTTTTCCTCTTTGGTGTGTTGCTGCTATATTGTTTCTTGCTAATTTTGGGCTTACTCGTGCAAATGAACAAGGTATAGTTTTCATTTTTCCTTGTTATTTTTGGTTTCTTCTTAATCTTTAATTTCTTTGTTTAATTTTGTCCTTCGATTATTTTGTATTATGTGAATTTGTGATTCTTTGGTTGATTATTATGGATAAGAAAGTTAATTGTGCGGTTATTATTTTGGTAATCTTAAACCTATTTCTCGGATTCTTATCTATTTGCAGACACTTGTGTTTTTAGATTAAGTTTCCATAATTTTTGCTATGATTCTACTGTTTGTTTTGGGTAATTTCATGTTTAAGTAAAAAGTACTCTGGTTGATAGATAGGGATTTCTGATAAATGTTGGTCCAAGATTTCTGATGAATCCTTTTACAAGACAATTGCTTGCAGTAATAGTAATCTACTGCTGCAGTTACTAACTTGCTAAATTAAATGCAATTATTAATTAAATGAGTTGTGTTTCTATATTTCGTGTTTTTGACTGGTTGAATGGATACTTATCAGGGGATTTACACGCCTACAATGGGAGCTTAAATAACTCTACGTTTCATGATGAGAAGATCTATAACCATTCTGTTTCGGTGGTAGAAAACGGATTTGAGAGTCGCACAAATGGGGTTGTGATAGAGCCGAATGTGACTGATATCGTCGATGGTTCCACTCCTCAAGATAGCCATCCAAGATTAGACGACCCAATACGGGGAACAAGTGGAGTAGAGGAATTAATATCGGTTGTGTTAGTTTATGATTCGTTTATGTGTCAAATACAACCACAAGAGAATGGTATAGGAAAGGAACCAGAACAGCAAAAGAATGGTAGAATTCAGTTAAACTATCCCAATCTCGATGAGTTCAAATATATCTCAAGGCAAGAAAAAAGCGGAACGTCTTCTCCCCAGCTTGCAAACATCACCCACAGGCTCGAGCCTGATGGGACCCCCTATAACTATGCCTCAGCTTCAAAGGGTGCGAAAGTGGTCTCTCATAATAAAGAAGCAAAAGGGGCAAGCAACATACTGGGCAAGGATCACGATAAGTATCTGAGAAATCCTTGTTCTGTAACGGGGAAGTTTTTCATCATCGAGCTTGCTGATGAGACTTTGGTTGACGCTGTCAAAATAGCGAATTTTGAGCATTACTCTTCTAGTCTTAAAGATTTCGAGTTATCTGGGAGTTTGGTTTATCCAACCGAGACATGGAATATGTTGGGGTCGTTTGTCGCTGCAAATGTCAAACATGTACAATGTTTTAAACTGCCTGAACCCAAATGGGTTCGTTATTTGAAAGTGAATTTACTTAGCCATTATGGTTCGGAATTTTATTGTACGCTAAGCGTTGTTGAGGTTTATGGTGTTGATGCTATTGAACAAATGCTTGAAGATCTTATTATTACTTCTGGGGAATCTTCTAAGAATGAATTGAAAAAAAGTACTAATTCGACTGCAATGCCTTTGGTACTACCTGAACTGGGTTTGAACAGTACTGAAATCGATGATAGTTCTTTTAATTTGGCTGAGGCTGTGAGTAAAGGGGTGGGAAATGTTGATGAGGGGCAAAAGCTTACTTTGGATATTACGAAAAAACCAGTGCCCATAACTAGTGGCCATGATCCCATGCCGAAGGCTAGGCACCATCCAAGTAATAGATTGCATGCTGATGCCGCCCTAAAGGTAGTTTTACAGAAAGTCAGATCACTTGAGTTGAACTTATCTTTGCTGGAAGAGTACATCAAAGAACTCAACAAAAGACAGGGGGATGTTTTGCCCGAACTTGGCAAAGAACTGTCGAGGGTTTCTGCTCTTCTGGAGAAAAGGAGATTGGAGATGAAGAATCTCTTGGAATGGAAGGAAATATTGGTATTTATCATTCATGATTTATGGTTTTTTTCCCCACAAGATAGGATCTCATGCAGTTTTTGTTTATTCTTTTACAATTGTTTTCTTCAGGAGAAAGGAATTTTTGAGCTCGATTCGTGGAGAGAGGTTGTCTCTACCCAAATGGATCTCTTGGTCACACAAAATAGCATGCTGAGGTTCGTAGTTTCGTTTCTTAAAAACGTAGATTGTTGATTTAATTTAAACTTATTATGAGTTATTGGGCATTAAGTAGAAAGTCTAATGAGTTGGTTGTTGAAATTCCAGTTCCAAAAACATGCAAAATATTGATAACAGTTAGCACCCAAGAGAAGAGCTCTAAATCCCCCCATCCCCAAGAAAAGCAGACGCTGAAAAGATCTTAGCGGATACACAATTAAATTGAAGGCTTAGGTTTTCTAAAATGATGACTCTAGGCTATGTTTGGTTCGTTTTTGTGAGGAAAAGGAAAATGGAGAGGATTAAAAGTAAAGGAAAACATCCTCACCAAAATTCACGAAACCAAACATAGCCCAAGCCTTTATTATGTAATAGTTATTGAAAATCGAGTTTAGATTTTCTCCTTTTGCATACGGATATAATATATTTGTATTACCTGAAATACTTGAGCCCCGAAGGTGGTTTTGCTATTATTTTCATAATTCAATTTATAATATATGGATATTATCTTTTCGTTCTCTCCTGATTGTTTTTCACCTTCTACCGAACTTGTTTCTGCAGATTAAAGCTTGAAAAGATTTTACACGATCAGGCTAATTTGGAAAACAAAGGGCTTGCTATTTTTACATTGAGCTTGTGCTTTGCGTCTATTGCCATTCTTAAGTTAATCTCAGATGGACTTGTGAAACTTTTTCGGGCCCCCATTCCTGGTACAGTTTTCCGGTCAAGTAGAGGATGGATTTTAATTCTCGTTTTCTGTGGCATGACAATGCTCATTCCTTTGCTATATGGTTAGTACTCTAACTGCACGTCTAGAACACGGGATGATTTAGAAGCAATTCTTTTTAGCAGCAGCATTCTAATTGTACTTGAAGGATTTAGCTCATGGCTTTATAGAAGTATGAAAAGAGTGGCAGTTTTATGTTAGATCGTGTTCAACCACTTCTTACTGGTCAATATATCACCATCGAACCTAAGTGCGACATATTTTGGAGTTGTGCTTGAGTTTCTGAGTGTAATTTCTTGATGTTATTCACAATATCGGAAAAGTTCGTTGATGCTATGTTTGGATCAAAGATTTAGAGCGGAAAATGAAAATATAAAAGATAATATGAAAAATGTGTTCTTTAGTGTGTTCTCGCTAAAATTCAATGGCCAAACGTAGCCCGGATCTGTCATCGAATTTATTTCTTGCTCTGAAATATTAGCTGAAGTTGATTCAAAATCTTGAAATATGCTTGATTGTGCATAATGGTTGTTAATATGAGAAACTAATTACTAAATTAATTTGTGATTGAAAAGTAAAATATGTGCATGGACTTAAAGGTGATTTCTTTGTGTTGGGATTGTCTTTATTTTCTTTGATTTTGCAGTGAGAAATGCTTAATGCTCATGCTCATGCTCTTTTCCATCTTGTATGGTCATTTATTATTGAATTTGTAAATTGGATATAATGTGGGTATTTATTGGCTAAAGAAGTAGTGCCTTCGTAATTCTCCAACCAACTTCTTGATACACAAGAATCGCTGGCGGATGAAAAGTTAAAATCTGTTTTTTAACCGTAAAATCAGTGAGGATGAGTGTTTGATCCTTTTTGTATAATTTCTGAATTTTCTTTTTTTTACGTGAAAAATCATGTTTTGGCAAAATTGATTAAGCTTATATCATAATTAATTCATGAGAATTTATTTTTCCGTAATTAGTTGTGGAATAGTTGGATCGAACTCAATGAAACTTTGTAAATGTTCGGAATTAGTAGCTGTGGTAAAGAAAATCGGTTGACAATCCTCGAAGGGTTGGTGATCTATTCTATCTAATGTGATTCAATTTTTTATTTTTATTGTATTTAAGGGAAAAGACCAAAAGGGGAGAAATAAATCATATTTTATTGTACTTTCACTTTCAACTTCCAATAATCAAATTGTTTGAAATCATTGTTTTGCCTCATTGGACCAAAATTACACTACAGGCGTAGTTGAGTATTCAATAATCCCTAAACATAATTTTAAGGGTTGTACTTGAGGGCTTCGTGGATTTAGAGTCTCGGGTTATTTTCATTCCACATATATAGATATAAATGCGGGGGATAAACCATCACATACACATGTGATGGTGGAGATCATACCGTATTATCGGGACACTTAAGTCCCAAAAATCCCCAAATATGATCCTAATTTCTGTAAGGGTAAATTACATCTACACCCTCTTCTGATGAATATCTAAATTATGAATCCACCTTCGAATTTTGTGAGAAATTACTTGCATCTCTTAAGTTTTATCTTTGTCTAACATTTAGGTCTATTATTAATGTTCGTTAGGGTTTTCCATTGATGTTAATTTTTTTTTAAAACAGACTAAAATACCCTTTAATTAACATATTTAAATTTTTTAAACTTAAAATTAGATTTTAAAGAAAAAAGGAAAAAAAAAGAAAGAGAAAAGAAAAATAAGAGGGAGATGAAAGAAGACATCCCGTCATCTGAAAATAGTAGAGTGGGTCCATAATGGTGGGGTGGGGGGGGGGTGGTAAAGTATTCGTTAGAGCTTAACCTTTTATAATTAAAAGATTATTGATTTTAAATAAGTTAATAACTATAGGGTGCTAAAATACTTTATTATATTTATTTGTTAAAATCTAACTTTATTTATTAGGATGTTACGATTTGGACATAAAGATTTTAACTGTACAGAAGTGAAATATTTGGTGAATTCGAGATTCATGGTATAATTAGATGCTAAAGGATTTCATTTATTGTACTTTATGTTTATTCGATATATACAATGATATTTATTATCATAAATTTGAAATGCTTTAGTTTCAAATCATTCAATCCAGACGCAGGTCGATTTAATTTTGGAGGCATCGTTATAGCTTGGTATCAAGCGTGAATGTGTGATCAAGAGATGTGTGATTGTCAGATCATTCTCAATCGAAATTTTATACGAAAACTACGGATCAATCTTGGAAGGTTTAGGCAGAGACGTTCATCAGTCGGTTTTTTGATCGAACCCAAAAAATTTGGTTTGGTTCGGTTTCG
The DNA here is from genome assembly GCA_019426215.1 of Buddleja alternifolia. Lineage (NCBI taxonomy): Eukaryota > Viridiplantae > Streptophyta > Magnoliopsida > Lamiales > Scrophulariaceae > Buddleja > Buddleja alternifolia. The sequence goes on from CM033399.1 coordinate 31,469,418, forward strand.
GTCGAACAGAATTCCGTAGAATAAAAAAAAAAAAGTAGCCAAATTTGAATTTTGAAATGCCAAGACAATTGATCAGTTTTAGAAGCATGCAATTCAAATATATTTCTTGAACTTTCACAAAAAATTTAAGCTATATGAAAATAATTTAATTTTAATTAGGACTAATTTTAATTCATTTCCTTTCTTTTCCTGTAAGTTGTCTAGAAAACACACTTTTTTATAATTTTAGGTCTATATTATACTAAATAAAATAAAAAAATAAATTCGATTTTCGATTAACCGAACAAAACCACAAAACCGAAAACCAAATTTTTGTTAGGAAAAAAAAAAGGAATCAAATTTTCAATTTGATTTTGGGTCGAACCGAATTTCCGATTTTTAATCCTGTTCGGATGGATAATCGAACCGTGAATACCTCTAGGTTTAGGACCTTTGATCTCAAAATGATATTCATCATTTCTCATGTGTATGTTTACATGGGTCTAATGCCCTATGTGTGTGCGTATATTTTTATATATATATATATATGCAGATGAACGCTGAAAATCAGTCGGGACCAGAGTTACCGGGACTCACCAAATACGGGTCATTCTATGCTGGGCCGAGACTATTGGTCTCGGTCCAACATGACCGTTGGATCCCCCTGTAGACAAATAAAATTTGTAGCCAATTAAATGGCGACACGTGTAAATTAATATCAAATAAACTCATTTATTTATATTTAAGGATTTAATAAAATATTATCCTTAAATTAGATAATTGAATAATTGATATTTAAATACTTCTTGCATTGGCCAATTATGAGGTGCCATGTGGCAATTTAACCATAATTAAATCAAATCAACCACTTAAATATGGTAATTTGTAGCCAATTAAATGGCGACACGTGTAAATTAATATCAAATAAACTCATTTATTTATATTTAAGGATTTAATAAAATATTATCCTTAAATTAGATAATTGAATAATTGATATTTAAATACTTCTTGCATTGGCCAATTATGAGGTGCCATGTGGCAATTTAACCATAATTAAATCAAATCAACCACTTAAATATGGTAGTGATTGCTAATTAAATAATGGTGATATGGGAAAAATTTTCCACCCCTACAACTATAAATAGGGGTTTAAATTCAAGGATTCATGGACCAATTCACCAATTCACAAGTACATTTGAGCAAGAGAAGACAAGAGAAGTTCCCAAATTCTCTCTACAAGTTCTTCAAACTCAAGAAGGCGTTCAAGGCAAACTTCAAGGCGTTCTAAGCAAAATTCATCAAATTATAACATTTGATTCGAGATTAAGGTGCTAAATCCTCGAATAAACGTTATAGAAGTTCAAATCAAGTTAAAGGAAGATCAAAGCGACGAGTCAACCTTGAAGCTTTCAACTTTCCCAAATCATTTACATCGTTTGATCTGAGATTAAGCTATCGAGCCCTCGCATCAACGTTATAAATATTCAAATCCACATTGAAGAAGATCAAAGAAGCGATTTCTGCTCCAATATTCAAATCAAAGTTCTTGAAGTGAAGAATCAGAGGATAAATAATTAGAGATTTGTACTCATTAAATCGTTTGATTCAATTAAATATATTTTGTACAACATTTCTTGTTTGTTAAATTGCAGACTTAAAATTTGTTGTTTACAAATTTTGGCACGCCCAGTGGGACAATCTCTACCTCTCATCTCTTCACTTAATCAAAAATTCAAAGTTTCACAATGAATGCCCCGAAGAACGCATCGTTCCAAATCGCCGCTTCAATTTCTTCAAGTGCTACGGTCAATGGTATCGGCGTCGTGACGAGGAGCATGTCCAAAAGACTTCAAACATCTTCTGAGTCGACTCATTTCCTTGGATCAGTTGAAAAGGAGTTGCATCATCTTAGCAACATACGCGATGGTGATGAATCTCCTTCAACCTCCCCTCGGTCGACATCAAGTTACTCATTTACTTCAAACATAGCTCCTGTTATGATGACAAATGCTACAACTCTGGAAGAACAAATGGCCCACTTGACAAAAATTATCGAGGGATTTGCCAAGCATATGGAAGAACAAGATTCTCAAATCTCAAAATTGATGAATAGAATGGATAATAGCGAGGCTAGTCGCTCACAAGAAAAACAACCGGAAATCCGCGATGAAGCCGAAGCATCTGCAAGGCAACAATCAAAGAGAAATGAGAAATCTCCCATTGAAGATTTTCAGGTATCGTCAGATGGATTGATCCCCATTGATCAGCTGAAGGAATTTATCATGGGAACTATCAAGGATAAACTCGATGGAGGTTCCAAGTCATCATTGGCTTACACGAAGCCATATACCCAAAGAATCGATAGACTCAAGATGCCGAATGGTTACCAACCTCCCAAATTCCATCAATTCGAAGGTTTGGGTAACCCAAAGCAACACGTAGCCCATTTCATTGAAACATGTAATAATGCTGGGACTTACGGAGACCATCTCGTCAAGCAATTCGTCCGGTCACTTAAAGGGAATGCATTCGACTGGTACACGGACTTGGAAGCTGGATCAATTGATAATTGGGAACAGCTGGAACATGAATTTCTCAACCGCTTCTACAGCACCCGAAGGACTGTTAGCATGGTGGAGCTCACTAACTCTCGCCAGTGGAAAGAAGAGGCAGTTATTGATTATATCAATCGTTGGAGGAATTTAAGCCTCAATTGCAAGGATCGCTTATCTGAAGCATCAGCCATAGAAATGTGCATCCAGGGGATGCATTGGGGTCTTCGGTACATCCTTCAAGGGATTCAACCCAAGACATTTGAAGAACTAGCTACTCGAGCACATGATATGGAACTGAGTATGTCATCAAGTGGAATTGGGGGACCACCCATCCAGAATCCTCAGAAGGTCGTAGAGAAACAAGAATTCAAGAAAGGGGGTAAATCATTTTCCAAAGCCCCAAACAAAGAGTCTATGGCAGTGAATGCAACACCCATCAAGTTGCGAGCCAAGGCAAATGATGAGAACGACGGAAAGAGAGATACTTCGCAAGATAAAGTGCAAAAAAGATCAACTCTGAAAGAAATGCAAGCAAAGCAATACCCGTTCCTTGACTCCGATGTCTCTGGAATATTTGATGACTTGCTTAATGCAAATCTCATTGATCTGCCTACGATGAAGCGACCAGAAGAAGCCGGGCGTATAGATGATCCTAAATATTGCAAGTATCATCGCCTAGTGGGGCACCCAATTCACGACTGTTTCATATTCAAAGATAAAGTGATGCAGCTGGCTCGTCAAGGAAAGATATCTCTTGAAGAAGATAACGTAACTGCCAACGTCGTATCTGTCACGTTTGGGTCATCTAAGGTTATGATAGATAAAGACGCCAAATGGAGTACCTGCGAAGAGCTTAACGATGCTAACTATCGCTCATGTAATGCAACACATGAACAAGAAAACTCTCCAAAAGAAGATAGTTTGTCTGAGGTAAGGTCTTCTGTTGATCACTGTTTGTCAACAATCGCTTTTACGGATGAAGATCTGTTACTTGGATCCAACCCTCATAATAGGTCATTATTTGTCACTTGCTACACTCATGAGCAAAGGGTAAATAGAATTTTGGTTGATGGAGGGTCTGCGGTCAACATTCTACCTTTGCATACGTTGAGAAAATTGGGGATTTCTGTTGACGAACTTTCTAGTAGTCGTCTGATGATCCAAGGCTTCAACCAAGGGGGGCAAAGAGCCGTCGGTATCATAAGGATGAAGCTAATGATGGGAGAGATGTCGTCAAACGCATTGTTCCATGTTATAGATGCTAGAACCTCTTACAACATGCTTCTAGGACGACCTTGGTTGCATGAGAATGGTGTGGTCCCTTCAACTTGGCACCAGTGCTTCAAATATTGCCAAGAGGGAATAGTAAAAAAGGTGTTGGCCGATGATAAACCTTTCACTGAAGCTGAGTCGCATTACGCCGATGCTAAATACTACCTTGAAGGACCAAAGACCACAAAGGCAGAAGCGTCACTTGATAAGAAGCCAAGAGAAGAAAATCAACAAACTACAAGGGGTGAGGCGAATGATACTCTACATTCCAACGGTGAAAATCACTCAAAAGTTGAATTGCCTCTCGTCAAAGATGAGTCATTAGAAGAATTGATACTACCTATAACGAGACTTGATATGAACAAGCCATCTCATCCGCCTCTTAAAGGATTTGTCCGCCCAATTGAAGGTGCCAAAGAAGAACATGGAGGAATCCGTACCGACAAGTTCTTCGATCCAAAGGCTTACAAACTCCTTACCAAAGTAGGGTACAACCCAAAAGAAGGCTCTATTTTGGGAAAACTCCCTCCAGAAGTCTCTGGTGAACAAGTTCATGGACTCAATGCTACTCAGATAATGCTTAGAGAAAGTGGGCACGCTATTCAGAGCCCTCGAATCGGTCTTGGGTTTGTCCCCCAAAATCCAATTCGCATCGCAATAAGAAGAGCTAGTAGCAACTATGTGAGTGAAGAAGCATTATCCTCAACAGAGTATATCTTTGACGAAAGTGGAAATAAGACGCGACGCATATCTGTCTTTGAAAGACTTGGTCCTCTAATGAAAAATGGCAATAAGAGAAACGATAGACGAAGGTGGGGTGTCTTGAAAAGGGCGAAGTACGCTATCAAAGTCAACAAATCACGTGCCACTACGAACCTTCGTAGCCTGATACCGTCTCACATGGGATGCGCTGATTTGACTATATCATGCGGTAAAGTCTTGAAAGCTAAATGGCAAACTATAGTCTTTACTCAAGTCCAGTACTATGATGAGGACGATAAAGAGAGTGTGGCGTCATCATATCACATCACTTCAAGAGAGGAAGATATTTTTGAAGAAGAAGAAGACGTAGAGACGGCACCACCTGAACTTGAAGAAGGTGTCAAAGCCACGGTCAACAAATTGAAAGAGATTAACATCGGTGATGCCAACAATATTAGGCCAATTTACATAAGTGCTTTACTAACTGTCGACGAAGAAAAAGCCTACATTGAGTTGTTACATGAGTTCAAAGATGTATTCGCATGGTCGTACAAAGAAATGCCCGGCCTAGATCCAAAGGTAGCAGTCCATCATCTATCAATTAGAAAAGGGGCTCGTCCTATCAAGCAAGCCCAACGTCGATTTCGACCCGAGTTGGTCCCTTTAATTGAAACGGAAGTAAACAAACTCATTAAAGTTGGATTCATCCGTGAAGTCAAATACCCTACATGGATTTCAAGCATCGTTCCAGTGAGAAAGAAGAATGGACAAATCCGAGTGTGTGTTGACTTTAGGGACCTTAACGGAGCATGTCCCAAAGATGACTTTCCGTTGCCTATCGCTGAACTCATGATTGATGCTACTACCGGCCACGAAGCTCTATCTTTCATGGACGGGTCGTCCGGATATAATCAAATACGCATGGCACCAAAGGATGAAGAATTAACGGCATTTCGTACCCCAAAAGGTATATATTGCTATAAAGTAATGTCATTCGGACTAAAGAATGCAGAAGCAACCTATCAAAGGGCCATGCAAAAGATCTTTGACGACATGCTTCATAAAAATGTAGAGTGCTATGTCGATGATTTGGTTGTGAAGTCTAAAAGGCGAGTAGATCATCTCGTAGACCTAAAAAGGGTTTTTGAACGCTTACGAAGATATCAACTAAAGATGAATCCCCTAAAATGCGCATTCGGCGTAACATCGGAAAGTTTCTTGGATTCATTGTTCGGCATCAGGGCATAGAAATTGAACAAGCAAAAATTGATGCAATCGCGAAAATGCCTGAACCCAGAAATATCCATGAGCTCAAAAGCCTGCAGGGGAAGCTAGCATATCTTCGAAGGTTTATCTCAATTTGGCCGGTCGATGTCAACCATTTAGTCGCTTCATGAAGAAAGGTGTTCCATTTGAATGGGATGAATCTTGCAGAAATGCTTTCAAAAGCATAAAAACATATTTGATGAAGTCACCCGTGCTGGTTGCACCAGTCCTAGGACGCCCATTAATCATTTACATTGCTGCTCAAGAACGTTCTGTGGGGGCATTACTCGCAGAGGAGAATGATCATGGGAAAGAAAGCGCTTTGTACTACTTGAGTAGGATGATGATGTCAAACGAGATGAAGTACTCGCCAATTGAAAAGATTTGCTTGGCTCTTATCTTCGCTATCCAAAAATTAAAACATTACTTCCAAGCGCATATTGTTCGCCTTGTTTCAAAGGCAAACCCATTAAAGTATGTGATGTCGAAACCAGTGCTCTCCGATAGACTTGCGAGGTGGTACCTTCAATTGCAACAATTTGAGATTGTCTATGATAAGAGGCATTTTTACGTGTTTATAAGCCCATGGGACTTATGCTATGGATTCATTTATTGACTAAATCATGCCACATTTGCGTTTAATCGTGGTGTTAAGTGATTACAGGTGATAAATGAGAACATACGAAGAAACGAGGCGAAAAACGACGTAATTAAACACGTTTAGGCCAAGTTGCTTCACACTCCCGCGCCCAAGCGCCCTCCGACCACGCCCAGGCGCCGAAATAACATCAACATTCTGCTTTCCGCGCCTAGGCGCCATGCTGTCCACGCCTGGGCGCCGTATCTGCCTTAGTTTCCACGGTTGAGCGCTATTTCCTTATATTTAGAGACCGAATTGGATGAAGTTCCCTTCTACAAAGTTGTAGAGCTATGTGTTAGCTTCAAATGAGGACTTGAATCATCCAAATCGGAGTTCCGTGGAGAGAGTTATGAAGGAAATACAATTGCTGCGCCAGACAGAGGCAAATGTGCCCAACATTCTGCTGACCGCGCCCGAGCGCCGTAATTCCCGCGCCTAGGCGCGCCCACACCCGGGTTTTGATTCCTTTAATCCAAAAGTTCATCATTTGATGGTGGAATAGAATAGTGAAAGCCATGATGTTAGCACATGTGTTGGGGGACATGTTTGAGGGGAAAAGGGCCATTGTTTATTGCACCATGATGGGGTGTGGAGTAAAAGAGGAGAGTGCCCATCATTTCTTGTCTTCAAGGAGCATCTTCTTCACTTTGGGGGAGTGCTCTTGACCGAAAAGGGCTTCACTCTTGACCAATTCTGGGAGTTTAAAAAGGGGAGAGGGAGGCCAAGATAGGGGGAGAACCACTTTTGGGAGAAGACACCCCATTGGGGGGGGAAACCCCTCACAACACACACTTGACAGGGGGGGGGGCAAAATCTGCTTCATTGATCATCATTCTTCATCATTCTTAGAAGGCAAGAGGAGGTGAAGAGCTAAGGATTGAAGCTCCACTTGAGGATCCATCACCATTCAACCTTTGAGGGAGTTTGTTCATTGTTTATTGCATTTTTGTGTTTACACTTATGTATATGAACATGTTGAATTCTTCTATGTTGATGGTTATGAGCTAAACTTGTAGAACTTAGGCCATGTGAAGGCCAATTTATGAATCAATATATGTGAAGTGAATTTTCGTATTAATTCTCATAATGCTTTGTGTGTTGATTTTGAGCTTTTATCACAATCATGTATTTGATCACATATGCTTGCTATCTTGCCTAGTCTAGTCGTTCGAGAGAAGATAGATTAGGGTTCAATGGAATTAACACATCATCCGAAATAAATGAGGAATTGCCCTAGACATAGGTAAAGATTCCCGGGTGCGGTTAGCCGGATTCGTCCGGGGAAACTCTAGAACGATAATGCGTGGTTGTTGATTAGATTCTCGGATAGACGTATTTAGAGAACCGTCAATTAATCATAGGATTATTATGTGCCGAGACATCGGGTAATAGTCAATTTAGGAGTTTCCACCAAAGCAATAGGAGTCTAATAATTCGAAGAATAGCTTATATGTATTGATGAGTAGATTCGGTTATTGCATGTGCCTTAGTCGATTTTATCATACGTGAGATTTAATCCATTGCTTGTTTCCTCTTTGATTCTTCGTTTGTTTAAACTTTTTCTTGCACTTTACTTTAATTGTCTTTTTCGTTGTAAAATCATAAACTAAAATGCAAGTCTCCGTGGTTCGACAACCCGGACTTTTAGTCCACTTTTATTACTACACACGACTAGTGCACTTGCTATCAAAGCACGTTAAGTATTAGCGTGTCAAGTTTTTTGGCGCCGTTGCCGGGGACTTGTTCATTTTAGTTTTTGATTTTTGTTTTGTTTTCTTTTTTTTTCGTTTTTATTATGTTTATCTTTGTTTCCTTACCTTTTGTTCAAGCATGCACTTTTGGCATGCTTCTTTTTGAGTCTTGATGGTTTTGTATTGTGCGTACATGACATGTAGTCGCTGCGTTTTGCCTTGGAAAATCTTCCGTTGCGGATTTGAGCTTGGAGCGGATCTCACGTGTTTAAGGGTTGCTTTTCAGCACCCTTGTTGTAAGTACTCTTGGTTACCCCCCTTGTGAGTATGTATAATTGCGTCAACATTGAGGCCAAATGTTGAGTTTAAGTGTGACATGGGGGGTATATGAGTAGTGTTTATCGATTTTATGTGTCACGTGATCTTGTTTTTAGCTCAAGTTTGGGGGAGTCGTTGCTATTGCATGTGTTTTGTACTAATTTTTGAGAAAAATCAAGCATAAAGTTTTGTTCTAGAATGTTAGCTTGCCGATTGATGCAATTAGACTTGAGAACTCGAGACAATGGCATGATATCTTGTATATTTCTATTAATGGTCTAAAATGTAAAAGCACACATCTTGGTTATACTCATTTCAACCATTGGTTGAGAATCAATCTTCCTTAGATGATACACGTGCACACAAGTCAAAGGTAGAGGGATTGAAAAGGGTTCTCCATCTCGAGACATGTGAGAAGCACCCCCGGATATATTAACCTAGATTTTTTCTCATATTGTTTTGAGATGATTAGTTGCTTATGTGTTCATAATTGTGTTCAATGAATAAATGATTGAGATGAGATTGGTATGACCTTGAAAATTCGGTCAGGCCAACGAGTATTGGAGGTCACCAAAGCACCATTGCCTATATACTATACTTGTTGTGCTAATTTGAGCTTTGCTCAAGCCAATCGGGAATTAGTTGAATAAAAGACCTCGTTCTATTTCGTGGCCTTTGCCACTCGGGTGATTAAGTTCGTAGGAGTGTCTTAACACTTAGCACCCTAAAACCCTCTAGTTTGGGAGTTGTTGACCCAAAGCCCGTTACATGGGTGGCAAAGAAGACCTAAGGGGCTAGAACATTGCACGAGGTCATATATTGTCATGAACGAAAATCATTTACAAGCGTGTTAATGTTAAAGTAAAGTGAATTTGGAAATGAGCACAATTTAACCTTGAAGTTTCCTATGATTTGATAAACTCTATGATCTATCGAAAGTTGGTAGATTTGGGGAATGTTTCCGAGCATGGTAGGGATGCCTTTCGATCATAATACTTTAGATATTATCCCACTACACCCTTTGAAAATTGGTTCGATTCTAGGTGTTGAATGAGCATTGTTTTCATTTGTGTACATATTATTGAGCTTTATTGTCACTTGATTTGTGCCATTGCATCATAGTTCTTATTTCAAGTTGTCTCGGTTGGTTTGAGTTTAGCATCCTTCGATTTTGTGGGTATATCGTATGCAAACCCTCACGAGACTAAAACTCGTCCTTTGAGGTAACTCAAGGGTTCAAAGGCTTGTTGCATTCGCTAAATGCAACCGTTTACTCCACGAAAGTGAGTTAGGTAGTTTTCTTTTTGTTTCTCTCTTTGATTGATGATGTTTCCTTATCTTAGAACTCTTATTGCTCGAGGACGAGCAATTGATAAGTGTGGGGGTGTTGATAAGAGGCATTTTTACGTGTTTATAAGCCCATGGGACTTATGCTATGGATTCATTTATTGACTAAATCATGCCACATTTGCGTTTAATCGTGGTGTTAAGTGATTACAGGTGATAAATGAGAACATACGAAGAAACGAGGCGAAAAATGACGTAATTAAACACGTTTAGGCCAAGTTGCTTCGCACTCCCACGCCCAAGCGCCCTCCGACCACGCCCAGGCGCCGAAATAACATCAACATTCTGCTTTCCGCGCCTAGGCGCCATGCTGTCCACGCCTGGGCGCCGTATCTGCCTTAGTTTCCACGGTTGAGCGCTATTTCCTTATATTTAGAGACCGAATTGGATGAAGTTCCCTTCTACAAAGTTGTAGAGCTATGTGTTAGCTTCAAATGAGGACTTGAATCATCCAAATCGGAGTTCCGTGGAGAGAGTTATGAAGGAAATACAATTGCTGCGCCAGACAGAGGCAAATGTGCCCAACATTCTGCTGACCGCGCCCGAGCGCCGTAATTCCCGCGCCTAGGCGCGCCCACACCCGGGTTTTGATTCCTTTAATCCAAAAGTTCATCATTTGATGGTGGAATAGAATAGTGAAAGCCATGATGTTAGCACATGTGTTGGGGGACATGTTTGAGGGGAAAAGGGCCATTGTTTATTGCACCATGATGGGGTGTGGAGTAAAAGAGGAGAGTGCCCATCATTTCTTGTCTTCAAGGAGCATCTTCTTCACTTTGGGGGAGTGCTCTTGACCGAAAAGGGCTTCACTCTTGACCAATTCTGGGAGTTTAAAAAGGGGAGAGGGAGGCCAAGATAGGGGGAGAACCACTTTTGGGAGAAGACACCCCATTGGGGGGGGAAACCCCTCACAACACACACTTGACAGGGGGGGGGCAAAAATCTGCTTCATTGATCATCATTCTTCATCATTCTTAGAAGGCAAGAGGAGGTGAAGAGCTAAGGATTGAAGCTCCACTTGAGGATCCATCACCATTCAACCTTTGAGGGAGTTTGTTCATTGTTTATTGCATTTTTGTGTTTACACTTATGTATATGAACATGTTGAATTCTTCTATGTTGATGGTTATGAGCTAAACTTGTAGAACTTAGGCCATGTGAAGGCCAATTTATGAATCAATATATGTGAAGTGAATTTTCGTATTAATTCTCATAATGCTTTGTGTGTTGATTTTGAGCTTTTATCACAATCATGTATTTGATCATCATATGCTTGCTATCTTGCCTAGTCTAGTCGTTCGAGAGAAGATAGATTAGGGTTCAATGGAATTAACACATCATCCGAAATAAATGAGGAATTGCCCTAGACATAGGTAAAGATTCCCGGGTGCGGTTAGCCGGATTCGTCCGGGGAAACTCTAGAACGATAATGCGTGGTTGTTGATTAGATTCTCGGATAGACGTATTTAGAGAACCGTCAATTAATCATAGGATTATTATGTGCCGAGACATCGGGTAATAGTCAATTTAGGAGTTTCCACCAAAGCAATAGGAGTCTAATAATTCGAAGAATAGCTTATATGTATTGATGAGTAGATTCGGTTATTGCATGTGCCTTAGTCGATTTTATCATACGTGAGATTTAATCCATTGCTTGTTTCCTCTTTGATTCTTCGTTTGTTTAAACTTTTTCTTGCACTTTACTTTAATTGTCTTTTTCGTTGTAAAATCATAAACTAAAATGCAAGTCTCCGTGGTTCGACAACCCGGACTTTTAGTCCACTTTTATTACTACACACGACTAGTGCACTTGCTATCAAAGCACGTTAAGTATTAGCGTGTCAGTCTATGTTCCCCAAAAGGCTGTGAAGGGGCAAGTTCTAGCTGACTTTTTGGTAGATCATCCTATCCCGCCGAATGGGAGTTATCTGATGATCTACCCGACGAAGATGTTCTACTGGTTGAAGTTGCTCCCCCTTGGAAGATGTATTTTGATGGAGCTTCTCATAGAGAAGGAGCTGGCGCTGGAGTAGTGTTTATTACGTCTGATGGAGAAGTGTTACCATACTCCTTCACTCTGACTGAAAACTGCTCAAATAACGTTGCTGAATATCAAGCTCTGATCCTTGGGTTAGAAATGGCTGTCGATATAAAACAATTACACCTCAGAGTATTTGGAGACTCCAAATTGGTGATAAATCAATTAGAGGGATCATATGAAGTGAAAAAGCCTGACCTACTTCCATACTTCAACTATGCGAGACGACTTGTTGGATGGCTTGGGGATGTGACGATTGAGCATGTGCCGAGGAAAGACAATAAACAGGCTGATGCATTAGCAAAACTGGTTTCTACACTCGCCATGCCTGAAAAAGAAGCACGAGTTCCAATATGTAAAAGCTGGGTCATCCCACCAATCTTTGAAGATGAAGATGGCGATGAAGAAGAAAATCACATTGTCGAAGTATTTGAAATAGGAAAGGAAGATTGGCGGCAACCACTGGTGGATTACTTGAAATACGAAAAATTACCTGATGATCCACGCCAGAGAATCGACGTTAGACGTCGAGCAGCCCGCTTCATCTATTACAAAGACACCCTTTATAGGCGCTCATTTGATGGGGTCTTCTTGCGTTGCTTAAACGATGATGAAGCCATTCAAGCCATGGAAGAAGCTCATTCCGGAGTTTGTGGAGCACACCAATCTGGCCCGAAGTTACACTTTCGCATAAAAATAATGGGCTATTATTGGCTAACAATGGTTAAGGACTGCATGGATTTCGCTCAGAGGTGTCAAGCTTGTCAATTTCATGCGAATTTCATCCACCAACCACCTGAGCCACTACACCCTACTGTTGCTTCATGGCCTTTTGATGCATGGGGATTAGATGTCGTCGGACCTATGATAAAGTCATCTGCTGGGCACTTGTACATCTTGGCTGCAACTGACTACTTCTCCAAATGGGCTGAAGCGATACCCCTCAAAGAGGTCAAAAAGGAAAATGTTGCTGATTTCATCCGTATCAACATCATATATCGGTACGGAGTTCCTCGGTATATAGTCACCGATAATGGAAAGCCATTCTCCAATGCTCTGATAGACCAGTTGTGCCAAAAGTTCAATTTCAAACAGAGAAAATCTTCAATGTACAACGCCCCTGCTAATGGCCTAGCTGAAGCCTTTAATAAAACTCTCTGCAATTTACTAAAAAAGGTGGTTACAAAATCAAAGCGAGATTGGCATGAAAGGATTGGAGAAGCTTTATGGGCATATAGAACCACCTATAGGACTCCGACACAAGCAACTCCTTACTCGTTAGTGTATGGAGTAGAAGCCGCAGTTCCTCTTGAGCAACAAATCCCTTCATTGAGGATAGTCATACAAGAAGGACTTACTGAAGATGAAAATGCTCGTTTACGGCTTGAAGAGTTGGAGGCCCTTGATGAGAAGAGACTAGAGGCGCAGCAACGACTTGAGTGTTACCAAGCTCGTCTTTCTAGGGCATTCAACAAGAAAGTTCGATCACGCTCCTTTGAAGTCGGTGACTTAGTCCTCGCTGTAAGAAGGCCCATCATTATGACGCATCGGACCGGCAACAAGTTCATATCAAAATGGGACGGTCCCTATGTCGTTAAAGAAGTTTATACCAATGGCGCGTACAAGTTGGTCGCCGAAGACGGCTTAAGAGTTGGCCCCATAAATGGGGAAAATTCTTTTTCTTAATAAATTCATAAGATCATACAAAGTGAAATTTAAAGCAAAGCACTACATAAATAAAGGGAAAGTTTTAATTTTTTTTAACTAAAGCAAGCAAAATTCTCTTCAAACTCCAATTTTATAGTGTGTTATGAAAAGAAAGATGAGAAATAAGATAAGAAAAGATGAGGAAATGGGGAAAATTCTTTTTCTTAATAAATTCAAAAGATCATACAAAGTGAAATTTAAAGCAAAACACTACTAAATAAAGAGAAAGTTTTAATTTTTTTTTTAACTAAAGCAAGCAAAATTCTCTTCAAACTCCAATTTTATAGTGTATTATGAAAGGAGAGATGAGAAATAAGATAAGAAAAGGTGAGTAAATGGGGAAAATTCTTTTTCTTAATAAATTCAAAAGTTATACAAAGTGGAATTTAAAGCTAACTAATATGCTCCAAGTACTACATAATTAAAGGAAGAAGTTTTTGTTTGAACTAAAGCAAGCAAGATTCTCCTCAAATCAAGGGATGCATTGTAAAAAAAAAAAAAAAAGCTTTGGATTTTCTTTATTAATTGGCAAGGTTCGTTTCGGACCAAACTTGGGATTAGCATATGAATCACCCTTTTAATGGGCAATCCATCTTTAATAGCCCACACACATGTACCAAGAATTTGACAATAAGATTGGATTTTCAATTTGGTCCTTGACATTTTTCTCTAATGGGCTTTTATATAAACAATGTATGGAGATAAAATGGGATTTTGGTTCACTTGCTCAAATTGAGCGGTCCGAGAACCAATCATGTACCAAATATATCCAAGTTTTTGGTTCACTTGCTCAAGTTTAAAATTTATGTACATTTTGGAAAATCCAATTGTAAAAAAAAAAAATGTCGCGACTTATCCACTCAAGACACGCTTCCAAACATCATTCATGGACAAGTCTCGAGGGGGCATTTGTAGACAAATAAAATTTGTAGCCAATTAAATGGCGACACGTGTAAATTAATATCAAATAAACTCATTTATTTATATTTAAGGATTTAATAAAATATTATCCTTAAATTAGATAATTGAATAATTGATATTTAAATACTTCTTGCATTGGCCAATTATGAGGTGCCATGTGGCAATTTAACCATAATTAAATCAAATCAACCACTTAAATATGGTAGTGATTGCTAATTAAATAATGGTGATTTTGGAAAAGTTTTCCACCCCTACAACTATAAATAGGGGTTCAAATTCAAGGATTCATGGACCAATTCACCAATTCACAAGTACATTTGAGCAAGAGAAGACAAGAGAAGTTCCCAAATTCTCTCTACAAGTTCTTCAAATTCAAGAAGGCGTTCAAGGCAAACTTCAAGGCGTTCTAAGCAAAATTCATCAAATTATAACATTTGATTCGAGATTAAGGTGCTAAATCCTCGAATAAACGTTATAGAAGTTCAAATCAAGTTAAAGGAAGATCAAAGCGACGAGTCAACCTTGAAGCTTTCAACTTTCCCAAATCATTTACATCGTTTGATCTGAGATTAAGCTATCGAGCCCTCGCATCAACGTTATAAATATTCAAATCCACATTGGAGAAGATCAAAGAAGCGATTTCTGCTCCAATATTCAAATCAAAGTTCTTGAAGTGAAGAATCAGAGGATAAATAATTAGAGATTTGTACTCATTAAATCGTTTGATTCAATTAAATATATTTTGTACAACATTTCTTGTTTGTTAAATTGCAGACTTAAAATTTGTTGTTTACACCCCCACTAGGGGGGTCATTTACCAATTTAACCCCCCTCCTCTTGGGAAGATCCTACGGTCCATACTGGGCCGAGACCCAGCATAGAATTTCCCCAACAAATACCACCCGAAAATTACAGAGTTCCAAGATGAAATTCCTCAAGTTAAAAGACAAAATCGCCCCTCAACTGGAATCGTATTTGCTTTGACCCACCGGTCTCCTGAATTCAGTTGCAAAACCCCCTCCCCTTCTCTCTCTCTCTCTCTCTCTCTCTCCCTCCTGCAAATTAATTCCCTCTTTCTCTCCCTAACCTAACAGCAAACCCTCACCCTTTTGAATAGGGTTTCCAAATTAATCAAACCTAAGACCAAAAGATAAACCCATAAAGGCGCGTATGATTTGTAGCCCACCTAAAAAGGGTATAACTTATGCAAAACCTCATTTATTCAAGGTAACCTAAAGTTTTATTTATTTTGAAAATTGATTGTGTTTTTTTTCATGAATTGCAAGAATTACTACAATCGATATCACTATTGCAATTTCATGATTTATGAATGGATTTTACGATTTCTAGCATTTTCTGTGCGGCCAATTGTTCGCCGTTATTGGTAGCCCTAGCTTCCACCCTTTTGTGTTTTCTGTTTGGCACTGCTTTTATTTTACGGAAATCGAAATTAGAATCTAGCCCTTCCGAATTGCGAAAATTGGAGGCGTGTGATTGTGCGGCCGCGGGTGGTGAGGAGTGTGAAATTGAGTGGCTGGAGGAAATGGCTGGTGGTAATGTTAGTGGTAGGGAGAATGGCGGGGAGATGGCGGTGGAGAGGCATACCGGGGCGTCGATGATGGAGCAGTTGGTGCCGGAGATCACCACACATGCCCTCAGTTACTTGGATTACCCGAGCCTGTGTCGTCTCTCCATGACGAATTCGCTGATGCGGAGAGCTGCCAATGATGATAACGCATGGAAGGCACTCTATCATAAGGTAAGTTTTGACTTTTGTGAGTAGTTTTTGAAAATTTGGAGTGATAGAGATGTGTTAAGTTCGTTCTTAGAATTTTGGTTGTTGATTAGTTGAAGTTGAGTTATCAATGGGATGTGTGGTAGGTAAATTATTTAGCATTGGTTGTTATCGAGTATCGTCTTTAGTGTTACTATATGTAATACAACCATTCACTTATTGATTTCGTAGAGGACAAATAATAAGACTAGTGAGAAAGGAAGCAAGGTTATCAATATATGCTCGTAGTTCTAATGAAACTGAATGTAGAGGGCTATGTTCCTCATCCAAGCAAACAATAGAAGGAAAAAAAGAAACAGCAAACAAGAAACCTAGAAGTTTGAACATTGATTCCATATTATGGAGCTTAATTTCTTCTGAAGGAAAAGTCTTACACAACTTATGGGATCTGCGTTAGGTGATGCAATCAAGTTGTCGGAACTTGAACTCCTGTTCTGGATGTTCTTCTGCTGTCCCCCCCCCCGCCCAACCAACCTTAAAATCTTGTCCGATGGCTGTTTTGGTGAGATAAACAGTATTCTATGCTTATAGGTCTTGTTTTATGCAGCGGAAGTCATTATTCATGGAATCACATTTTATTTAGTTGATGAGATTAAGATTTTGGAAGAAATTATACTTTTTTAAGTTGAAATGTTGGAGACATAGTTATGGGTATATACATGACTTTATAACATAGTTATGCAACATAATTTGTAATGCCAAATATTTATTTTCAATGACTTCTTTTTTAAAGTTGAAACAATCAAGAAATGGTGGAAATACTGAAATAGTTCCTACTCCCACATATATCATAATTTTTAACTACATGCATTTTCTTGTTTTTTCCTGATAAGAATTATTCTCTTTCATGTCCATACCATTCAGAGTGAAATTACTTCAGCAAATATTCACAGCATGTTTGAAATGGTAAATAGCACTAATTGCATTGCTTTCTGCTTAACGTCCTAGGATTTTACTTTGGAGCAAGATAGTCTGATCCCACCAAATGGATGGAAAGCTTATTATGCAGCTACAAGAGCAATTGTAACTATGAATGCTGAATTTTTTAGGATTATCAGAGAAAGGTCGCTTCCAGCTATGGGTCAATTTTGGCTTAATACAAAATATGTGAAATGCTTTCATGCAACTGGCGAGTTATTTAGTGGGTATGCTTCTATCTGTGAATACCATTTTTACCTTTGTTCTAACTAATTTGTATTTCCTTATGAAAGTTGAAGGATCATGTTGCCCATCAATTGCCTCCCTTTTTAATTATTCCTTGTTCTGATTCAAACGGTCAAGATTCAAGATAGAATGCATGCTGAAGTCTTACTGTCGTAATAAACATATTTCTTTTTATGCATTGTTTTAGTAATACATGTGAATTTTCTGTCAAGTCTCTAGGAATTTTTCTATTAGGAAATATTGAAAATCTTATATCCAAAGATGAAAGTACTGAGATTGACTTAGTAGAGAGGCTCCACGAGATATATAGCATGTGGCCAGTCATGAAGAGAGGATGCTACAAGTTTTAATGTGAGATTTGATTTTTCTATTAGGAAATATTGAAAATCTTATATCCAAAGATGAAAGTACTGAGATTGACTTAGTAGAGCGGCTCCACGAGATATATTGCACGTGGCAGTCATGAAGAGAGGATGCTACAAGGTTTAATGTGAGATTTACGTCTCCATGTTGGACTCTCTTAGTGAAAACTTTCCCGTCTTACTCGTGTTCTTAACTCAAAATCTTGTCAATAACATAGATAGAACCAGAAGGCAAACTGTTTTTGGCTTGAATTCACGTTGCCTTTTGGTTTTGATTTGGTCTTAAAACAATTTGCAAATGTAAATCATTGAAGTGATTTTTGATTCTTCCAATTGAAAGGACACAATCTGTCATTTATGGCAAACATTATAATAGTGTTTTTTTCTCTCTTTATTAAAAATAAATAAATAAAAAAGATAAAAGGACTTGATTCTTGAAGTCTTTTTTTATTTTTTTATTTAGTCTTCTTTTACAAGTTAAGGGCATTTTTTGCCTCCATCGAATTGTGTTTTTAACTTCGTTTGATATAAGTTCATAAGGAGATATAATGCTTGACTGGTGTGGATTTAGGTTGATAGTGATATGCTGAAACATCTGACCACTGACTTAATTTTCGAACCTTTTCGGGTTTAATGATGCCAAAATCTGTTAGCTTCTCATATTGTTAATTCCGTGATCTTAATATGTACCTCAACTCTTTTTATAGTTACGATGACGTTATCAGGAGCTGGCAGCTAGCATTTACCTGGGAAAATGTTGCTGATTTCCAGATTCGAGACGTAAGGACTCGTGTATCAACAGATATGGCTTGGGTTACTATGAAAGGGTATGTTGACATGGAGGCGGGACCATTTAATGTGACTAATATTTACGAGTTCCATAACGGGAGGTGGTATATGGTGCACCATCACAGCTCAGCATTGTTCATTCATGGCGGAGGTGGACAACAACTTTTGCATGGATAAAGATTTAGATTGCAAGATTATAAATATTAGTTCATGTTATGATGAAACTTTGAAGTGGTACAGTTGATTAGAAATGATTCAGAAATCATCAAAGATTTCTTGGGAATTTCTGTTTACTTTCTTTCTTTTTTTCCCACATTTTTGCTCCCCTTTGTTCAGAAACTGGGTCTTAGCTATTTGGTAGGGATGAAGCTGTCAATTCTTGATGAGGTTGTTTCTTTGATATTCTCGTGGTAAAATACATGCAAAGTTGAAATTTTTGATGCATGATTGGAATTGTAGTCTGTGAACTAGCACTGAGAAAAGATTTTGGTGCCTATAAGTTTTGTGCATATGCGACATGATGCAGATCTCACCGTATGGATGATTGTACTTATCCCGAGATTTTAGCTCGAGAATATAATGTCTTATTTGAGTTGATTATTAAGAACAAATAGAGTTCAAAAGAATCTGAATACTAGTTAAGTTATGAGTTTGTAAACTAGATCAGTGCCTAATATGAAAAGAGAAATGTTATATTCCAACTCATCTATACTTTATGTCCTTTGTTTCAAAAATAAAAAATAAAAAATTGGTGAGATATGAAAGTAATAACTAAATTTGATTGACTTCATATAAACCAAGTTGATAATTGAACATATTAAGAGTCACGATTAAACGGAGAAAATATTATTCTATATAATATAATATATTAGTGTTTCAATACAACTCGCTACTGATGTGTAACATTTTTTTTGGAGAGATTGCTCGACAATCAACTTGGTAAATACTTTTTTGCCTTTTTCAATGTAACAAGTTCCGATTCAAACTTTAACACATGCAGTCCTTCAAAAAAGAAGAATGTGAATGTTTGTGTAGGAAGGAGACGAAGGAGTACTTCTGTATTTATAGAAACTTCAGTGACTAATTTGAGATTGAGCCAAAAACTTGGGGATACTTTGGAAAACCCAAAAATGAAAAGAAAAAGTTTTACACGTGTCCGTCCCCAGTTGCATATTTTATATATATATATATATATATATATCTATATATATTATAGAGATCATTTTCCACTGCTTAAATATCCCATTTCCATGTATTCTCAAGAAGATTCCATAAACCCACACCCAGAATTTCTCTTACTCTTAAAATAAGAAAAACCCAGAAGTTTTTAACTAAAATTAGCCAAAACAGAAGAAGAAATGGAGGCAGAAACACGTAATAAAATCGAGGAAACGGTGTTGGAAATTCTGAAGAATTCAAACATGGAGGAAACGACGGAGTACAAGATCCGGAAGTCAGCATCCGAGAAGCTGGAAATGGATCTTTCTGAACCGACCCGGAAGAAATTCGTTAGGCAGGTCGTTGAGTCGTACCTTAGTGAACAACAGGCTAAAGCGGAGGAGGACCCACAAGAAGAAGAAGAAGAGGAGGAGGAGGAAGAGGAAGAGGAAGATAACAATAGAATGAGAGGCGGCAAAGAGTATGACGATGAGGGTGGCCTCATTGTTTGCCGCGTGAGTTTTCCGATATTATATTTACATTTAATCTTGGATGATTGGATGGGTTTTCTAGTTTGTTATGAACAAACACGAAATGAAAGTATAGAAGATTAAACGACACAACAATTTATATTTAAAGTGGTTCGACAATTGCCTGCGTACACGGGAGGGGATGAGAGAATTTCAGTATTAACGAGAGTGGTACAACAAGAGTATAGAGTATATGTCAAAAGGTGTTACTAAAACCTAGTTCCTAATTTTTTAGGGGTCATAAAATCTATTTCTTCATTTGTGACTTTTCTGTTTGTTTATTTTGATGCTGAGTGATGTTTGATGCTATTTCGTCTCTGAGTTACTTTATGGTTAATTTCAGTAGTGGCATTCGTTTTTTGTATCATGTTTTACTTATTTGTCTTTCTGAAAATTTGAGGGGTTTGACACTATATGAACTTTGTAGTGGTAATTCATGGGTTCACAGTAAACACTTTGAACTTTTAGAAATTTCAGATATTGTTCCTTCGGAATCGATAGTCAATCCTATATCAGATAGGTGCAGTTGAGAATTGAATCCAATTTTGGGAGACTCTGCAACTCACCACTCTCACTCTGGTTCTTGTGGGGTGCTTCCACCCGGGCTTTTCGTTCTGTTTTGTAGAGCAGCCATCCTTTGAAGAAAGCATAATAGCTCACTGGTTTAGCTAAAAGATTGATGTAAATTGAAATTTACGGTTTTCAAGAATGCTTCCTGATGAACAAGTTGCAGGGGAGTGTGGGGGTTTACAATGATGGTGAATATTAGTGCCCAATTTAAGTTTTCGGAACAGTTCATTCGGATTTTGGAATTCTTTTCTCTTAAATCTTTATACCTAGTTGTCTACTGCATACCCGTGTTAGTTGAACTGAAGCATTGCGACTTTGGGAAAGTTAGCATTCAAATTCAATTGACATTTCCCTTCTCCATTTCTCTGTTGGAAGTGCAAATCTTCGAATGCTCACAAAATTCGTTTTCGCTTTTTTTCTCATAAAATAAGTTACCTATACGTTTATTTTCTGTAGCAATAGGCAGACAGTTATTAAAACCTATCCTTGCAGCGTGGAATGGTCCGCACAAATTTTGAGTTTTACTTCTAAGCTATTGGGTTGTGATTGTTTTCTTGATTTTTTTTGTTCCTTCTTCCGCTGATGACTTCTTGTTGACAGTCTTTTTCTTTTCAATATGATTAGTTATCCGACAAGAGAAGGGTGACATTATCTGAATTTAGAGGGAAGAAGTTGGTATCAATTAGGGAGTATTACAAGAGAGATGGCAAAGAGCTTCCATCAGCTAAAGGTAATTGTTTTATGTGGTTATTTTTTTCTGATGTAAGTTCATAGATTACTTTGCATTTCAGAGGTGACGATTTTTCACCCGAAATGCTCTCGTGTTATTTCTTTCTGGTGCTGATAAATTTGTCATTCGTCGAAATGTCAAACCTCTAGTGCATTGATACACGGTGCTTCTTTGGATATCCTTCATTTGTAGTATTGCGTGGCAATATTTACACTTTATGGACATCAACTAGTAGGTTAAGTTTTGAATAGGCAGCTCAAATTGCTTTAGATGGCTTGTAATTGAGGAACAAATGCAAGAGAAGAATTCGACTTCCTCCTTCAGTTTTGTATATACCGTAAGGACTCGCTGCTAATTCAAGAATAACAAAGTATAACGGGAATTTGCTGAGATCAAACTAATATTAGGTATGACTAAGACAGTGAGTTGCAAGAGACTATAAGATTTGGAATCTCTCATCGTGGTATTATAGGTTTCATTTAACTGGCCTGCGGATTAAGATTTACTTCTGTTTCATTATGTTGATCTTCAATTGTTGAAATTTCATATTTAGAAGTTTGCTTCAGTTAACTCTTTATTTACTGTAGAATGGAAATCACCCATTTACAATGTTAAAAACGAGATACTAATGTTGCGAGAACCGTGAGACATACATGAATTGTTCAAAAACATACGCTTCTACTTGTGCAAAATGCTGTAGCATCGAATTAATTTACGTGATGCTACTTTATATAAGTAGATACTTTAAGAAAAGTTACCATATTAATTTGTTATAACAAGGATTAAGCGTCATGACTTTGGATATGATGTTAATATCAGAAACTTTAAAATGGTTGACTGAAAAGAAAAATTAAGATGCACCAATTTACAAAAGTAATCTGTTTTTATTTATTTCATGATTTTTCGACATGTTTTTTTTAATATTAGCAAAATATTTGGGCTATTTACTTGCAGGAATAAGCTTGACAGCTGAACAGTGGGGATCCTTTAAGAAAAGTGTACCTGCTATAGAGAAGGCCATCAAGAAAATGGAATCCCGTTGAACCTAAATGTGACTTGTCGACTTGAAGGATACTCGTTTCTTAATCGACCTTAAACCAATGAAAACCCTGTTTTGATCTTGTTTTGTTCCGGGTTTAAATACTGCTTTTGAAACTGGTACTTTCTAAGAACAGGCTATATAGTATATACATTGTATGTTATTTTGTGTTGATGATCCTGAAAGACGCTCTACTTGCGCGTTTTAGTGTATTATTCTCATCTTTATGTGCCTCTCATTTTCCACTTGAGCGTCTTATCGAATGCGTGCATGGCTAATTTAATTTCCTTTGTTCATTTGCTTATTCGAATAAAAACTGTGGTTTCAAGGGGTTATATATATATATATATATATATATATATATATAGGGTATGGATCAAATACATTCCTATACTTTAGGTAAGATATAAGACTCAATCTAGACCATTTAAACAATTTGATCCCAAGGTCCATATTTAAAACCATTAATTTGATTTTATCTTTAATTTAGTGATGAAAAGGGCATTTTAGTCAATAGGTATAACAATTAATTGGTAATTTCCAAACATAAATTAATCAAAAAAGGATAAACAATAATTGTTAACAGATTGCCATGGTTGTCAACCGTTTTTACAATTCAAAAATCTGCAACTTCACTCCTCTCTCTCTCGCTCTAGCCGCCGCCTCTCCGGCGCGCCGGAGTTGAGTTCGGAGGATCAATTTTTTCTCATTTTCGCAGCGATTATAGTAATGGAGGCAATAATTAGAAAAACTAACCTGCAAGTTCTGAGTATATAGAGAAGAATGGTGTTGTTTCTCTCTATAGATTGGTGTTGAATGTTGATTCTCTCTCTAGAATTTCCAAACCTTCACAGCCAATTTTCGATTAAAAAAAAAAGGTATAATGAATTGAAATCCGACAGAATTGAAACTAATTTGCAAGTTTTGAGTATATAGAGAGAATTGAAGATGTTGTTTTAAAGAAACAAATGGAGTCTCTACAAACGATTTTGCTCTATGAACAAGACAAATAGAATCTCCAGGAACTGCATTATACAGTAAATATATTGTATAATTAGTTATAATATACTGTATAATGAGTTACAATACACTGTATTATGTATTATACCATAATGTATAATGACTTATAAGATACTGTATAATAATTATAAAATTGTAATTGTATGATGCATAAACACACACTCTATAATGGGGTGTAAGATACTGTATAAAATGTTATAACATACTGTATAGTTGTTTATAAGATACTATATAATGGTTTGAAATCACTAATTATATGTCACTAATCACACATTGTATATTACAGTTGTATTTACTGTATAATGGGTTACAAATTACTGTATAATGGTTTGTAAGTTATTGTATGATGGTTTACTAATTGTGATGTCACCAAATACTACATTGTATATCACCACTCATCTACTGCGTTTTGCTTTAAAAAAATAAAAAAATATATATATTTTAAATTTCCGAAAGGCAAAAACTGTTTTTGGAATTTGGTCTCAAGCTCTACTTCAATCTGGTAGGAAACGTCGTTTTAAAAACAACTCAGTATACTTATCATAAGTATGCTGAGTACCACCCTATCGAGTCCAAATTCCATCGTTTTAATAGGTTTTTCGCGTTTTTGTGTTTCCAGTTGGATTTTTATTTTTATTTATTTTCATTATTTTCGTACTTTACCTTGTTTATATTTACCGTATATTTGATTATTAACTATTATATAATGGATTAATTAGCTATTGGATTCACTGTATAATAGCTTATATGATACTGTATAATAGGTTATAATATACTGTATAATGTAGTACAAAATGTTGTATAATATATTCAACTGACCGTTGAAAGGAGCACAATCACATGTTGTATATCCCTATTGTATGAACTATATAATGTAATATAATACGCTGTATAATTTAATATAATGAGCTGTATAATGTAATACAATGCGCTGTATAATGTAATATAATGAGTTGTATAATGTGTTCAAATCACAATATATGGTATATCACCATTATAGTTTACTAATTAAGCAATATACAGAAATAACAGAACATTCAAAAATCAAAAATCAAAGCAAATAACAATGATGTAAGCGAAAACATGTGGAATTCAATCTTTTCAGATTCTGGGTTTGCAATCTCGATTTTCAGAATTTTTTCGTGGGTTTCAGAATTTCCACAACATGTGGGTTTCAGAATTTTTTTTTGTGATAATCGAACGAAATCTGATGTTAATACGATTCTATAAATTGAATGCGTTAATATCGGGCTGAGATTGTGATAATAAATGGCTGAGTTCGTGGGTATCAGTTTTTGAGAGATTGCAGGAGATGATTGCCGTTATTTTTGGTAAATGGGTGATGTATAATTTTGCCATTTTGTCCATTATACCCCTAATCCCTATTTTCCATTTTTTCCTGCCTGTTTATTCCTTATTTTTTGGACTGTTGGATTTAATGTATCCAATGATGTATATTGGGTCTTAGATCTTATCTAAGAGAGGGTATGTATTCGATCTTGACCATATATATATATATATATATATATATATATTTCTTTGAATCAGCATAATTTTTGAACTCTTTTTGTATTGCTTTTGAACTCTTGATAAGCAAAGGTAACTGTATAAACTAAAATAATTAAGACAGTAAGGAATTCTTGATGAGACAATTCTAAAACATCCATGAACATCTTTTTTTGCATCAAACAATCTAATTACTGACAATAAATGAAACAACTACTGTTATATCATCCCTCTTGCCACCGGAACAGGGTCTCCCATTTTCCAATGAGGCTACTGCGAAAGGGGTAGACATGATTTTGTCGATAGAATTGTAATAAGCATATTCGGCTATGGTCCTTGCGACGTGCTCTGGTTCTGCCCCTGCTCCACCTAAAATGTTCACGAGATTCGTAATATCACTCGTAAACAAGTTGTCGAATAGCCCATCAGTGCCAACGATAACTATATCCCCTGCTTGCACCGGCACAGTGCAGACCTGTAAGTTGACCAATCACAAAATAAGCTATTAATCGAAAGAGCAAGTCAAGATGTTGTATTCTCTTAAGGGCGGCACATGACATGAGTACTATCATTTTCAAGATTTTGTGTAGTGGGATTCAAGTAGGGTTCATTGTACGTTAATAATCGTGATTATACAGGTTTCATAGTATTCAGACTCCCTAAAAAGGAAAATTCTTGTATAGACTCTGTGTTGAACACCTAAGGGTCTAATTGTGTTACATCAGCATGTGTTAATGTACTATATACTGCTCCGACATAATCTAGACCCTTTGGTGTATCCAATACCGGTCAAATACAAGAACTTTAAAGTGTTAAAAAAAACACAAGAACTTGAATCTTATGAATTACTGATCATCATTTTATTTTATAATATCACTATATTTGCATCACAAAGCCACTTATAGTGCCTACCTAAAATCTTCTTAAATCACTTTATTGACAAAATTCAACCAAAATTTGAAATCGGAAAGAATAAAAATACCTTGGCTACACTTGGATCACTAGAAGTTTTTCCCAGTTGATATGGAAAATTGAATCTATATGTCTGGATGGATGACTTGTAAACTTGTGCTCCATCTCTAATCACCATAAATCCACTATCTCCCACATTAACAGCATGAATAGTCTGTAAACTTACCATGAAACAAAATGTCTTAGAACATAACACAACATCATAAACATACGAAAACTTATATTAAATATTTTACCTTGTTTTCGAGTGTCAATACGCAAATTGTCGATGATCCTTCAACATTTGTATTCGAGTAAGCTTTCATTAGAGTCCTTTTTAGATCAATTTTGTGATTCTTTTTTACTGTAGGAGAGTTTTCTAGCTCATTAACAAAATTAGAGACAAGTTTGCGTGCGTATTCTCCAGCATCTACGCCTTTTGAGCTCCAACCCCCGACCCCATCTGCGACCCCGATTGTTTGTTTCTCCTTAGAGATGAAATGAGCATCGTCGCCTTGAGGGTTCTTTCCTCCCTCCTTTGCAATGTAAAAAGCTCCACTAATCATACTCAGGCTTGTTTCAGAACTAAAGGAGTTATGGAAATAGGGTTAAATAAAAATAATATTTGTGGATAGAATAAACAACTAATGGCTGATATGTATGATACAGATGCATACATCAAGATATGACAAATTAATGTACATATCAATATTTTCCAATACTATCAAAAAAACACAAGCAGTGGTTTAAATCGTAGTCTTTAAAATAGGAATATAGGAATTTTAATCTTGATATTAGTCTTAGATAGGCTAAAGCTTCTCTAATATTCTAGGAGGGAAAAGAATAAATAATCAGCGATCGACAATCATAATAATAATAACAAGTGATAATATATGGGCAGTTCTATGCCACACCGGTACCAATGGTCCCGATGTGGCATAGACCATTGGATCCCTCAAATAGGGGGGGGGGGTGTATTTATTAACACACACCCCATCCAATGGTCTATGTCACACCGGGACCATTGGTACCGGTGTGGCATAGAATTTTCCATAATATATATCAACTAATAATTACTATGAAAATAAAACAAGAATCGTAATCTAGATAAAATATGTTCATTGGGCTAAGTGAATACATAGATTACACTACAACCCTAACCCAACCAACCTAGATTTCTTGTGCCCTATTATGGAGAATTATAAATGCTAGTTTTTCTAATATTAAAGGCGGGGATTCAACAAAAATATTCTTGAATGTTATATATGAAGTACGTCGGAAGGCCAACATCTCTTTGTGCTTTTGCACGTCTAGGAAATTCGAAGATCTTATGATACAAAATTCACCCGCATCAAACCCGAACACTAATGGAAGTTGAACCCAAGTAGTGTTGAGGATTAGCTTCATCGCTTCAATTCTATTCTAAACATGCATTACACAACTTACAATCCCTAAAGGTTCATACTATAAGAATGGAAACTGATAGTAAATATATTGGTAAAATTTTACTGTAGGTGAAGATTGGGGGACAACTATTACTATGATTAGTAAAAATTAAGTAGGTCTGTTAGTTAACCCTATGCATTAATCAATCTTTATGTAGACTAAAAAATAATTATTCTTAAATCAATCAAATAAATAAACTATGATCGTAATATCTTTGATATTGGCTGAAGGAGGCAAAGAAATTTTACCCAGAAGTCGACGCAGAGGGCTCCATTGATAATTTAATAACTGGCCAACAACCAACAAAAAAACCCCTGAGATTATGTGTGTGCGTGTGTGTTTGTGTGTGTGTGTATATATATATATAAGTATTCAGTCGATGACAATAATAAATAGAGAAATAAATAGGCTAAAGAGAAGTACTTATGGAAGGTTAAAAGAAAACCACCTCTTGTAGGACTCTTTGGCATGAATTATTCCCATTCCGAGTAGGAGTTGGAAATTGTTGTGAAATTATCTTTATTGTGTTGAGTTTATATTTTATATGTAGATGTGTATATATTATTCCGTAAATATATTAAATGACATGATTGTCTTATTAACTAGTAGAATTATTAGTTACTAATTACATATTGCCCTTTAACCTGGCTATTTGTAATTACTTTTTAGATTCCTAAATTATAGTTGCTTGATTTTGCCAAAGAATTATTACTTGGTTTGGAAACTGCGTTAATATACAATATTGCAATTCATACATTTGGACCTTGTTAATTACAAAGCATTGATCAAAATTTGAGTTGGGTTTGAGATGATTGGTGTTGAACAAACTTCACTTGGAACAATTGAATTTAGAAATAACGAACAAACAAATGATTATATCAAGGCGAGAGTAAATTCTCTACCCTTAACGCTAAATTGCCCCGCCTTGGTGGTACGAACTGATGCAATAAACGTCCCAAGATACACCGATATCTTTCCTGAGAAAGAACAACTTCATCTTAGTAACGCTCGAACTATTTGCTGCTAGAACTCTCAAAGGAAGGAAAGAAGAATGCACGAAAAGATGCTGTGTTTGGAGTGATTTCATTCTGCTGAAGGATCTTTTTTATAGGCAATACAATCAGACAGAGACAAGTTTAATTCGAAATTAAATCTGATAATCAAGGCATAAATGAAACAACAAAAAATTCAATTGTTTCAAAAATGTTATTGGGTCCGAGTCCACCAGATCCGTGTCCGAGTCTACCGAACCCTGTGAGCAAGCAAAGGCCCACGGAAGACCATGAGCTAGGTCCTCCCCCTTCCACAAAATTGTTTCACCCCAAAGGGGCAAAAAATTCATTTGTTTCAAAACTGTTTGACCCGGACACATGTCCGGGTCCACTGGATCCAACGAGCGGGCAAAGGCTCACGGAAGACCCATGAGCTAGGTACTCCCCTTTCACAAAATTGTTTTACCCTACAGGGGCAACCCCTTATCTCAAGGTAAATGTAAATAAACAATCACAATTTTAGATGGTTATCCTATGTGTGATAACCACATTCAAGAACTCAACGTTGGCATTTGATTTCTCAAGTCGTTTTAAATTCGAGTTGAAAAATTCGAAATGCTAATTCAATTTCCTTTGTACAATTGCTTATCTGAATAAAAACTGTGGTGTATATATATGTATATATATATATATATGTATATATATATATATGTATATAACTCTTGATAGGCAAATGTAACTATATGAACTAAAATTAGTTAAGACAGTAAGGAATTCTTGACAAGACAAATCCTACCATGAACATCTTCACTTGCAACAAATAATCTAATTACTAAGGGAAAATTGCATATAACCCCCCTGTGTTATCAATTTTTTGTTGAAAACCCCCTTATGTTAATTTTTTTGCATGAAACCCCCTTGTGTTAGCCTAAGCCCTGCACGAAACCCCCAATTCGTGTTAAATCGGCGGAAAGTAGCATACACGCGCAGTGTATTTGATGTAGGGTTGGGGGTTTCATGCAGGGTTTAGGCTGACACAAGGGGGTTTCGTGCAAAAAAATTGACATAAGGGGGTTTTCAGCAAAAAAGTGATAACACAGTGGGGTTATATGCAATTTTCCCAATTACTAACAATAAATGAAACAACTACTGTTATATCATCCCTCTTGCCACCGGAACACGGTTTTCTCCTATTTTTCAAGTAGGCTACTGCGAAAGGGGTGGACGTAATATTGTTGATAGATTTGTTATAAGCATATTCAGCTATGGTTCTTGCAACGTGCCCTGCTTCTGCCCCTGCTCCACCTTAAATGTTCACGAGTTTTGTAATATGGCTTGTGAACAAGTTGTCAAACACCCCATCAGTGGCAAGTTGACCAATCACAAAACAAGTATTAATCGGGAAAAAAATCAAGTCATAGATATTGTATTTCTTTTAATGGCTGAACATGAGTACTATCACTATCAAGATTATGCACGATGGGATCCAAATGGGTCCACTATGCATTAATGATCGAGATTATACTGGGTCTAATAGTTTTCGTACTTCCATATAAAGAAAATCTCTTATATATATAGACTCAGTATCGAACACCTAAGGGTCTATTTGAATTATGTTACATCAGCATAACATGTATTATATGACATGTCCTACAAGTTGCTCTGACATAATCTAAACCGTTTGGTGTATCCAATACTGGTTTACATACAAAAACTTTAACCTTAAGAATCAACAACCATCATTTTACTTTATAATATCATCGTATTCGCATCCCAAAGCTCACAAATCCACTCATAGTGCCTACCTAAAATCATTTTATTTACAAAATTCAACCAAAACGTGAAATCTAAAAGAATAAAAAGTACAACTAACCCCAAAAATTTATGCCATCATATAAATGAGTACAATTATGAAGTGAAAAAAAAACCCACTTCTAAAAAAAACCTCCAAAATCAAGATATTGGTAGCCCGTGATATAATAGAGAACAAGAAGTACCACCAAACATGAAACCCTTTTAGACTCAATAATTGTGATCACATGTGAGAGAGCAACCACCATATTATCATTTTCATTGAAAAAGAGACGTCCCGTGAAGAAGAATAATAAGGTAAATTCTAGACGTCCCGTGAAGAAGAAGAATAATATTGTAACACTAAACTAAAGTTACAGATTAACATGTGAGGTTGTCCTTTTTTTTTGTTTTGTCTTTTCCTTTATTTTCTGGATACAACAAATGGGAAATGAGTATACAAATATATATGTATATATATAGATATATATTTCCGACCATTAACAACAAACAAATAGCATTACTTCTCACAACTCTACAATGTATTATTCTGAAGCTCCATTTTCCTCTCCAGCTAGGTTAGTAGTTTTTGAATGAATTTCGCTTTTAATTTTAATTTTTGTCACATTACTTCATAGCCATAGATAAATTCATATATTTACTGTTTTCATTAACATTGCATTTTCAGAGTTGCGGGGTTATAAATTACTTGTTAAATTTCTGTGTCCTTCCCCGTATGTGTATCGTCACGCCAAATTTTAGCTTTTCAACCGCCGACTCAAACGCACCCTAAAAGTGAATGTGAAAAGTGGATGTTGGCGAGGCCAACAAAACCAGCTGCTCACGGGTTCTTCTTAATTCCCCAATACTATCTCATTTTCACATCAATATGTTGCAAATAATTTCTGGACCACCAACACTGAAAACAAAACAAACAAAAAACAATCAACCACAGAATTTGTGAGACATCTTTTACAAATAAATTCCGCACAAGAACAATCTTATGTGGAACACCCCTTCTCATTAAAAATAGGATTGTACGAAATTGATGTACGGATATACATCAACTCGACACGTGTCCCTTTCTTGCATGAAAAAGGCCTTTTGGCCTTGTGGGCAAAACTTACTCTTTTTGAGTATAAATTACAGCCTCTACTTCCACAGAAAAAGGCCTGTTAACTCCTCCTTCATCTTATTAATTCTTCACATTTCAATATTTTTGCCATCTGTCACAAGTTTTCTTATTACAGAAACTTCACATTGTTCAGGAATAAAGCCTCCAATGGAAATCTTGCACTATTTATTGTTTACATATATCACAACACTTTTACTACATCAAAATGTTAATAATGTGGATGCTGCAAGGCATCATCACCACATTAGCAAGAAGCCCCCTGACCCTAAGGACCACTCTGTTTCACCGTTCCCACCGCCCGTTCCATCCGATCCGAGCTACGCCCCGGCCCCGACCCTACCCGAAGAACCCGAGAACAATTCAAGCACGAGCTGCGTTTTCGATGTGACGGATTTTGGGGCAGTGGGAGATGGAGCTAGTGATGACACTGCTGCATTCAGGTCTGCTTGGAAGGCTGCTTGTCTAGTCGAAAACGGTGTCGTTTTGGCTCCTTCGGATCTCGTTTTCACAATCACTTCCACCATTTTCTCCGGACCATGTCAGCCTGGCCTTGTTTTTCAAGTATGATTCAATTTTTTTTTTTATTGTTGTTGTTAAGACTTTTTAATACTAGTACATAATTGGTGATTAATTAGAGTTAATTTTGATGTATAAAGGTGGATGGGGTGTTAATGCCGCCTGATGGACCGGAATGCTGGCCAAAATCAGATAGCAATAAGCAGTGGCTTGTGTTTTATAGACTTGATAGTATGACTTTCAATGGTACTGGTACAATTGAAGGCAATGGCCAGAAGTGGTGGGATCTCCCATGCAAACCTCATAGGGTAAAAATTCGTGTTTCTAAATTCTAGTTCATTTTGGATTGGATTGAACCCGAATTAATTACATAAGGTTTCGTTGAATCAGAGTTAAATACGAAGTATTATAATACATGATTGGTTGGGTGAGACCAATCCTGGTAGTACGTAAAACTCAAACATCTCCTGGGATTCCTCCTAATCCTGCGAGAGGAGTGACCTCCCAACATGATCCTGACCCACCGGACCATAACTTCTTAGAAAAGATCCGATAGATAGCAGCTACCTAAGGCGCTTAGGCGCCCTTCACCAATCACGATATCGTTTTGTGTCTATATGCAGAGATTTTGTAATAGTTGGAAGTTTAACTAATCTGACACTCAGTTGCTGTGAACAATTTCAGGGTCCTAATGGATCAACATTGCCCGGACCATGTGACAGCCCTGCTGTAAGCTAAAATTCCTCAACATTTTGATGATTTTTGTATATTCTTTTTTCTTTATCTCCACTTTTGTGTGGAAAAAAATAATAATTAATAAACTAATTGGCTTTTATTTATAGATGATTCGATTTTTTATGAGCTCCAACTTGGTGGTGACTGGTTTGCGCATTCAAAACAGCCCACAATTCCACATGAAATTTGATGGGTGTGAAGGAGTACTAATCAATAAGCTGTCGATCAATTCGCCTAAGTTGAGCCCCAATACAGATGGAATTCACATTGAGAACACAAAAAATGTTGGCATATACAATTCTGTAATACAAAATGGTAACTAAATAAAAAATCGAAATCATACGAATTTGATTACATTTTTTTTATTTTTTTTTTTTGAGGGATTAATGAGTAGATTGAAATGATGAAACAGGGGATGATTGCATTTCAATAGGAACAGGTTGTTCAGATGTCGATATAGAAGCCGTCACCTGTGGGCATAGTCACGGGATCAGGTATATATGGTGTTTGCTTCACCCATTTACTATTCTTTTCAATATGGCACAACAAATTTGCTTAATTTTTTTCTATCATAATCAATACAGTTTCAAGAGGCTTGACTCATCCCACCTCTTTCTGTTTTTTTTTGTCATGCAGCATAGGGAGCCTTGGACCGCACAATTCCCACGCATGTGTTTCTAACATAACAGTGCGAAACGCAATTATAAGAGACTCAGATAATGGACTCAGGCTCAAGACATGGCAAGGGGGGACGGGGTCAGTGGCCGGTATATCCTTTGAGAACATTCAGATGGAAAATGTCAGAAACTGTGTTATTATCGATCAATACTACTGTTTGTCAAAGGCATGCAGAAACGAGACGTCTGCAGTCTACCTGACAGATGTAACATTCAGAAACATAAAGGGCACATATGATGTAAGAACCCCTCCAATTCACTTTGCCTGTAGTGATACGGTTCCCTGCACAAATATTACAATGTCAGAAGTAGAGCTCTTACCTTATGAAGGGGTATTAATAGATGACCCTTTCTGTTGGAATGCATACGGCGTGCAGGAGACTCTGACTATACCTCCAATAGATTGTTTGCAAGATGGCATGCCTGAGACTATAGCTGAAAACCCCTTATATGGCTGCTAAAAGAGATTGAGAATTGGAGTGTTGGCCATTTATATGCTAGCTAGAAGGAATACTGTATAGTTATTCTGTAGTACTTGAGGATCGGCTTAAGATTCAACCCTTTGGGATTTATCTCCCTTACCGTGTGATGAGATCATACGATGTCTAGGTGATATAGGTCTATATTCCAGTGCTTCTATGCAATAATGTGGCATTCTGAATCGTACCATAATCAATTCCCAATTTTTGGTTCGACATTTTTTCTACCATTCAACATAATGATCTAGGTTGCTACAAGCTACATATTGGAAAGACTGCAGACACTGAAAATACAGTTAATTAAAGTAGCTACTGAATTCCAGTAAATCTTGAAACCAACTATAGAGAATCTCTAAAATTCCTCTTTACATCTAAAATTTTAGTCACGAGGAAAGCAGAAAAAAAAAGGAAGTTAACACCCACACACACACCCAGAAAAAAGCAAATCTGATTACATCAAGGAAAAAGTATTAAAATCCTCCCAGAGACCCCAAATCTGGGGAAATAGCAGAATAAAAGCATGAAGATCCTCCAAGATCATAAAATGTTAATTTTATAGTTAATGAATATGAGAACCTGCTCTGCTCTTCTAAGACCATTTGAAATTGTTCCTGAGCTCTCCTAGTCACCTTCTCAATTTTATGCTGTTCATTATATATTAATTACCCAAGGGTTAGCTCCTCTTAACAAAATGTAAAAACCGATCATAACTTTCCATGAATACCTATAAAATTCAATCTCAATATGAGAGAGAGAGAGATTACGTGAACATATGCAAAACTTTAGCAGTTATGAAATATTGAAGGAATTGAATCTGGGGAGACTTTGCCATATATAAGTAAATGCCAAAGAGAGGTTTTTCATACGTCTTCATACCAAAAAACAAAGTACTTATCTCTCCAAGAAAGATCGATTTTCAGTAAGATCACCCAATAACGGCTTGGGGATGATTTTTCAAGATAAGATAATGTTAGGATAGATTTGTAAGATACAAATTAACGATGAGAAGAAAAACTAGCAGGGAAGAGAACCAGGGATAATGGATGTCTATCCATCTCCAACAATTTTGAAAAAGCGAATGCCTTGACTCTGAGGAATATAAATCCAAATCAATAACGTTTTAGTAGCTTTTTCTACCAACACAAAACAAGCCTCAGCCTCAGCCTCAGTCTCGGCCAACAACACTTCATCACAATTTATCTAAATTTTTTGGCACATAAAATACTGTGGTTGCCTTCTTCTTTCACTCATATTCAGCATCAATCAGCCCATACCATATCCCAAAAGAGAAAAAGAACATAAACATAATAAAGAAACTGGTTAAGTTCCACTCTGATGTAACAATCATCCAAAGCAAGATCATAAAGAAACAATCTAAGAAAAAGCTTTACGATTTCCTTCTACATTACAATAAATATCACAAAGTACGAAGGAGATAAAAACCTAATTGTGAAGGAATTAGTATATTAAAGAGGACAACTAAAGCAAATTACCGTGGCATGACAAGGAGAAATAATTGCTGAAAGCCTCCAATCTACATTTTCTCCTGATGGAGCATGCACAAAACTAGCTTGCAAAGCATTCACCTTCTGCTCACTGGAGATACTCTGTGAAACAAAAAGTCCAATAAGTGACTAAAGTGCCCTACCTTAAGATGCTAACATATAGGAAGACTTAACATTAGGTGGCTTTTTGATAATACTGAATTTGAGGACTGATAAGTCCTAATCAAATACTCATTGAGTTTTTTATAAGAATAACAATATAGGAAGACAATAGAATTTCAAAAACTCAAGTGACCAAACTAAAAGCATGCCGAATTATTTTGATGTTACTACTAATATAATAATTTCCCGAGTAATAGCAATTGGAAATATTATCATTGTATATCAATATAGTCATAATATCACAGTATATGAAACATATTTATATTTATGTGTATAATAATTTAATAATTACATAGCATAATAAAGTTATATGTATCCTAGAGTGTGCGCTTGTGTGTACATCCACACCTACGTCCATAAAACATCAACTTTTTAAATCCGGCCCAATTTCAAATAAAATCAAAATAGTTCCTTAAAATTTTGGACCGGATTTGTGTTTGTAAACCATTTAAAAAATTCCTCATAGATGCCACCAACAAGCTAAACATTGCATACGTTCAGCTTTAAGTTGAATGTCATTCTTAGATAGTTATAATCCATCTCTTAGCATTTATTCATGAACATTACCACATCTTCTTCTGCTGCAACCCAGCTTGTGCAGCATAACGCCACCAGAAGGCGGCACCCTCTGAAACTGGCACCATGGGTCTTAAATGAGAGACTTCCA
Source organism: Buddleja alternifolia (assembly GCA_019426215.1). Classification (NCBI taxonomy): domain Eukaryota; kingdom Viridiplantae; phylum Streptophyta; class Magnoliopsida; order Lamiales; family Scrophulariaceae; genus Buddleja; species Buddleja alternifolia. The sequence continues at coordinate 31,505,573 of CM033399.1, forward strand.
CATGTGTTCTATATGTAGATATGACCTCCATAAGTTTAATCCAGTCATGATACTGTGCCTGACATGAGCAGGTAGTGTAAATGCTTGCTCCAAATTGTAACAGATAAAATTTTGAAAAAGCATTGAAAATGTCTTAAGAATACTGAAGTGGACTAAGAAGCTTCTCAAAAGATATATCAATTTGCTTTACTATCACCAAAATGTGTCAACATATTTAGATATATCAGCTACTCAAATCAAGTACATAACACATCATAAAATTACATGCACAATACAGACAGAACATTAGTCAAGATTCATACCTCAGTAATTGTTAAAGAAACATCAGTGATGACAAGAGAAGCCTTCTCAAAAGGAACACTTGAATCATTCCTTTCCTGGTTCCCAAGACGATGGTACTTGAGATCACCATTGATTGGTGAAACTAAGTAGGTTCTGTCTCGAGCCCATGGAGACACCAAAGTGCTGCCTTTTGAAGATTCATTAATGCCATCTTGAAATATCTAATAAAGCATAAACAAAGAAAAGAAATAAAATGAAAACCATAATTAGTAAACTCTGAAGAACAAGTCATTGTTCTAAAACAGGCTCGAAATAAGAATGTACCTCAATCCATTCTCTAGGGCTAAGATCCTCCCATCTCTTGTCCAACTTCCAGGGACAGCGATTGGAATCATGATACATGGCAAGCCTTTCAAGCTCCAGTGACTACAAAAGAACCACGAAAGAAAGGTAACAAAGCAAATTAATTTAGATATTCTGCAACACTGAGACTTAAGGCGTACCCTTATGCAAGTACACCTAAGTAAAAGAGATATATGGCAATGTTACTTTCGACTAGGTTGAGAATCACATTTAAAATTCTCATCTAACATTATCTAAGAGTATCACACCACAGGTAAAACTCATCAATCTTTTAATTGAAAAGGCCAATTATTATAAGGAATAACATGAGGCATACCTTGCGCAATTTATCTAAAGCACCACTCATGTCGAAAGTTTCGTTGCCCTGCTCATCCATCGTAACAGCAGCATGTTTTGCAAGGGTCATGCCACAAGAAAATGGATGTCCTGGATTGGTGTATGAGAACATATGCAATGCAGAAAGCAAAGCCAATAGGAGGTGACACGGAGACACACAAATAGAAGTTCATTACTTCATCAAAGTAGTACAGAGATTTAGAAAAGGAAGGTAACATCAATTAGAGAAATTAATAAATCTTATAATAATCAATTCCAAACGAAAAACCAACCTCACGGAATCTTCATATCTAATATGAACATTGCTAATAGAAATCTTAAGATTTCCAATAATAGTAGCAATTAGGCAGACCAGCCAAGAGTTTCCAGCTGGTGGCTGCAAAACAGTGATGAAATTATTGAATCAAAATATAGTGACTCGAGACAAGATTTCCAGCGGATGACTGACAATCTAAAGTTTTTAAAACTACAGCTTAGGCAGAGCGCTGATTTTCAGGACACCAACAAGTAAAAAAGCACAACCTCACTAATTCAAAATCTTTGATGCGATATATATCAATTGAGTTACAAATCACGCAGTCAATGCTATGAGGCATTACTTCTGCCTAGCTACAAGCATTCATACTACCTAACTAACAACTTAGCGGACCAAGAAGGTGCAACCTGCAGAATCATCAAACACATGCAATTAAGCACACAAATCAAAAAGGTCAGGAGAGGGAAATATAACGTGAATATATGAAAGTTCTAAGAAAACCATGTGATACTCGTCCTTTTTTCTCCCGACATTTCTTTATCTCTAGACAAACCAAACTTATATTGGGACGTCTCCAGCTATTAAGACTCCAACTCAACAAAGACTGTTGACTGTAAGTAGAAGAACAACTATAAATGCTATCTAAGGTCTCCCAAAGAAGCAGTTGTCAAATAGATAAGAGCGGAAAACGGAAAAGACGAGAGGGAAGGGCCTAGCTTGAGTTAATAAATGATGCAGCCTTATACAGTGTACCTATATTCCCCACTCTCATAAGAGAAAGTTCATTTCATTTTCATAGTGAAAAGATAACATTACTGCTGCAACAATAACTGTAAAATTTTGGGCTGTCTACATAGGAGCCATATAATGTAATCCAGTACAGATCATACACAACATGAGGATATCAGTGACCTTAAGCCAACCCCGACACAGAAAAATCTCTAAACATACAGAAGAAGAAGATGAAGATTTCAGTGTCATACATTTCCCAGCTTTGATCTTGATATTGATATTGATTGCTTCAAGGGTTGCTGATTCTGCTTCCTGCATAATATGAACAAATACTGATTCATAACATATCAAATAAGAAAGTAATTGGTATCAAATTGAGGGTAAGATGAGCAGATACGTTACAGATATTATATGAAACGCAAATGTCGAAATTCTGCTTTCAAGAATATTGAGTAGCATCTTAATCAGAGCCAAATACCAAACTGGGGTTTCCAAGTAACATTCTTGTTTTAGAATATCTTGACCATTGTGAGGAGCATTGTTGAGACGGTTGACGACGTGGTCCAACCTATAATGGCTAACATATCCGTCGCTTTATTTGCCTCTCTTCAAATACGTGAGATTGTGGCTTGCCAAGGGAGATTTAGTTTGTCCCGTTTATATTTTATATGTAGATGTGTATATATTATGGCTAGTGATAAAGTTAGAGCAGATTCCTTAATGACAGAGCAAATTTATGAAAAATTCTTATTTTACCCTTCTTTAATCAACTAACCAACTCCCTCAAATCTTGGCTCATCTCTCCATAAAGGCTTAGAGGAGCTTTTTTGGGAAAATGTGATACCATTTTCCAGACCATCTCACACGGCTCACCCCACATAATTGTTGGGACCCACACAAATTTAAGATTCCATTTTTAACGTATAAAAACCAATGGATTGTGGAAGAATTATTAAGGACAAATCTGCCCCATTTCAAGAGAATTAACAGTCTATTGTATACGAAAAATTAATAAAATCTCAAAATGCATAAATCAATTGATTGGGGAAGAATGTTCAAGGACGAAATTTGGCTTATTTTCAAGAAATTTAGCAGTTTATTAAATATGAAAAATTGATAAAAACACCAAATGCAAAGTCAATCTATTATTGACAAATTGTTAGGCCTATCAATATTTTCTTTTATACGAATATATAGGTAGATAATACTATTCATATAACTAAGAATCGTAACACACAATACTTAAGGGGGAAAATGCATCAAAACATAATCATTCCTGTCAACATTACACATTAAAAAAAAATGACGAAATGCACTAGATAAAAAAATCTGCATTGATAAAATTAAGTCCTCCATTGAGCTGGACAATCAAATTGCATGAAATCATTATTCTCTCCCTGCAAATAAACATAAACAAACATAAGAAAACATTTCTCTATAAAATAATATACTAAAAAAAATTATCATGCACAGTTTTAGTAATACACACTTGCAATAATTGAAGCAAGTACTAATCAAACCCCTGAAATAAAAAAATTGAACATATCATTGATTGATAAATGAATTTACTTTTATCTTTATAATATAAATACTGAGATAAATTCAAATCTTTTGGTTCAAAGAGAACTTGAAAATGAGTTAATTGTAAAAATATGACATGAAAGCTAAAATAAAAAAAACTCACTGAATTCTGTGTCTCATTATAATCCAGATGCTACCATACATCTACATTTAACCTATACAAAATGTTAACTGAAATTTCATCTCATCCAAAACACGGTCTTTATTGAATTTATCACTTTTTATATTTATTTTTCCAAACTTCATTCTTAAATATTTGCATGGCAATGAGTCCAATTACAAGTGAAACCAAACCACTTTGAACACCATATAGCCAAATCACAAACACAACAGTAGCATAATTCACTTTAATTGCCATGAAGAGTCTTCTCAAAAGGATATTTTGCATACTAGCCTTTAAACATGCTTAAATCATTATAGGGATCAAATTTTAAAAATAATACTCTTCTTTCTCCTAAAATTTCTTAATATCATCCTTGTTTTGGATGGTTAAGAATCACCGATTCCAACTACTATTTTGTATTTTCCAGGTCATGAGGAAATTATGTTCTGGGTTATTAACAATATAATGTATTTAAAATAATTTCTAAATTTTTTGAAGGATTATTTATTGACAAAACCATCGAAGATGAGGGATGTTCAACGCTTGAACCAGAGAAATTTTGAAACTTAAAGTTTCATAATACATTGGCTCTTGCTTGTAGCACAACAGTATCGGAACTTCTTGGTATGGGTTTATACTTATCCTCATATCATAATTATTGATTAGAGAGAAACTTACCAGAGAAAAATTATTGACGTTGTTGCTGTGGGAGGGGAGAAGAGTTTCAGCACAAGTCCAACTCCACGTTAATGAGAAGAGAGAGAATGACAATGAAGAGAGAAAATGGGGCTGAATTTTTTTTTTTTTTTTTTTGTTGTTTGAAAAGATCAAAGCAGGTAAAGTAAAAGAAACTCTTCTCCCCTGCACCAATATAATAGTGATTCATGATTACTTTTTGGCTTTGTATTACCCAAAAAAAATGATTACCTTTTGGAATATCAAGACACGGGCCAGGGAGCTATAAAAATACAAAAGGTTGGCTGGTTGACCAAAGAAGGATAAAATAGGAATTTTCCATGAATTTGCTCTGGCATTAGGGAATCTGCTGTGGCTTTATCACTAGCCATATATTATTCTGTAATAATGACTTGATTGTCCTTACTTATTAACTAGTAGAATTCTTATTTACTAATTACATATTGCTCTCCAACTTAACTATGTGTAATTACTTTTTAGATTCCTAAATTTATAGTTGCTTGATTTTGCCAAAGAATTATTATTTGGTTTGGAAACTGCGTTAATATGCAATATTGCAATTCATACATTTGGACCTTGTTAATTATAATAGGATTGATCAGAATTTGAGTTGGGTTTGATCCAATAAACAATAATTAAAGGTTGAATCCAAATTTATTTTTCTCAGTATGAGGAATTTCTCATAATTATCCAGAGGGATTCTCAATTTCTCATATCGTTAATGTACAATGTTTCATTAACTTTAAGTGATTGAAATATTAAACTGACCAGGCAAGTTTAGGGATGTTCTCTTGCGGTTTCAGTTTTGTTTGGTTATTTCGAGTTCGAATTGCCAACTGCGGTTTCCGATAGAGAAATCTCAAGTTGCAATTTTAAAAAACAAAATCAGGACTTCAGTTTTGGACGGTTTTGGGCGGATTGTGATTTTTAACTAACAACGAAAATGAGTCAAGCAAAATTAAAAATACAATTTTAAGCATAAAAATTAGTAATTTATTTTAAATCATTCAACTAAGTGTGGAAATGGAATTTGACAAAGATAAAAATCTATTATGTTTCCCACATAAACATTAATGCAAACAAACTAGATTACATAATCAACAACTTCATAAAAAAAATACAAAAATTGGACAAAGTTCACCTACTAAGCACTTCAAATATAATGAAATTGCCTACAAGGCTATAACAAACTTATAAAAGTTGAAATTCTTTGGTATTTAAACATAAATTAACAAGTAAAGAACTGTCTATTAATAAAAAAATCATTTTCAAAAAATATATAGTAATGGCGGTTCGATTTGGTCCAAAATCGCTAATCGCTACCAGACTGATTTTGCATGCGGTTTTCTCAAAGAATCTAAACCACGATTTGTGTAATAATTTGACAAAATCAATTTTTAGTTTGGCCGGTTTTTGAAAATTGTTGCCTAGCCCTAGGCAAATTCGTAAGATGAGCTCAAAACCATGAGCTAGCCCATTCTAATTGGATTGGGTCTAAAAATGATATCTTTGATGTGGGCTCGGCTACACTTTGGAATTTTCACAATCTAAGCTTAAAAATCACTATCGTTGGCGGCCCATACGGTAAGGGTAAGTTAAAAAAGGAAAAAGGAAAAATAAATAAGGGCCCAACCGGGTTCGAACCGGTGACCTCTTGATCTGCAGTCAAATGCTCTACCACTGAGCTATGGACCCCCTTACTGGTCAATCACGAATTTATAAAAAGATTTACAAAATTTTGGATATAAAATTTGAGATCCTTATAAAGTTTCTATGAGACTAGTAATGGAAATTAAGTGTCAAATTTTAATTGAGAGAGATCTTTATACAGATGATATATAGTCATTTTAGGAAGAAAACAAGACATTAATTTATTTAAATTTTAGGGATAAAAACATTAAACCATCCTTGACAGGTTTTCACATTTTTTTTTACAAACTTTTGTTTTTTTTTTCACTTTACCTCCTAACCTTTGCAAAAATAACATTTTTTTATATTCCAGCATATTCCGCCAACCTTTGCAAAATTAATTTTTTTTATATTCCGGCGGATTTAAAGGGCAAATTTGTCATTTTGTCTAAAAAATTTAATTAAATAATTTAATTTATGAAAATCATAAATATATACATATATATATATTTGTAAAAGAATTTCTTTGTTTTTTGCATATATATTATATATAGATATATACATATGAGTGTGTGTGTGTGTGTGTGTTTTCGTTGTGTGTGTGTGTTTCGCGGTGCGTGTGCATGTGTGTGTTTCGGTGTGTGTGTGTGTGTGACGTGGAAGAAAATCCATGGAAGAAGAAAAGTTGGTAGAGAATTCGGGGAAGATAAAGATTGGAAAAAGCAAAAATGAGGTTTGGAAGAAGCAAAATCAAGTTTGGAAGAAAAAAAAAATGGCAAAAGAGTAATTAATCAAAATTCATCATCTAAAATTACAGATTTGCCCTTAAAAAATGGCACATGCATGGCATGTGACAAGATTCCACCGAAATATGCCAAAATATAAAAAAAAATGTCAATTTTACAAAAGTTAGGAGGTAAAGTGGAAAAAAAATTGTAAAAAAAAAATGTGAAACGACCAAAATTCGGATGGTTTAATGTTTTTATCCCTAAATTTTAAACATCCCAAAAGGAATGAAAATATTATTGATGGAACATAATGTTATGAGTCATGATTATTGATGATACACTAATAATTGCAAATTGGTGGCAAAATCCAAGTGTATGGACTATGGAGAAAGTGTGTGACAAGGGGGACTCAATTCTAAGGTACAACATGGATAGCAAAAGCTTCTTTGATGGATTGAACACTAGAAACATTTGTTTTTCATACCACGTACGGCACGGCATTTCTCTCTTTCATTAGGATTAGATTAGATTTGACGTAGGGGCGGTGGGATTTAGTTCATTGTTGTAATTAGATAAGATGATTTGGTTTTGTGTGATTCGGACTTGGAATCTTTAAACTCTAAATTTCTAAAAGCAATTAATAATGAGTGGTTTTTAAGAGTCAATCTCATGATCTGATCTATGTATAAGATTTAGCATACTAACATAGGGTAAAATACTATATAACCAACATTATAGACACTTATACTGCTCTTTTTGTACCATGTGACAATTGGACCTAACAACCTCCATATGTAAGGACCAGACTAGGCAAGAGTGCTTCAATACCACCTGTATACACACACCTTGGGGGTTAGGCCGTCACCAATGTAGAGAGCTAAAATGGCGCAACTTTTGCACCATTTTAGTATAGCTACACTAATTTCACTTCAATATTATGCATTATCTTTTGCACCAAATAAATATTCTATATATATATATATATATTTTACACCTCATTTATACTATTTTTCATATTTCAAAAATACACCCGACTTTAAGTTTTATATTACATATTCATCCAAGTAAATATTTTTGTTATTTATAATATAAAATAATTAAAATTTATTTTAAATCTACTTCAGTATTTCATAAAATTAAATTAAAAATTACCCAATAATATAAGGACCGGGTTTTACAATCTATATATTACATAAAACAAACTTTGATTTAAAAGAGACATACAAAACAAACATAATGATTAATTAACAAGCATCTATTATACAAAAAAGAGCACACCAAAATTAATATCTGCATCCATCGTCTGCAAATTATTATGGTGACTATTTTCATAGTTTCGGTAGAAGTGGAACCAATTTACCACCATTTAAATTGTTTTTGTCTGTCTAATTTATTTATCTTGTATTATGTTCATTTTCCTCTAAATTGTGTAATTTTTGCATTTTATGTAATATTAATCTATGTTGGAATTAAATATTTTATGGAATATGCATTTTGTACTAATTTTAATAAATATTTATTATTTATAATTAAATTATAACAATATATAATTAAGTGGAAAAAAATAACATAACTTAGGACCTAATTATAACTTTTCAAAGTTTAGGGACCAAATTACATAGGACCTAATTGTAACTATTACAAAATAATGGACTAAAATAAAAACAAAGAAAAAACAAAAACAATAGCGCTAGGGTATAGCGCTTCATAGGAGGGCTAAAATGGTGCTTTTAGCCCTCCGTTGGCGATGGCCTTGGTATGTGTAGCCCATCAACTTGTGGATCCAATTAGATCCAAGTTGAAACTCAAGCTGGGTTCCAACCCTTGTTAGATGAATTATACTTATGTCAGGCGTCTTTGCCTCTAGATTTTTGTAATAGGAAAATTGGTACTTATATGTCACACATGCCGATACTTATAACTATGATGTTACGCTGAGTCACGAACTTACTAAGGACTCGTGATTAATTTAATAGATTGGATATGGAGGACCATAAGTTAATAAGGGCAGTTTGGATTAAACTAAATTTTGTACTATTTACCCCCCTCAACTGTGCAAAGTAACAATTACCCTCTTTCTTTATCATGGAATTATTTTTATTACCCTTAAACTTATTTTTACTTTTATTATCTTTTCTATTTCTCTAGTTTTTTTTCTTTATGTTTTCACGAATTGTAATTTCTTTTATTCTTTAATCAATTCGAAGATTTGGGTTACTAATTTTATTCTTCAATGATTTTAATATTATGAAACTATATATTGCAAAATGTATTATGTTTGAACATACGTAGATTATAAATAAAAAATTAATAAAAAGAAAATTAAAATCAAAACAAAAAAATGGATCACCAATTTAAAATTATAATATGTAAATGATAGAAAGTATTTTTCTTAGTATTTCTTCATTAAAATCTAAATTAAAACACACGGGACTAAGATAATAAACAAACCTTGCTGCGTAATTAAGAAAATTGATCTATAGTGTGTGTATATATATTATCTAATGTTAGGTTTTGTCATTATTTTGTACCACATAATGGGTAAACCTAAAACATGAAACAAAATTCAGTAAATTTTAGCTAGAAGGTTTTGAGTTTTACAATTTGATAGAAAATCACAGTTGCCTTCTTTGAAGGGTTCTAGACTTTCAGGTCATTGGACACATTCTAAGTCTACTGGACACCTTGTACTCTAGTTCACACATTTCCTCAAGACAACATGGAAGATTGTGACAACACATTTGATTAATTTCATGTATACATTTGCACTTCTAATATGATACTAACATCAATATGTACATATATAAATAATGATTACAGATCAAAACCGTAGTTCGAGTTCATTGATACTAATTTATCAAGGGATCAGAGTGACTTTGATAATTTTATTACTACGCGCTCCTTATTTAATCGACAATGTCGGATAGATTATTTTCAATAGACTCGATTCGTCTAAGAAATATCTATAATTAGCCAAATCTACTCGTGTTTCATGCACTTGAACTCTAACTTCACTAATTACCACCGTTTTTTGTTTTTGCTTTTTTTAAAGAAACAGAAAGCAAAGTCAAATTTGCTATAACTCGTATGGTTGTATTTGTTAATCTTGTTAACCTAATTTATTTTCATTTCTTTGCTGAAAAGAAATAATTTATTTTTGTCTGATAAAAGAAAATTTGTTGACCTAATTGTTTTCATTTATTGTTATGCAAATGCATTGAATCGTTCCAATCCACGAGCACCAATAGTGAATAATCTTAGTCGTATTATTAGGTGTCCTTTTGCGTCATGACTTTCCTAGTCTTCAAGGTTGATCAATTCACGAAATAGATAGGCTTGACCAATTCACAAGGACTGCCCAACTTCCCAAAATTCAATGGATTCTCGAAAGATTTAAGAATTTGAAGTTTTTTACAATATTGAAATTATTCATGTACAAAATACACTTCTCAGTATAATAAATTTCAAATCGATGAAGTCTTGCTCTATTGGTGAATGTAATATGTTAAGAGGTCATACATTCTATTTCCACCGATAACGTGTGATCTTTTCTTTAGTTGTTAATTGATCACAATAGTTGTTAATTGTTAGTATTCGATATTTATGACATGTATAATATAATTGAAACTTAAAAAAAAAAAGTACGAGTAGCCCCAAAATTTTATGCCATCGTATAAATAACTACAATTATGAAAAGAAAAACACTTCTAAAAACTCAAGATAATGGTAAAATCTTAAATCCAAATAATTTACTTCTTCGTGATATAATAGAGAACAATAAGTACCACCAAACATTAAACCCTTTTAGACGCAATAATTGTGATCAAAATTGAGAGAGCAACCACCATATTATCATTTTCATTGAAAGAGACGTCCCGTGAAGAAGAATAAGGTAAATTCTAGGTTGGTGGTGGTTTGCCGTCCCATACAACAATGTTGATAAAAATATAAAAAGTTTTTCCCTAGTCATATTATCCTAATTTAAAACTTATCGAGTTGGTACGACATTTGATATCAAAGTCATTTTCCACTTATTTGTCACAAAGTTCCACTATAACTTGTCTCATTATTCAAATTGGGAGCTCATTTATATATGTTATTGTTTTGCCGTGCCAAGATATCTCAAAAACCGTGTGAATAACATGTTCACTCTTTTATTTTAGTGTTAATTATCAAAATTTTTTGACTTTTGGTATTAGTTATTAAAATCTCTTGACTTTTGGTAAATTAGGACGCGACCTCTTCAAGGGGCCTATAATTGTAAAGTTTAAAAGGTGATATTGTAAGAATTAAAATCCATAGGGTCGAATTGTAAGAATAGTTCTAACAAGAAGGAAATTTTCTGTAATTTCAAAAAAATCAGAAGTTTTTTTGGGTAATTGTTCATACAGTATGGAGGTAATTATCTCAAATAATATAATAAAATTGATTGATATGGTCTCATCCCGTGTGCAAGGCATTAGACAAAAATGTAACACTAAACTAGAGTTGGGCGTCGGCACTAAAGTTACAGATTAACATTGAGGTTGTCCTTGTTTTGTCTTGTCCTTTCCTTTATTTTCTGGATACAACAAATGGATAAGAGGTTCAATTTTGATAAATATACACCAAAAATGATAACGGATTAGGTTTCATACAATAGAATATTTCGGATAAATAACATATTACCGACGAAGAATTATGGATAATGATGTTTATCCGGGTCCTTCGATGTATGAACACGGTAAAAAGCGAACAAATGAACTTTATCGAATCATCTATTCCAATCTAATTTTGTATCTTATATTATATTTTTGACCAAATATCGCTGTCCATCGAGTTTTATTTTCGTCCTTCAAATTTCAAATGCGACTCGTATGTCCTTCAATTTTCAAAATCATTTTATTTTAATCCCGATGTTACAATTCTATTGGGAATTGATAGACTTTGCAGTTTGCACGTAAGAATATTCCATCAAAATGAAGAAATGTCTTCATCAATTCTTAACGAAATTGTGACCTCGAAGAACCTTAATGAAATGATGTTAAAAGTCTATGGACCAACAAAACGCAATTTATATTTAAAAAATTAAATTGAGATAAAAGTAAGATTCAAGGGACCACCAATAAAACTTGATTTTTATATTTTCTAAAAATGTCGAATGTTCTTAAATTAGTTATATATACACATGACATTGTATTTTATGCAATGTATAAATGAAAAATATACAAAATAAAACACCAAAATTGGAATTTTATACATTAGAAAAGTTGTGTTTTATACTTCCATCATTTCCTCGATCAAAAAACTTCTGCCCATCAAAAACGAATATTCTTTTAAAAGAAGAAAAAGAATCATCTCCACTTTATCCCAACAAACAATGTTCAGTACCACATTCCATCAATAAAACAAGCAGCAAAATTCTGCATCACATTCGATCAAAATCCAGACAGCCTAAGACATGTCTATATATATATATATATATATTACATTTCAAGATACGGGAATTATAACAAAAAAGAACAGATTACGTTACCTTAAGTGCCTCATATTATTGCATCATTGTCTTAAGCACAGAATAATTCTCAAGATTCCCCAACAATTACAGCACATTTGTTCTAATTATTCAGCACTCATTACAGAGGGTTCAATATAAAAGCATTATTGTTTTCTTATGTATATATAATACCTTTTCAGTATGTATACGCTTACAACAAGGAGACTAAGCTCCACCTTACACCAAAACTCCTCTCATAACTGTGTGTGTATATATATACATATACACACACACAGACACACACATATATATGTATTTACATACATACAACACTAACCTACTTCTCCTCCCTTTTGTGATCTTCCAAACATGAACAAACTGCACTAAACTTCAGTTTCTTTTTCATTTCCTTTAACTTAGTTTAAAGTGTATTTGCTTCTCTGGCGCCCAGAAATCTCAAGCATTGTTTTCTGCAAAAATGTCCAACAGCGACAAAACCTGAAATGTTCAAACAACATCGTCATATTAGTTCTTGTATTAAACTTATTTCGACAAGACTTGGATTTTGTAAAGAGAATTTCTTTGGCTTAAGTGTGAAACAGAACAATTAATTACCTCAGGGATGTTGAGTTCGAGGCGGAACTTAGGACCATCATAGTGGTGAAGAATTGGCCTGAAGGAGTCTTCCTCCAAAGGCTCGCAGATTTTCCTCGTTATCACACGAACCTGAACACATAAACAAGATATTCGTTAAGCTCATAAAACAATCTAATATGATCAATCACTCATTCGAAATACTAAGATATGGGAAATCTTCGTCTGAGGCCTATAACACACCTGAGCAGGAAAACGAGATTCGCCCGGGTTTTTCTTGTCCTCCCAAGCTGAAGGGTCGATATTAGTTCCACCAAAACTTGCAGCCTGAAAGTGTTAACAATATAAATTAGAAATCCAAAATTAGTAGCTTTTTTGAAGAATTTTTTTTCTCATTGAACTTGAATGATGTTAAAACAAACCTCAAAGATTCCGTGGAGTTGATGGGTTGAGTAGTTGTAAAGAAAGAGGGGTAATCCCGGTGTTATTGCACGGACCGAGTCCCGGTAACGTGGAGGCAAACCTGAAATTTGAGATTGTCGAATGATGTTAGAAATGATAGCATATATTGAGAAATAAACTTATAGAACTTAAAAAAGTAGCTAGGTTGTGTTTGCATCGAACAATTTAAAGGCCATAAATATCAAATTCATCGACAAATCATTCAACCTTATTTAGCTAATCCAAATCAAAATAAATTTCAAATCCATTAGAACTCTGTTTTTTTTCCCTACGGCCTCATCTGAAACCATTCATCCAAATTCATTCCTCAAATCCAAATTCATCGATCCAAACACAACATAATTAATTCAGACTTCATCATCACAAAAAAAAAATGTAAATTGATTCAATCACAAAATCCAATTAAATTCATACAGATTCACCTCAAAAGATTCAAATCAATGATTACCAACTAATCATCCCCAAATTATTATCTTTCAAATTCAAAATTCAACTATTTTCATAATCCAATGACCAATAATCCACAAAATCATCACACAAACAAACTCATACATACAAAAAAACCACACCTCCACACCAAAAACATGTTCAACAATAATCGAAAATCGCAACGAAAACACGAAAACTAAATCAACTTACCAAAGAGCTGCCTCTTCAAATTCTCCGCCATGGTATCATTATTACATACAAATATATACCCTCCGATCGTCTCATTCCTCGGTAGCGCCTCCGCCGGCGGCAGCGTCTTAAACCTCTTATCCACCGCCCCTTTACTCTCCCCATTACCATCTTTATTACCCTCCTTATTACCCTTATTACCCTTCTTCCCAATTTTACCCCCATATACCTCCTCATTTTTACCCCCCTTATTCACCTTCCCATTCACTACAATACTGTTAGCAAACCCCTTATTTTTACTGTAACTGTTAAAATTCAACGACGGGCCGGAGTAAACCCCCTTGTTAAACCCTCCGTTCAACCCGGGCGACCCGAACCCGGAGTAGTTAAGGTTGTCGTTGTTAATCGGAGCCTTCCAGACATCGTTGCTGAACCCTAAATTGAAATCGGACGGCGGCTTCGAATCGTTGACGGGGAACGGAGAGACGGCGTCGTTTCGGAAGTCGAAGTTGCGGCGCTCCTCGGCGGGGCGCTTGGCGGCGTAATTGGTGCTCCAGATTGAATCGTTGAGCGACAAATTTGCCAAATTGTTCGTCTGGAGGCGGAGGTTATCGCTGAATTGCCAGAATGATGACTGATTGCTACTCTCCATTTCTGCAAAAAAATTTGCTTCTTGATTACAAAAGCTTGTGTTATAAGTTCTATTTTTTTTTTTTCCTGATTTTGGAAGTGATGAAATTGTGAAGAAAAGTAGAAATGGGGGAGTGGGTATATAAGGGGAAGACGAAGCTTGGAGAGAGAGGAAGGTTCGTAGAGAGAGAGAGAGAGAGAGAGAGAGAGTGGGGGGGATAACGTGTGGATTTGTCAAAGGTAGTGTGGAAGAGTATGTATAAAGCTTATACTGTAGGCTAAGGAAGGAGGACAAATTGGAAATTTAGAGAGAAGAAAAGTGCTTAATTAAAGTTGTTTGTTGGTTTTTAAAATTAGGTGAGGAAATGGGGGGAGGAGTGGTGACGCCAAAAACGCGGCTTTTTAAACATGGGGTGACGTGGTATTTGTATGGATAGTGAAGTGAACTAGTGGGGTGATTTTAAGATACTCAATCTATCTAACACCGTTAAATACAAGAATAAAATAATAAAATACACTAAAACCACCTGTATTCAATTATGTTTGATGGACCGCTCCTCGATCCATCCTAGAATTTTCGAAACTAGTGGGGAAGTTTAGGCCTTTTTGAGCAGGGTTTTTGTGGTGCGGTTTCGATTTCCTTTTGGCTAATTAGATGTTATTTTGTGTCAAGGTATATGATACTGAATATATAAGAAAAATAGGGTGAAATATATTTTATAAAATCACAAAGAAATTGATACGCTAAATGCAATTGATTATATTTAAGTAATGAATATTTATGGGGAAAAAAATTAATTTATTTTATTAAAATTCAGTTATAAAATGGTGAAGTTGGTAATTACATACATTTTATATAATTCACCATTTTATAAATGGTGAAGTTAGTAGTTTATATATATATATATATATATATATATATATATATTACATACATTTTAAATAGAGATTTTTTTAAATTTTAGTTGAACTAAACTAATTACATGATAAATTTAATTATATGTAATTTAATCAAATAGCAATTAAATTTGAATTGTCTTGATGAGGCATTGGAAATAATAAAAATGTTTTTGGGGGGGAACAAAAATATAAAAAATCGAAAAAAGGACCAAAGTGATACAAAAAAATGTGATATGACGATTTTACCCCTAAAGAATTGATACTTCCAGTCAAAATCTGGCGAAATGACCAAAGTGAGACAAAATCATAACATTAGGGATTATAGCGTCACAAAAAATATTTTAGGAACTAAAGTGATACAACCTTGATACTTCAAGCACTATTAGTGACATTATCCCTTTTTATTTGTGTATTTCGCTTTTTATTGTATTTCATTTTTATTTTTATTGTGGTGTTATATTTTATTTTTCTTTTTTTGCAAATTTCTAGAAGGTCATAGTTATTATCTAGTAGATTCTAAGGAAGGTGATGAGTTCAAACGGTGGGCTAGGGGCTTTTACTTAAATAGTAAGATATGGGGCTCTAACTAGCCCACGACTCATGAGGCCGTGTAGTACCATTATTCTCTAAGTAACGTATGGTGGGTGCTGAGTAGGGGGATTTTAAGATTGGATCAAGTTTAGTGGAATCGGTTCACCAATAATATTAAAAAATACAGATGATTAAGATGATTTTTATTATGACTCCATGAGTAATATTATATACCACTTTATATATTATCGATTTTTCATTTTTCCTAATTTTGGTAAGAAATCACTTGTAATTAATTGATTTCATTAAATTTAATACATTCATACTTTCAAAATTAATGAGCGGTGAAAATCGATGATATAGAAATGAAGGTATATAACATTTCTCTTTTACTACTTCCTCCGTCCCAAGAAGATGTCTCTTTTGACTTTTATAAGAAATTATCAAAAGTCCACTGTTCCCCAAAAATACACTTTCTATACAATAAGTTTTAATTTAATTTATGACTCTTGCCTATTATCTGAATCTGTAAACGAGTCGAGCTTAAAAAATTTGAGCTCAAGCTCAAGCTTATCGAATCCATTTCTTTTGAGCTCGAGCTCGAGCCAAACTCGAGATTGTTGCTCGTTTGCAAGCTTGAGCAGTTTTTTTATTGTATAAACATATATTTTAAATTTTGATATTTGTACAAAACTTACGCCAAAACGAACGGGTACCGGTAAGCACTCGGATCTTCAGCAGGGAAGAGAACTTAGAGAAGAAATAAAATAAAATTTATTTTTTACAAAAATGTATATGCATATAATTATGAACTCCGAAATGAATATATGACAAAATAGAAATTTTTGATTAAAAATAACTTTCATAATATTTTTGAATATATTATTTCGTAATTATTTAGTTATTATTATTACAATATTCTTCATATAATTTGTTATTACTAATATAAATAAGACATGGATAATAAAGGCATTATTATTCATATACATATACGGAAATTGGCACATGACAAGTGAAATATTTATTCAATATCATTTGATCAAATATGATGTGCAGGAACAAGATTACAAAAAAAAAAATGAATATAATATTAAGTAAATATAAATGTAAGTGCAAAATAAATTTTGTACCCCTGAACTATTTATTTTGTCTCATTTAAGTCCTTGAACTATCAAATGAAATAAAATGGTCCCTAATCTGTCAAACGTAACAAAATAGTCCCTCGACTTAAGGGCGTGTTTGGCTAATTTTTTAAATTGATAAATAGTATAATACAAATGTTATTTTTGAATATTAAGTACTTTAAATATTTTTATATATAATTTATTTTATTTTTAATATGGTAATTATTTAAAATATATTTTTAAAAGGTTTAAAAAGATTAAAAAACTCAAAAATGTAAAGTTAAAATCATAATTAGTATCAATTATTATCGATATAAAGTTTCTACATAAATAAGTTTTTAAACAAAACTACAATTGATTCTTTTTTGCTCTAACAGGCTAAGTACAATTAAATTCATAAATTTATTAACCTAAATGTTGAATTTTTTGGAACGGAAAGTTAGTGAAATAAGTTTTTTGAATTGAAAAATATTATAAATGATTTTTATGCGTATAAAGTTTATTTTAAGGAGGCTTTAGTAAATTTACCTTAAGAAAGTAGGAAATCGGTGCTTATTTTCTGCACAAAAGTGCGTAGCAAATGGTGACCTAGTGGTTAAAAAATAGCAAAACTATAAGTATACAAATGACCAATTTTATTGAAAGCAAGTGAGGGCAAAATAGGAAACCTTTTTTAATGGCCACATTGCAATGGTCAAACTTAATGCCACTTCAGTAACATATCACGACAAGCCAAACACGTCCATCAAATCGAGGGACTATTTTATTACGTTTGATAGTTCAGGGACCATTTTGTGATAGAATAACATTAAAAGCTCGTGAGCCAACTCTCGAGTTTATGAACACTCAAATGCAAGCTGGAATTCGGTTCATGAATAAGCTCAAGCTCGCGAAGCTGGGCTTGAGCTTGAGATGTCTCGATATCGAGTCGAGCTTTAATCGAGCCGGCTCGCCAAACTCGCGAGTCAGCTCGACTCATCTTACATCCCTACTATTATCTATGTATGAACTATCTTTCATTAAATGCTATTTCAATTTTATAGTAAGAATGAATTGATTATATATTCATCAATTAAAATGGAAGGTAATATAGTAAGATTAGACAATAAGTATATATATTTATAGTAAGGGATAAACATTTTGAGACGGACAAAAGTGGAATAGTGGGCATCCTTTTGTGACAGAGGGAGTGTTATATTCCTACATCTAACGGTGTTTTATTCAACTCAACTGCACCAAGTCCACCCTAAAATTCTATACGAGTGTGCAAACGACAAATTTATGTTATTTTACGGTCGAATAGTTTAAAATTCGAGTCAATAAAAGATAAAGCAAAATAATTATTGTATTGAATTTTTTATACAAATTTTGAGAATAATTTGATGTGATGATATAAATAAATATATATAAATTTTTTTTTTTGGTATATACCAGGGTTTCCCCCAATCGGACGCCGGAGACTATTTCCCTTCGAGGCGTAGAGATCACCGAAGTGGGTTTTGCCTCTCCCAACAAAACTTTTTCTATACACACCGCCAGAAATCGAACTCTGGATAAATGCTTAAAGAATCCAGCTATCCACCAACTGTGGTGGTAAATACATATAGATATACATACACATGTGATAAATGGCTTTTATCAATTCCCGTTTCATTTCTTGAAAAGCAAAAACATCCCTTCCCAACCAAACATGGTCTTGTAGCAGTGTGGCTTGAATGTAAGCTATACTCGTGTCTATATTTAAGAAAGATAAATTATGTAGAGGAAAAAGCTATGTGTGACCAAGTATAATGGTGTTAGTGTTTATCTCTCTTATATAATAAGATATATCATGTGTTCCTCCATGTATTTGTGAAAAGGAGATAAATACAAAATACAATCTAGTTCTATTACACTCAATCTGACATATAATTATTTTGTATATACGTGAAATACAATATTGATCTCTCATAAAAAGAATAATAAAGATAAAAGTAAATTATGTCTCAATTTATGTCTTATAATTCAAATTATATATACAAATCAATTGTACATGATCCACAAACAAATGTATATTATTAATAAAATATTTTAAATAATTGGACTTAGCATGTAGATATTATAGGAGATAAAAACAAGAACTGCGATTAAAAAAACAAAAAAAAAGAAGCAAATCAACACCCATTATCTTAGCCCAATAGTAAGACTTGTTTCCATGACTAGATATTTTATGGGACATTTCTCCCATATAAATCGACATTTGTCTACTTTTACGATGATTTTTCTTAAAATATAAAATTTAGTTTAGCGCTGTTCATTGTGATTCTCAACAACAATATTTCAAAAAAATAACTTCCTTCTAAAAGAACAATATTTCAAACCCCCAAGACTTTCAACTTTTTTTTTTTTTTTGAAGTAGCAATTACAACATCATAATATATCGGTTGTAAGAAAATCTATTACAAGTAAGCATCATAAGCAAATACAATCATAAACTACAAACTATTATAAATAAATTACTATTATAAGTAGAGAGAAAACTCACGTGCATTCAGTGAAAATCGAACCCATAACCTCTTGATTATGGAGCCTCAACTTTAACAAGACTTTCAACTTTGCTACTCAAATTTGGGCTTCCCAAGAAATGTAATAAGCATTTAAAAATAGAATGTATTTGAACGAGCCTGCAAATACTTTGAACAACTCCGAAGTCAACAACTCAATTATTCAAAAACAAATGTAACTCCTAATTCATCAACTAAATAATAATGTTCATTACCCAATACCTATTGGTATACATTACCTCAGATTTTATATTAGAGGTTTTGGGTTTGAATTCAAACTGTCATAAGTTATGATTATCTTATCCCCTCTTTTATAGAATTAGATAAAGTATTTATGACTTAAAATTATGATTATCATTCCGGGGTTTATCGGGATAGATATTTAGAGTAACATCTTCGTTTTGAATTAAATAATAATGGTCATTTGACTCAAACTTGTGGCACAATTTTGACTTGGACTTTGTCATAACTCATAAGTCAGTCATCTAACAAAGAAGCAAAATGTGAGCAATATTTGTTGCTTGGATTTATAGAAGACTTGATCTACAACAGCAGTTTATTTAAAATTTCTCAAGATATTTCATTGTCCTCCTAAGAAAGCGTCTAAGGCGCGTATATTGGCCGAAAAAAGGAAAAGCACCCAGATAGTAACTTGATAATCGTCAGAACAATGAAGACAAAATAAAATTTGTACAAAATCAAATACTTAAATAAATTTAAAATCGCATTTTTTCAAACAAGTGGAACCAGTAAGACACAGAAGTGAACAATCGCCTCTCTCTCCCAAGAAAAAAAAAACCCTAGCCATCTTTTTTCTTTTCTTTTTCTCCACCGACGATGGCTTGGTGAAGCAGTCGCCTCCTTCACCACTTTTGTCACCACCATCGTCGGCGGACTGGGTTGGAGCAGCCTCTTCAAATTGTATAACTCAACTTCAAATTTGACGAAACGGTGATGGATAACGAGACAGAAACAGATCTGACGAGGTGAAGACGAATGATTCATAAGATTTTATATAGCTTTTTAGATAGTTTGTTTAGTATTTTATTTTTTCTCTCGTATGAGAGTTTGTTTTCTCTCTCTCGAATGAGAGTTTCGTCTCTCTTGAATAAGAGTGTGATTTTGTGTCGTTTATTAGTTTTTAAGATTTGTTATCTTGAAGAACTTGATATTTGGTGCTTTAATTATTTTTTATTACATCGTTAGAGACAGTCTCAGTTGTATTGTTCTTAACGTTGTAAACTGATTGTTGAATGAAATAAAATCACTGCTTCTCCTTAAAAAATAAAAAATTAAAATCAGCCGATGAAACTGAGGCCCCAAGGTATTAGATGTATTGAGTTCTATTTCATCAATGTCGACGTGTGGGGCTTTTTATCTCTACTTCAAATAGTAACATTATCGTAATAGTTATCAGTTGATTATAAATTATTGCTATTTAATTTGATATTCATAATAATGAAACCAAATTATTAAAAATAATTAAAATTTAAGATCAATTTTGTTGGAAAGAGAATTGATACCTTAATTTATAAGTTGTAGAATTCATCTTTCATCTTTCATTTTTCTTTTTCTTAAATGTTAATTAATTGATATGTCTTGAAAAAGAAAAGGTTTTAAGTTCATTTTTAGTTGGGTCTCCCAACTAGGTAGAGGCCACTTCACTAAGTCCAATCCTAGTTTATTTAAACAGGTGTCGGGAAAAAGTTGGTATTTAATACTTAGAAATAAATTACGATTTTTGTTGAAAGTTACAATGAAATGAAAGAATTGGCTAAAAATTACGAGAATGTGAAATAAATAATTTTGTACTCGTATGGATAAAATATGAATAAATGTAAATTTCAGAGTAAATATACTACTTATTTATATTATTTTGGCTTCTACACGCTTTGAAATTAAGCATAAAAATATTTTGTATAAATCACTACTTGTCAATTATTAATATTTTGATAAATTATTAATGTTTGTGTTTTTCAATTGTACTATATTCAATTAATAATTATAATAATATCAATATAATTTTCAAATTTTATAAAACTTGTACGAAATCAAATAGTTAAATAAATTTAAAATTAGATGTGAAACCTATTTTTACAGATAAAGTTGATGTACCAAAATATTAGAGGTATTGAGTTCTACTCCACCGATGTCGATGCGTGGATCTTTTCTTTCTACTTTAATACTAGTGTTAGTTGATTGTAATAATTATCAATTGCTTGTAAATTATTGTTATTTGATGTTAATTAAACTGATTCATCAATATGTTGGAAAAAGACTTGATACCTGATGTAGGTAAGATATTTTATTGAACCAAGCTTAACATTTGGGCCAACATAAATATTATAATATTTGATGAGTTGAGCCATGGTTCAAGTCTTCAGGACTTCAGGCCCAAGAAACTTATAATAACTAGGGCTTCTTATACCTTATTATCGAGAGTTATGAATAAGACCCTTGACAATATTTTAAGGGAATTCGACAATATCAAACATATTTTCTTCGGGAGATTTCATACTCGAGGGTCGGAGGGCCAACTCCGAGAAAATCCTTGACGTGCCTTCTAAAGCTTTGGTCTTTTGCAAGTTTAGAAAAGTCGGATATCTAAAGAAGTATGATGCATAATTTACCCGCATCAATGCCTTGATTGATAAGTTGTAGAATTTCATCTTTCATTTTTCTTTTCAAAAGAAAAGGTTTAAGTTCATTTTTGATTGGGTTTCCCAACTGGGTAGAGCCCACTTTAGTAAGTCAAATCTTAGTTAGTTAAATACAAGACCCAAAAAATTGGTATTTAAGTATATTACGAATGTTTGCTGAAAGTTACAGTAAAAAAATCGGTTAAAAAATACGAGAACGTGAAATAAATAGTTTTGTACTCTTACGGATCAAATACGAATAAAAAATATTAGGAGTAAATATACAACTTATTTTATATATTTTTTTGTGCTTGTACTTGCTTTTAATTAAGCAAAAAAAATATTTAGTATGAATCACTACTCGTCAATAATTAATATTTTGATAAATTATTAATGTTTGTGTTCTTCAATTGTACAATATTCAATTAAAAATTATAATTATTTTAATATATTTTTTAAACTTTATAAAACTTGTACGAATTCAAATACTTAAATAAATTTAAAATTAGACGTGAAGCCTCTTTTAATTGATGAAGTTGATGCACCAAAATATTAGAGGTCTTGAATTCTACTCGATCGATGGTGACGACGTGTGGGTCTTTTCTCTCTAGTTTAATGGTATTATTAATTGATTGTAATAGTTATTAGTTGATTGTAAATTATAGTTATTTGATATTCATGACATGTATAATGAAAATCGGTTTATTAAAAAAACTTAAAATTTAAAATCAATCTGTTGGAAAGAGAATTGATACCTTATTTGATAACTTGTAAAATTTCATCTTTCATTTTTCTTTTTCTTTTTCGTAAATGTTAATTAATTGATATGTCTTGAAAAAGAAAAGGTTTAAGTTCATTTTTAGTTGGGTTTCCCAACTTGGTAGAGGCCACTTCAGTAAGTCCAATCCTAGTTACTTAAATATGGGACAAAAAGTTGGCATTTAATACTAACAAGTATTAATCAGTGAAAGAATTGGTTAAAAAATATGAAAATGTGAAATAAATAGTTTTGTATTCATACGGATAAAATACGAATAAAAAAATATTCAGGAGTAAAAATACGACTTATTTTATATTATTTTGTGCTTCTATTCGCTTTTGAATTAAGCAAAAAAGTACATTGTATGAATCATTACTTGTCAATAATTAATATTTTGATAATTATGTTTGTGATTTTCAATTGTACAATATTCAATTAAAAATTATAATAATTTTAATACAATTTTAAAATTTTAAAATACAACAATAATTTTTTTGTACAAATATGAGGTATTATTAGTAAATATAATGCGAGATATTTAAAGTACGTTTATGAATCAGTTTAACTCAAAAGTACGAGTATTATTCATTATATTCAGAATGCATACGGGAAATGGAAGTATTTTTCAAATATACATATGCATGTGTATTTATGGGTATAATACGAGTTTTCACTAACAAAGACTCCACCTAGTGAAATTGAGATTTACTATAGCTATCTTATAAATAGTGTTATACATATATATAGGGATAATTACATTGGGTACCCCCAAGTTATTGTCTAATTACAAAAATACTATCTGGTTTAATAAATTACATCTAACATTCTGTAGTTTCTTTTCGTCTAACATCCGTCACTGTACGCCGTCGTTACAGAATTTTGTAAACTACCAAAAATACCCTATTGTGACGGGAATTTTTTTTTGAACTTGTAAACCATATTTCAGGGATAATTACACCCTTTTAGTGTTATGTGTAATATCTTAATTGTAAAGTATATGTGTGTAAATATAAGTTTTTAAATTTTTTACAAAATAAATTTAAATGAGGTCAAAGCAGTTATTTTTAATGTTTTGTAAAATATGAGTGTGGAAAAATAAGTTTTTAAAATTTTCAATTTACAAAATTAAATTAAATTAAATGTGGTGAAGTGTGGTTAAGAGATTCTTAATCGTTTGGTCAATCTTAATTTTTGTTAAAAGTTGCAGCTAAAAATTTATGAACATTTTTAGTCCTGGGTCGAGCCAAATGTGGGCTGGTCCCGGCCTGATCCGAGCCCGGTCTAGACCCACTTTAATCGGGCTTTTGGGCCCATCTCATTTTGTGGCATGGGCGGGACCAAATAGTGAAAGTGTTATTGGGGAAAGGGGCATAAAAATTATTTACATTTTAGTATTTTTCTTCTTCTTTTAAATCATTGTGCTATGGGCATTTTGGTTAATTTATATTTTTCATCAAATCTTATATCATTAAATTAAACTATTGGGTGTTAGATGTAATTTATTAAATAGATGATATTTTTTTGTATATACCTCAGGCGTTCCAGTGTAATTATCCCTATATATATAGTTTTTGTATTTTATGGAACACATTATAAAAATAGTGTACAGTTAAAAATTTAAAGTATAGATAATATTTTAGTATTAGGATTGAAGCTTTTGGGATTTTACAGAAGCGTCTTAATAGTGCGTAGTAAATTTTAGGACTGAAAACCAAGCAAACTATTCAAACACACCATCTATAATTGATTGTTAGAAGTTGTTCAATTCAAGTTCAATATCACCCTATGTTTTGGCATAAGGTGATGAATTCTCTGGGACATCTTCATTTGGAAGGTGAAAAAAAGACTCTTCACGATCCTTGTGAAAAGAAGACTGTGGATGGAAGATTTCGGTTGAGCCATTCTTTCGAGAATAACATGGTTCAGTGTCAACTTGTTACCTCGTTTTTTGGGGATTGGGGGCCATTGCTAGATGTAGTCTCTTGCTATTGTCAAGATACAGACCTTCATTCTGGCACCTGTTACGCTAGTGGTTGCGATTGTGTTTTGTGTAATTCCATTCTAGAGTTTTTTTTATCTTTTGCCATAGCTGCTTTTTGTATTAGTGAGCAGGAAGTGCATGCTGTCGGATTGAGCTTTGTAATTTCTTTCTGTTTTATTAATGCATAAATTTTAATTATCAGGAAAAAAAAAGTTCAATAATACTAGTGCACCAAGTTTTAATAGATATTTTTGTTCGATAATATTTGAAATTTAGTTCCAACTCGACTGAAATATATATATATATATATATATATATGTGTGTGTGTGTGTGTAAATCAAGGTTGTACTCAAAGTCAAATTAATTATTTATAATATCATCCAATTAACAATCAATTTAAAAGTTATCATCCAATTAACAATCAAATCAAAGTCAAATATAACTTTTAAATTGATGTCAAGTAACATTTTTTTTTTCCGGTTACATAGTGAAGGGAGTATTCTATTATCATAGCCCGACAGACCCGAATTAATTAGTAGTTAGTTCGCGAGGCCATTTAGTGCCAAAAAAATCTTGTCCATATGCTTGAATAATAGCTCCATTTGGATTTGCATCATCTCCATGAGTCGGTTGATGCCAGTTTTGACCAAGCAATCAGCTGTGCACAGGGACGAAATTGGGGCGGCGGCTATATTTATACACATATATATGTGTCTATGCTATGGCCCAAAATATAAACAAATGAAAGCTTTAGCATAGTTGGTAGGCTCCAGCACTTTTACTTCTAGTCCTGGGCTTGAATCTTTTGGGCCCCTTTATTCAGTTTTTTTTCCCCTTCTTTTCTGTATCCTCTCTTATTTTCGATAATTCAATTTTCTTTTTGAATTTTCTCTCATACACTTATTAAAATTAATTTTGTAAATGTCTCTCCTACATTTATTAGATATAGAACTAAAACTTTTAAAAAAATCTAAAATGTATAAGAAGCATTAAATGCACTCTTTAGTAAACAAAAATATAAGACATCAGTCGAACTAAAAACATTTGGGTAAACAAAAAAGTAAAAATATAAGACATCAACAAATCTAAAAACAAGAAATATCAAATTGCTTAATATTGAGCATATTTTTGAATAGACGCCTAAGTTTTAGCAACTAATTTCACGGAGCAAGACTTATGCATTTAAAGATACGAGATTTTAAATGATAAAGATACAAGGCTAATATTAGGTAAAAAAATATTCTACAATTTGGTTGATAATTACTTGCGCTCAATAAAATATTATGTAAAATTTGAATACTTTTCATAGTTGACAATTTTTTTCCTGAGTGGGGTCTATAGGTAAATCTCAAGTAAAAAAATGCTATCCACTACTCTAGCACTATATTTATATAAAAAAATCTTAACAATATTAAAATTAACATAATTCTTCAATAAAAGAAAATTTTGATTAGGGCATCTCCAATGTTCCACACAAAAATGCAGTTACTTTTACACTATTTTTGTGCAGCTACAGTAACTGTACTACTTTTCAAACAAAAAGTATATTCCTTAGAATATTCCTTTTTACACCTCATTTATACCAATTCTTTTATTTTACAAATAACACCCAACTTTAAGTTTTTTGTTACGTATTCATCCAAGTAAATATATTGTGTTGTTTTGTGATATTACAATTTATTATATTTTCGCAATTTAATAATAATAAATAACATTTTAATAATAAATTATTAAAATTGAATTTAAATTTATTTTGCTATTTTGTAAATTAAATTAAAAATTTACACAATATATAAAGGCCGGGTTTACAATTTATATATCACTTTAAACAAAATTTGATAAAGGAGACATACAAAATAAACATTACATTGATTAATTAACATTAATACAACATGATTGAAAAAAACTTGATAATATTAATCATTAATTTTGTGTTGCTCCCATAAATGCTCTATTAATGCATTACGAAGTTCAATATGAGCATTTATGTCTTTGATTTGTCTATATCGACCAAGGAATTGTTGAAATCCCTGACTTTCATCCGCCGGTTCAACCGTTGAAGCTGGTGCTTCTACCGCATCTGCAATTGGTGCACTGAGATCACGTTCATCCTCAATTATCATGTTGTGCAAAATAATGCATGTAGTCATGATGTCATGTAGCACATTTTTTTTCCAAAAGCGTGTCGGTCCTGTAACAATCGCAAATTTTGATTGTAGGACTCTGAATGCACACTCCACGTCTTTCCTACATGCTTCTTGTTTCTTCGCAAAATGTTGTTTCTTTGGTCCCCGCGGCTCTCGAATAGTTTGCACTAGAGTGGACCATTTTGGATATATACCATCAGCTAGATAATATCCCATATTGTATTCTTTTCCTTGAATAACATAATATGCCGGGGGAGCAAGACCTTGTGCAAGATTCGAAAACAAATGCGATGATTTTAATACATTAATATCATTATTGGTACCTGGCATACCAAAATATGCATGCCATATCCAAAGATCATAATCGGCTACAGCTTCAAGAATAATAGTTGGTGATCCACTACGTCCTGCGTATTGTCCGGCCCAGGCTGTGGGACAATTTTTCCACTTCCAATGCATACAATCAAGACTGCCCAACATTCCTGGAAACCCACGGCTCTCGCCAATGTGAAGTAACCTTGCTACGTCGTTAGCATTAGGTGATCTAAGATATCGCTCGGAGAAAATCTCAACAACAGCACGGCAAAATCTCTTCAAGCTTTCAATTGCCGTTGACTCTCCAATTTTAACATACTCATCCGTTGCATCTACCGCTATACCATATGCTAACATACGAAACACGACTGTTATTTTCTGTAAACTTGATAGTCCAAGTCTACCAAAACCATCTATTCGTTTCGAAGTATTCATCATGAATTGTGACTGCATCAACAATACGAACGAATAGGTCTCGAGACATTCGATATCGTCGACGGAACATTTCATCATTATATCGTGGATTAGCGCTGAAGTAATCATTAATGAGATTACGATCAGCTGCTTCACGATCACGATTGATCACTCTATGACCTGGGACAGAGCCACGATGTGAAGATTGGTTGTCTTCCATGTTTCGTTGATGCTGCATATTATTATTTTGCAGCAGAAGGTGTAACATTGCTTCATCTCCAGCAATTCTTTGCAATATTAACTCAATACCATTATCATCTGAAGAAGAAAAAGATGGAGATTGAGATGGAGATGAATTTTCAATTGGCATATTAGAAGAACCTCCAATATCAAAATTCATCCTCAAAGATTATTTGAAGTATATTTTGGAGAAGAGAAAAAAAAAGTGATTTTGTAATCAATGTAGAGATTATGGTGTGAATTGAATTTAGTAAAGGTTGTTATTTACAGAATAAGAATATAGATATAATAGTAGGATTATGGATAAAATTCAGATGATGATAAAATCCCTCCAATGGTTAGGATGTTGAGGAAATTCATCTGACGGTTGAGATTAAGATAAGATTTTTGGATGAGATATATATATATATATATATATGGATGTTGAGGGAATCCATTTGATGGTTGAGATTGAGATAAGAAAATTCATCCAACGGTCAAGAGATTGAGATAAGATTTTTGGATGAGATTGAGATATATATATATATATATATATCATTATCTATCTATCAATCTATCTATCTATATCTACCTATCTATATATATCTATATCTATCTGTCTATCTATCTATCTATATATATCAATCTATCTATCTATATAAATGTTGAGGAAATCCATCCGACGGTTGAGATTGAGATAAGAAAATTCATACAACGGTAAAGAGACTGAGATAAGATTTTTGGATGAGATTGAAATTTTCTTTTGGATGAGATTTTTTTCTATATTTACACTACCAAGTCATTTTATTCAATCACATTAACTTTCAATTTCTATTACTACTATTGTTATTACTACACATTTTTCTTTTGAAATTTGCACAAAAATGTTTTCTCGGTCAACTAATTATCGTGTTGATGAAGATATTCTTTTATGTCAATTTTTTTTGGATATTTCTCAAGATCCAATTACTGGTATAAACCAGACAAAAAGTAGATTATGGAATCGAGTGACTCAGCTGTACAATGAGACAAAAGATGCGTCTATGGAGGAGCGTAGCTTCAGATCTTTAGAAACTCGGTTTAAGACGATTGAGCTAGGTGTTCGAAGATTAATTCAATGTATTAAGAAAGTGGAGCTCTTTAATCCCAGTGGGGCATCACAACAAGATATAGTGAGTAGTTTTTAAACTTCTCATTCTTGTGATTTATATATGCAAATACTTAAGTTTGATACTCAATTTTTTTTGCAGCTTCAACGAGCAAAACTAATGTTTGTTGAAGATGTCAAATTCAAGGCCGGTTTCAAATTTGATCATGTGTGGAACATGCTTAAAAATTTTGAGAAATTTCTGGATAGTGACACAACCAGGAGACAAGTTTGTGGAAAACACTCTTCCGACTATTCCTCATCAGATAATCAAACTCCTGATTGTAATACACCAGAATCTCCTGGGTTTTCACCATTTTCTATGAATTTAAATGACGATAATAATAATATTGGTGGCTCTTCGTATGACCGACCCACTGGGGTGAAAAAGGCCAAGTTGAAGAAAAAAGTTGGAGAACAAAGGGAAAAAAAGTCGAAGATATTCAGTGAAGAGATTAAGGAGATGCTGAAGAAGGCAGAAGAAGAGCGACTCCAACTTATCGAGTTGCAACAACAACAAATACATTTTAAACAAATTCGTGTGCAAATGAAACAAAGAAATATAGAGATTGCACGAGAGGATAGAATTTTGGAAAAAGACTTGAGTTCTATCGCTGATCCAACAGTTCGTGCTCATTATCAAGCACAACAATTAGAAATTATACAAAAAAGAACTCAACCATCATCTACGTCAAATGATTATGGTCAATATTTTCCTAATTTTGGTGGAGACGGAACTGATTTACCACCATATTAAAATGTTTTTGTCTATCTAATGTATTAGTCTTAGCTACTCTTTTTTTAAATCATGTATTTTGGTATTTTCTGTAATATAATGTATATTGAAATTAGGGCTGTGCATTCGGTTTAACCGAACCGAAACCGAACCGACATGGTTCGGTTCGGTTCGGTTTTAACCGGATCCATTTCGGTTTCGGTTCGGTTCACATACTGGATAATCGAAATTCAGCTGTTTTGGGCTAACAAAATTCAGCGGGCCTTTTTTTGGTTTTGGGCTGGGGAAATTCAACAATCAACATATCTAATTTTTCTTTTGAACAATCAACATATCTCAACAATGGAAGTTTAAGCTTTATAAATTACCCATTTGAAATTTGATTTACAAAATAAAGAAATGAACAATCTAATTTTAATTTCTTACCTAGGGTTAGACTTTGAGTAGAGTGAGGACCAAGGAGTGGAGGAGATCCGAGGGCAACGGCTGTGACGACGTCGGCGATGGCGTGCTGTGATGGCGCCGGCAGCTGGCGGGGGCGGGCGCGCGGGGTAGAGAGTGTGTGTGCGCGAGACACAGTGAGATGAGATGCATGAGACAGAGAGGAACGAGAGGCAGGGGCTGCAATCTGATTTCTGAAATGCAAAATGACTAAATGACAACTTAAGGGTTTAGTTTTAGCATTTTTTCATAAATCACCCCCAAAATTATTTGAAATTCCATATTAGCCCCAATTATAAAATAAATATTATATATTATATGTATATTAATTCGGTTTTCGGTTCAGTTCGGTTAACCGAAATGGAAAACCGAAACCGAAACCGAATTTTTAAAATTAAAAACCGAAACCGAACCGAAATTGCTCGGTTCGGTTTCGGTTCGAACCGAATTTTTCGGTTCCGGTTTGGTTCGGTCGGTTAACCAAACCGTGCACACCCCTAGTTGAAATGAAGATTTTAATGTTTTTAACTTATATTGTATATGCACTTTGTACTACTTTTAATATATATCTTTTATTCATAATTGAAATAAAATCATGCATAATAAATTAACAAAAATTTCAAACATAGGACCTAATCATAACTTTTTCAAAGTTTAGGGACCTAATTATATAGGACTTAATTGTAACTATACAAAATTATAATACTAAATTGAAATAAACAAAAACTTAATAAAAAAAAAATTGGGTCCTACCCACACCAAAAATGGCGTGGGTGAACTGTTCACCCACGCCATTTTTGGCATGGGTGTGCCGCTCCATTGGAGCGGTACAACGGACGGCAAAACAACATTTTGTCGTCCGTTGGAGATGCTCTTAGGCTTTTGGCTATATAAATTTATTCAAAAAATTTGAAAACGAATAAATTTCATATTGTAATAATTGTTTGAACTTCTTCATTAATAACGACAACTTGATCTCCCTCCAAGGTATAAATTCTGGATTTGTCCCTGGCCATGCGCTTGGTTTCCACTATAAAAAAATAATAAATTAGTGACAATATAAAAGTTGTCACTAATTATATATTTTTAGTGACAAAATTTTTGTTTTGTCACAATAATTATTTTTACATTTATAATAGTGACAATTTGTATAGTTGTCGTTCTTGAAATTAGTGACAAAGAATTTGTCGTCATTATTGACAATTAGTGATATACTTTTAGTAACAACAATTATAGTTGTCAAATTATTTGTATTGTCACTATACATGTGACACTAATTGTTAATAGTGACAATTTTAAATAAACTCTTGTTACCAGAAATTTTATTGTGACAAAACAAAAATTAATATTACTCATAATGCAGACACTTTAAATTTTCTCACCGATAATCTTTTTATTGTAGTGTCCCTGTAGGAGTACGTGCACAATGTTGGCTTGCCGTGAGCGTCCAAGCATGTCACGGATACTTGTTATGAGGTTAAAATATCTATGTGAAAAAAATGCCTTGTCAATGCTTCCAAATTATCCGTTTCTACCGTGAGCTTCCGTAATTGCTTGTCCCATGCAATTTGAAAACCTTTCAATATCGATTGCAGCTATGCTTCTAAGGGCATTCATCTGTCAATGTGTCCCTTAAATCCATTTAGCCAAGTACCATGTTTGTACCGGAAGACTAGATCTGCCAATGCCTGCTTCTCCACATTCATGTCAATGTCCTTGGATTCGATGAACAATGATGTCAACACTTTACTTTATTCATCAGCATGTGATCTATCCATCCCACATACTGAGTTTGTTGTCGTGCATAGCTAGACTGCGGGCTCCATAATACCATTTTTGAGCATGTTGAACCTGAAATCCAGCCTCGACGTGAGCTCTTCTTCTCCATGGACTGTCTCATTACGAACCCGTCAAATAACATTAACTGTCTCAGTAGAAGTAATGTCACAATCATCACACTAATCATACCTGTTAGCCGACGTCGTTAAGTTCCAATCAACCCACTCCGAGGTGCACATCGAGAAGAATGTCTCATGATACTGAACAGCCACCAACGTGTGCCAAATTTCAACCGACCATGCGCAATCACGAAGGGCGTGTGACCACAAATTTTACATTTGGCGCTACTTGTGATTCTATTGTTCTTCAAGAGGGAGTTGGCAGGCACCCAATTATGTCTTAGAATCCAAAGCAAATACTTTCTTCTAACAGCCCCTTTTACTTTCACCAATTTTTCCGTCTCCCGAACAAGCGGAGGTCTTCGCTATGGAGTCGTCGGCGCCGGTGTACATATACACGCCACTGGCCAAATACTTCCATATAGCAGCATCTTATTGAGTTGCTTGATCATCCAAGTTGATATGACCAGGGACGAAGCTAGAATTTTCAGCGAGGGGGGCGAGATTTTGTGATATAGTTATAAAAAAAAAAATCCATATAGATGAAGGATTGAAGGGGGGTGCGGGAGGCTTGCCCGTCGCGGTACGGTACGCTATATTTATGGGAGAAAACCTAATAAGTAATTAGGTTCAAGTATGAAATATCTATATTTGATCTATACTATATCATCAATTTCTCTCTTCTTTAAACCTTTTCAATTGTTTTATAGATGCCCATAATCTATTTGTTAGAATTTTTAAACCAAAAATATTCTTAAACTAAATTTTAGAGTAACCAATGAAATATATAGTAAAACATTAGAATTACATTTTAAAAATTTGTATTCAAATAACACAATACCTTCTTAGTTTTTGAAATGAGAAATCTATAGATTCTCACAGCCCAAAATCTTGATTCTTGAGAATGTAATTGAAGGAAAAAAACCCTAAGTTTTAATTTCTATCTTGAATGGAAGTGTAGAATCGTGTGACTTGAGGGGGGCGGAAATAGATATTTTAAAATTTTTATGGGTAGTAATAAAAACAAAATTGAGGGGGGCGAAAATAGATATTTTAAAAATTTTATGTGTAGTAATAACAAAAAAAAAATTGAGGGGGGCGGTGGCACCCACACACCCCCCACCTCCCTCCCTCCGTCCCTGGATGTGACCGAGCCCATTAATCACCTCTTCCGGAAGGTGGCCCAATTGATTCAAATTCCACCCTTTTTTTTTCATTCAAGACGAGGGGATACGCTAAATATCTAGCCAATAAACCCGAATTGATAGTCATAATCATGAGCTATAAAGACTCTCTAACTCTATAAAGTAGGGAAGAGGCACACCTCGTGACAACTTAGATTCGAATCCAAGACCTCTCACATAAAATGAGAAGTGGATACTATTAGATCAAGAGGTCTTTGGTAATTCCACCCCTCCATAGTAGTCCAGTAACTTTGCCACTCTCAAGTCGTTCAAATGTTCGTCAGTCAATACATCATTAGAGCCCATTAATTAGTAAGGTTTAGGCCCAACAATGTGCACGTAATAAAACAGTTACTATCCAATAATATTAAGGGCCCGATAAAATTCCATATTCTTCTACTACCATATGGGCTTCTCGATTGAAACAAATTCCTAGTCCTTTTATAGAGATCTGCCGTTTTTCTGGATTTTTGTAAGCGATAGAAGAAATGTCACAGTGTTCTATCATTTAATTCTCTTAATTGTGTTACCAAAAAAAAAAATCTCTTAATTGTGTTACCATAAAAAAAAATACTAGGATATATTGGGAATATTACTCCTTGTATCTATCTCTTTTATGCACCATTGTATCGATTTATTTTACACACTTAGGTGTACAATGTGTGGATCTCACACACACTTATGTAAATGAGATAGATATACCAATACACTTTACAGTAACATTCCCGTGTACCATAGAACTTCTTGTCGAAAGACCAACATTGTTCCTATTTTTTTTTTCATTCATGAAAAGGAGGGGGTTACCCAAGATGTTTGTTTTAGCCCGACATACCCGGGCTAATAGTCAAAATACGTGGCCAAGTTCGGCCAAAAGAGTCATTGTCCAAAATGTGAAGGATCCGCTCATCAGGCATATTACAGAAAGTGAATTGGGTGTGTAATCCTAACTTGGCTAGCATGTCTGCTGCTTTGTTGGCTTCCCGCTAAATGCAGGTGATAGAGACCTCCCATCTTCTATGCAAGACATCACGTGCTTTTTGGGTCAGCTCGTAGTAATGATGAGTTGTGGAGGCTTCCACAATGCTTCGGATAGCAATCTGGCAGTCAGATTCAAGAATAAGCTTCCTTACTCCGGAGTTCCACTCCATCTCTAGTCCCTCTAGAATGGCTCGCATCTCAGCCTCGACCAAAGAGCATGGTGTAATTTGCCCCATAAAACCTTTTATCCAATTACCATGCTCATTCCTCAGGGTACCCCCAATCCCCGTCAAATGGATCGAATTGTCTGCATTTTGTGTTACCGCCGCGTCGACGTTTACTTTGCAGTACCCGCGAGTTGGCTTTGTCCAACCCGTTTGCATCTGAAGTACTGTTACATCCGAGTCAAACAACGTCGAGTGTACAGTTCCGTTAATTCTTGATTGTAAAATATCTAGGACCATTGTAGATGCCTCATTCCTTTCACCATGAATCAGCTCATTACGAACCTGCCAAATGAAAGACAGAATTTCAGTAAATGCTAAGGACCAATTCTCATACCATGCATACCTATTTGCCGCGTGAGAGAGGTTCCAACCCACCCAACTTTTACTCGTGCCCGAGAAAAATCTCGAGTGGTAGTTCGGGTGGATTGTCGTCTCCCATACTTTCCTCGCCTATGCACAGTCGCGTAATGCATGTAGGTTGGTGTCCGCCAACCTGCCACAAATATCACAATTGTTAGTATGAGTTATTTGTCGAGTTTTTAAGGTGGATTTTGTGAGCACACGCTCATGTCTAAGAAGCCATAGGAAAAAACGACGGCGATAAACTCCCTTAATTTTCCAGATTCTGGACCACTTTTTACTGTCAGCAACATAGGTGGTTGTTCCCGATAAGGCTTCATAAGCACTTTTGACACTATATTGACCATCTATAGCATATTTCCAGCACGGGATGTCTTCCTGGCCATTTAAAGCATCCAAGTCGATCCCAGAAGCACTTCCCGCGGAGTATCCGGCAAATGGCTTAGAGACGTCCAATCCCACCCGGTATCTGGTATCCAATAACTCTAGACCGAACGGACAGACGTCTCATGATCTAAGTGATGATAAATTTGAGCCAAGATATTTCCGCCCGATATCCATTCGTCTATCTAGAATCGGATTTTTCGCCCATCCCCAATCCGCCATTTGATACCTGATCGGACAAGAGATAACAAATTCGAAATACTTTGCCAGCTTTGGGACATGCTATTGCGAGAGCGAGCTCGCCTTCGAAGGAGATATTTATGTCGAAGTACCTGAACCCATAGTTTCGACTCATTTGTGAGGACCTGCCAGCACAGTTTACCTAAAAAAGCCATGTTTGTGAGCCGCATTTTCCTAAGTCCCAATCCGCCAGCTCTTTTGGGTTGGCACACCGTATCCCAGCTTATAAGATGTATTTTCCTCTCATCTTCTGACCCACCCCATAGGAACTGTCTATTAGCTCTGTCAATTGCATCACATATCCCTAGCGGAAGTCAAAAGGTTTGTATATGGTAAGCCGGGATTGACTGCGTGACTGACTTTATCAGAGTAGCTCGCCCCGCAAGTGCTAGATGCTTTCTCTTCCATCCTTGGAATTTCTTTTTAACTCGATCTAGGATAAAAGTGAAGTCTTTCTACAAGAGACGCCCATGGTTGAGGGGGACGCCAAGATATCGACCTAAATTATCCGTCTGTCCCAGTGAAGTA
This sequence comes from Buddleja alternifolia, assembly GCA_019426215.1. Taxonomy (NCBI): domain Eukaryota; kingdom Viridiplantae; phylum Streptophyta; class Magnoliopsida; order Lamiales; family Scrophulariaceae; genus Buddleja; species Buddleja alternifolia. The sequence continues at coordinate 31,541,755 of CM033399.1, forward strand.
AGTCGACCAATACGCTGCTTATCTTCAATGGTGACATTTTTGGAGAAAAAAATGCGAGATTTTTGTTGGTTTATTGTCTGACCCGAAAGATCACAGTAGTATCCTAAAGTATTCATGGCCACGATAACTTGGTGGTTGCTGGCTTCGCCAAATAGTAGTAGATCATCCACAAACATTAGATGAGAAATATGCAGGCCTGATCGTGATGTAGGAACAGCTTTCCAAGTCTTTTCCCAAACTGCTTTATCAATAAGTGCATCTAATTTCTGGACACAGAAGACAAAGAGATAAGGCGAAAGGGGATCCCCCTATCTTAAGCCTCGCTTCGGCATGAACCACTCTGTGACTTTCCCGTTCCACAACAGGGAAAGTTGAGCAGTCGTAGTGCATGCCATAATAAGCTTAACCCAAGAGTCAGGGAATCCAAGCTCACATAACACATTTTCCAAAAACGTCCAATTAATTTTGTCATACGCTTTTTCGAAGTCAATTTTTGCCACAAAATAACCTTTTTTACCTACACGTTTACGCATATCATGAAGAACCTCTTGAGTGAAAAGTACATTATCAATGGTCTGTCGACCCTTGATAAATCTACTTTGAGTTTGTGGAATAAGTTCATTCATAAAATTCCGAATTCGTTTAGTCATGGTTTTGATGATAATCTTTAAGCTCACATTTGTAAGACTAATTGGACGAAATTGAGAAAGGTGTTTAGGTTGCTTCTCTTTAGGAATTAAGACAATGCGGGGTTTATTGAGAGAGTTGTCGATGTAACCTGATTGGATTGCCTCCCGGACCATGTGAAAAATGTCATCACCGACAATATCCCAGCATCTCTGATAAAAAAGGGGTTGAATTCCGTCTGGTCCAGGTGACTTCGACGGGCTCATCTCCCAAAGTGCACGCTTGACTTCCTCCTTTGAAAATGGCTCAGTAAGAATTGCTATGTGCCGATTCTGTAATTTTGGAAATCCCTCAGTGTGAGCATACTGTCTCGGTGTCGGTCCAGCGCCGTAAAGATCCCGATAGAAATCTACCGCCATCGATTGCAAAGTAGCAGGATCTGATTCCCTTTCGCCTGTATCCCTTTGTAATGTTCTGATTGGAGCTTTGTTCTGCCTTGTGACTGCCGACAGATGAAAGAATTTTGCATTCAAATCCCCTGCCCTCAACCACTTTATTCTAGCTTTTTGTTTCCACATGAGTTCTTCTTGTCGTAGAGTATCGTGATATTGCACCTGCAGCTTGATTTCCAATTTTCACAGTGACCAGCGGAAATGAATACTCTGAGCTCGCTGGATACCTGCAATCCGAGCTACTAGCTGTTTTTTCCTCCTAAAGATATTACCAAAGGTGGTTTGATTCCAAGTAAAGGCCGCATCCCGTGTGCTACTAATCTGAGCCAGAATTCCAAGACGTCTATTTTCGACCCACTAACGTGAGATCATATCCTTAAATGTCGGATGAGTGAACCATGCTGTCTGAAAGCGGAAGTATTCCTTGGTCTGTCTAACTGGCACCGTGGTATCAAGAGATAATAAGATAAGAGAGTGGTCTGACCCGATTCGCAGAAGATGCGAGACCGTGCCAGTCGGGAACTCGAGGCGCCACGGCTCATTACAAATAGCACGATCCAATCTTTCTTGTAATGGAGACCGTCCTCCTTTAGCCCACGTATAGGGTGTTCCCACGAATTTCAGATCAATCAGGCTACATTTATCCACACAATCCAGGAAAGCTTTGCATTGGTTATAATCAATCGGGCCACCCCCTGTTTTTTCCCCGTGATTTGTGACAACATTCATATCGCCGGCAATAACCCAAGGTCCCAAAACATGTGGTTCCATATGAGTTATGCGGTCCCACAAATGATTCCGTATTTCCACTTTCGGGCTGGCATACACTACTGTCAATACCCATTGCTTATCTCCTGGGCGACGAACAATGGATGTTATGCTCTGATCATTTGCTTCGATAATTTCCAAAGTCACTTCCCTAGTATTCCAAAAAAGCCAAATCCCCCCTGAAAAGCCTTGAGCTTCAACCTTTTTCACCTTATCAAATCGGCTATGTCGTAGGATATCGTCCGCTTTACTACCATGAACCCGTGGTTCAACTAGCACTAAAATCATTGGTTTATGTTTCCGGAGAACCTCCTTGAGAGAATTCAAGAATTCCTGTTTGGCTGCTCCCCTACAATTCCAAAATATACTTGTCATTAAAAAAACTATGATACAAAAGTTTCAGCAGAAACAAAAAGATCATACCTGGGGGGAGACCGAAGCCCCCCCTATATTTTGCATGACGACGTCGGTTTGCATGTGCTCGTTAGGGTTGGAATCATCCCTAGCCTGCATATGGTAATCGGCGCTTTCTTCTAGTTCCACAGAAATAGAATCATCCTCATCCGAGTCCTCCTCTGAGTCATCATCAAGATCGTCTTCTGAATTACCTAGCTGTTGCACGTCATCTCCTGGTTCATGCGGGCGGTTTATCCCAAATTGTGATGACTGCTCCGAAAGGTCTATCACCTTTGATGATTAACCTAATTCAAACAGCGGGTTGATAGAATTATTTATAATCGGATAAGTATGACCTTGTCTAATTAGAAGTATTTTTCCTGTTGCCACAATATCACTCGTCCGCTGTTGTTTATCAATCACCAATTTTCGTCGAGCTGATGGCTGTTTGCCTCTGTCTATCTTCGTCTGAGAAGTCTTAAATCCGTCTATCTCTGTCGATTCCATGTCTTCATTTATATTATTAAGAATATCAAATCTAGAGCCCGACGTCTCTCTGGTGGTGTTCTTGACCTGCTGACTTCCTTTTGCCCGATTTAATGCGTTCTGTTGTCCATGATTATCAGAAGTATTCCCCCCTGGCAGATCGGTTGAAGCTGTAGGAATTGGGTTTTTCCTCCTCCATGTTTGTTTTGGTAGCTGCTTATCCTTCTCACTCCCTGATTGTTCTTTGCCAAACACAAAGACATAATTTTCTCTACTAATCCCTACATTATTCCCATCCTTTTTCAGTATAGGCCGACGTTTCCATGGTTGAACTATATTCCATGGCCCATAAGTAGTTGGTGTAGGGGTCTGCATGGGGGCCGGATTTGGGTTTATCTCCTTTGCCATGTCCTCATCCTCATTATCACGTGTGCCACACGCCTCCTTACGATGTCCATAAGCCCCGCACGTGAAGCAAACCAAATTCAAACCTTCATACTCCACAATGCGTATTTTCTTGTTCACTTTCATGCACGGTATCAATGGCTTCCTAAGATCAATTTCCACGCATACCCGTGCGTACCTTCCCCGCAAAGATTCCTCCGTATGCTTATCGATTCCTATCACTCTTCCAATTTGTTCTCCCATGCCACGTAATATCGGGTCATAAAAATAGTGAATCTGCAGTTCAGGAAAACGGATCCAAACCATGGTGGACTTGATCATTTCAGATTTCGGGTCGAAAGATGGATTCCATTTACGTACAGTGAGATAGTGACCAAGAACTACCCAAGGGCCTTCCTTCAGCACTTTATCATATTCCTCTTTTGAATGAAATCGTATGAGGTAGAATTCATTACCTAAATCGACCAAAGTAAGTTCATACGGTAATTTCCAGATAGTTTTGACTCTTTGCTTCAATGTCACATATCCAATTTTTCTGCCCAATACCTTCACTACGAGAGCCCGCCTGTATGGTGCTAGACCTTGCCGGAGTACAGATTTGGGTATATTATAAACTGATATGTTGTTACCGTCGTTCTCAGGTTCCTCTTCATCGGATTCGGAATACGAATCCATGTCATCTGGTTCGCCTTCGCCGGTGTAGAATATCGGACCCTTTTCTTTCCTATTCCATGAGTCGCGAATATTGTTTTGCCATGCACTCGGATTCGCCGTTGGCTGGTCGTGTCTTTTGTGATTTGCCGTCGGAGAACCCTGCTGCAAATTTGGGTTTTCATGGGCTGCATCTTGGATGTTGGTGGAGTCCGCTCCGATTGTGGAGCGTTTAAGCTTTTTCTGGTTTCGGTTGGGCGTTACCGAGAGTGGAGGTGGCCGGCCGGGATCCGGCTCCTCCATGGCCGTGATCGGAGTCGGTTGACGAGAGAATTCTCTTGTGCGCCGTCAAGGGTTTTCCGACTTTTGCGGAGAAGAGTTTTTTTTTTACCATTGTTCCTATTTTGAAAAGAAAAAAAAAACTTTTTTTCATTTGACAAGAAGCCACAAGCTATTTGAAACTTAATTGTTTGGATGTGTTTTTGTTTCGTTATCAGCCGTCATTTTCTAAAATGTATGGGAAAATCAGTTTTTAAATTTTTGTGTGAAAATGGTAGGCATGTTTGATTGTATTTTTTAAAATGGTTGGAGTTTATGATTTGATTATGTGTGAGATTATTGAATTAGTTAAAATTAATGATTATGTGAAATAGTATAGATAGAAAAAGATAATATTATATTGATTAAATTTATTTATTAGTAAAAATGATAAGATCGACTCCAATACTCAAAATATCCAAAATGGGTTTTAAAATGCACACAAGCCTATGAAGTTTACGATTATATATTTTGTTCTAGTTTACCACCACAATTATTGTCGAAAATATAAATTTTAGAAGGCGTGACATAAATAAAAATATAAGTGTGATTTGGTAAAATGAAATATAGTTATTGAAGAACTTAAAAGTGAAAAGTGAAAATAAATATATTTTAGTTAAAAATTGCGTAAACTGTATATTTTTATTTTTAAATTGGAATACAACTCCGAATGCACAAACAAGAAATATAGGCTTTAATTGGATGGACACTCCATCTCCAAAAAAATATTTTTCAAACATTTTTTTTTCCAAAAATACGTTTGGTTGGCATATCATGAGAATTTTTTTGAATAAAAATCTCAAAGTTTCTATGAAAAATTCTTGGAAAAAAAGAAAAAAATACATTTTTACTATTCATAATTTGACAGTTTATTCACCAATTAAAAGGGTTTGGTCCGGCTATTATTCAACACCGAAAATCAAATTAATTACATATTCTAATGTAAAATAACGTAACGCGCAAAATAAGATCCATTTTGCCTATTTTTTTATGACTAAATCGATGAATTTGACTAAGATATGTTTATGGAAAATTATATTTAAACATTAATATAAACAAACTTTCACAATAAAAAACATATCACATCAACCATAATCATTATATATTTTTCTCTAAAAAAAACTCATCTAACCACATTTCTAACACAACATTTCTTATCCCTAAAAACAATTTTTCTCACTTTTGTCATGAAAAAAAATTCTCCGAGATGGATATGCCATCCAATTAAGCCCATAATGATCATGGTTATTACCTTTTTCATATTGTTTCAAAACGCGTAAAATTTGACATATCTCAATCGTCATCATCACTTACATTAATTTTCATTAGATAAGAAAGTTCAATTATCATGAACTTAATTATACTCCAACTTGCTGAGCCTTTGAGAAAACACTCTCATTATAGAAGGTAGCCTAATTAATTAAGTTCACAAATCAGTTTAAATACTTTATCAAAAAGCTGCCGCCTACCTAGCTATATTATCTATAACTATAATCTATAGATAGCTTTAGTAGCAACTTAAATATATTTGTAGCTTCAAGGGAAAAAAAAAAAATATATATATATATATATATATATATATATATATTTGTAGCTTTTAGGTAAAAAAAAAAAAAAGTTCATTTCCAAAAAACTTAATGCATATCCTATTTGATCTAACTAAAATATTATCCATAATGTTGCTCAAAAAATAAATGGTATTATCTAAAATAAGTGTATATAAGTGTAATGCAATTGGTCACTGGTTTGTGAATTATTTGAGTTCAGTTGAAAAATATCAAACTAAAATTTACCTTTCATCTCGTATTCTATTCATATATACACAAGTCATGTGTGTGTATATGTGCGTGTGTAAGAAAAAAATTTATGCCTGTGTATACTTGTGAAAATGAATATAAGGAGAAAATTAATTTAGGCAAAAATCCAGACAGATTGTTGAGCCACTTAACTAGGATTGGAACTACATGGGTAACATGAAAAATCAACTCATTAAATAATTAATTAATGTTTGAGAGTTTCAAAATGCTTAAATTTATTGTAAAAAAGATAGCTATTGATTTAGAGGCCTTCAAAGTTGGAGACTAAGGAAAAGAAATTGATGAGGCATTGATTTGACATAGGAATATGCTTCCTGGATTAAGATTAATCTTTAAGCTTAGTCTTATTAATTGAATGATTGTGACAGCATTTGATGACTCTTTTTGTTTTTAATTATTAGATTAGTGGAAAAATTACACACAGAGCCTCTATGTAATTACCAATTCCCCCCTCCCATATTAGAAATTACAAACATACTTCCTCCTATTAAGGATCTCTTACAAGTTTAACAATTCTTATAATTTTACACCAGTAAATCCTTCAAATAAACCCCTTGAGGGGGTGTGATGGTAATTTTCAATAAGCGAGAGAAAGTTTTGGTAAGTACACAATAAATGAGGGGGTCTTTGTGTCATTTTCCCAATTAATTAATTCATTAATTGGTGGTTTAGTATACATACATTTCAGGGAAAATTAAATTAATAATATATAAAAAAAGGAAAAATCAGAAAATATTGAAAAAAAAATGGGTATCAAATACTAGTACATTACGACATGGGGTATGTCGTCTTTTCTAAGAGACGACATACCCTATGTCGTCTCTTGTCATTTTATTTTTTTTAATTATTTTAATGAGAGACGACATGCATCATGTCGTCTCTCAATAATTTTTTTTTTAAAAGCTGCAAACTTTTCCCAAGCCCCCCCCCCCCACCCCGTGCCCCTCCCCCTCCACAACCAACAAATGTTATCTTTTTTTCTGTTTTTTTTCTTTATTTTCCGCTCATTTTTCTTCTTTTTTTGTGTATTTTTGAGTTTCGACTTGAGCATATAAATTGTAGACTTTCATATAGACTTTGTAACCACACAAGAATGGACTCATTCCGATACCCGAGTGAAGAAATATGACAAGTAAAAAAGGACACATTAGAGCAATTTTTTTTAAAAAATAATAACGTTGTCTATATTTTCGGCTCATTTTTCTCCCTTTTTCATTCATTTTTTAGTTTTGATTTGAACACATAAATTGTAGATTTTCATATAAACTTTGTAACCACATAAGAATGGACTCATTCCGATACTTGAGTGAAGGAATATGACAAGTAAAAAAGGACACACATATACGGATTTTTCAGAAAAAAATATTTTTTCGCTATCTTCGTGATGATTTTTCGACATTTTTTGTACATTTTCAGGCTTCGACTTCAACACAAAAAATATAGATTGACTCACTAAGTTTATAACGGTATGAGAATTGATTCATTTCGATATCCCAGTAAAAAAATACAACATGTTAAAATGGAACATATTTTTTCGTCATCTTCGGGATGATTTTTCGACCTTTTTTGTATATTTTCAGGCTTCGACATCAACACAAAAAATGTAGATTGACTCACAAAGTTTGTAACGGTATAAGAATTGATTTATTTCGATATTCGGGTGAAAATATACAATATGTTAAAAAAGACAAATATATACGAATTTTTTGGAAAAAAAATAATTTTTCTTCATCTTCGGGATGATTTTTCTATATTTTTTGTACATTTTCGGGCTTCGACTTCAACATAAAAAATGTAGATTGACTCACAAACTTTGTAACGGTGTAAGAATTGATTCATTTTGATATTCGGATGAAAAAATACATTAAATTTAATAAAGACGTTTTTATTACATTAAAAATACAACATGTTTAATTCTTATAAATCAACATTAAAAATACAACATTTCGAAATAAATTAATTCTTATACCGTTACAAAATTTGTGAGTCAATCTACATTTTTTGTGTTGAATTCGAAGCCTGAAAATATGCAAAAAAGGTCGAAAAATCATCCCGAAGATGACGAAAAAATATTTTTTTTGAAAAAATATGTTCCATTTTAACATGTTGTATTTTTTTACTGGGATATCGAAATGAATCAATTCTCATACCGTTATAAACTTATTGAGTCAATCTACATTTTTTGTGTTGTAGTCGAAGCCTGAAAATGTACAAAAAATGTCGAAAAATCATCACGAAGATAGCGAAAAAATATTTTTTTCTAAAAAATTCGTATATGTGTGTCCTTTTTTACTTGTCATATTCCTTCACTCAAGTATCGGAATGAGTCTATTTTTGTGTGGTTATAAAGTTTATATGAAAATGTACAATTTATGTGTTCAAATCAAAACTAAAAAATGAACGAAAAAGGGAGAAAAATGAGCCGAAAATATAGACAACGTTATTATTTTTTTAAAAAAATTGCTCTAATGTGTCCTTTTTTACTTGTCATATTTCTTCACTCGGGTATCGGAATGAGTCCATTCTTGTGTGGTTACAAAGTCTATATGAAAGTCTACAATTTATATGCTCAAGTCGAAACTCAAAAATACACAAAAAAAGAAGAAAAATGAGCGGAACATAAAGAGAAAAAAAAAAAAAAAGATAACATTTGTTGGTTGTGGAGGGGGAGGGACACGGGGTAGGGGGGGGGGCTTGGGAAAAGTTTGCAGCTATTAAAAAAAAAATTATTGAGAGACGACATGATGCATGTCGTCTCTCATTAAAATAATTAAAAAAAAATAAAATGACAAGAGACGACATAGGGTATGTCGTCTCTTAGAAGAGACGATATACCCCATGTCGTAATGTACTAGTATCTGATACCCATTTTTTTTCCAATATTTTCTAATTTTTCCTTTTTTTATATATTATTAATTTAATTTTTCCTACATTTCATTGGTTCAAGTCAAACTCAAGATAATGATCTAATTATTATATAAATCACCATTTAACCAAGTTGTTTGCTTCATTGGTTCAAGTCAAACTCAAGATAATGATCTAATTATTATATAAATCACCATTTAACCAAGTTGTTTGCTTCATGGGTGATACTTAGTGAGACTGGGAGTTAGACTCCCGATCAATTTCAACCACACAAATTGTTAAAAAATATGTGGGGTCCATCAAAATATATATATATTTTATTGTGTATTAACAATTTGTGTGGTTGAAATTGACCGGGAGTCCAACTCCCGGTCTCACTAAGTATCACCCTTGCTTCATATAGCAAAGCAAGGAATAGTTAATCACTATTTTTCCTATTAAATAGGAATGGCGGCGATGAGTTCGTGCAAGACCCGAGAAAAATTTTTGTACGAACCGGGTCTTGAGTCTCACCGGTGAACCTTGTGGTTGTGAATAAAACACCTCACTTGTTTTTCAATTCAAAATTAATTATTAAATGATGTGTATTATTCACATCCACAATGTGTACAGGTGGGGCCCAAGTCACGGTGTATACAAGTGTTTTCCAACCCGAGCCCACAGTTAACTCACATTTTGGAGTGGGTTTTGAGAAAGCAAACGGGTCTTGGGGCGGGTTTCAATTTTTCGGTGTTTTGACTTTTGAACCCCTGATTAACATTATAGATACATGTATACGTATTTGTGTAATATATATATATATATATATATATATTAATTCGAGATGAATGAAGATATTCTATATATCTAGCTCGACAAAGTCGGATTGATAGTTATAATTTTGAGCCATAAAAACTCTATCTAACTCCATAAAAGAGGGGACAACCACAACTTGTGGCATCTTGGATTCGAACCCAATAACTCTCATATAAAGTGAGAGGTGGATACCACTAAGCCAATATATCTTGGGTGTATATATGTAATATATATGAGAAACATTGTTCTAGCATTAAAAACATACTAGAAATTATAATTATTATAATAATTAAATTATATTATAAAAAATTACTTTTTAGTTAGTAAAATTATTTTCTATTATTTAGATAGTCATGATCATATATCTAAAAAAACATTTAATTAATAAATATTTAAGAAAGGGGATTCAATGCGGGATGGATGATGGATCTCCAATATATAAAGTGGTTGTATTGGTCAAGCGTAATATGTTTCAAGAACCATTTTTTTTCCTTTTTTTTGTTGGTAGGCAAGCTAACTTTAAACTCAGGAGTCAGGAAAAAAAAATCTTGCTGGTCAAAAGAGCAAAATTTATTGATTTTTTCAAGTTTTCATATTAATTAGTTAATTGAGAAAATTAAACAGACTCTCTTTTTTAAAAACCAAACACCAACCATTAATGAAGACGAGCGGTCAAATACAAGAAGAGTTGCTACCAAGACCCGACCTAGCTAAAAGATCCGCATCTCGACTGCCCGGTCTCCTAAACTAATTAGAGAAACTTGAAAGCAAAAGCCCGATTGGATGGGATGTCATTTACTATTTTTCATTTTTCTTAAGAAAATTAAGAGAACTTATTTTTAAGAGAGTAAATATATGACAGAGGAAATGTGTTTTTTTTATAGAAAAAAATTTAATGATTATGTATGATGTGATATGTCTTGTTTGTAAAAAAAAAATTATTTTTTTGTGAAAAATTGGTATGGATGATTTTTTATTTTCTAAGAAAATTTAAATTTAGTTAAGTTAAACTCGTCGATCAAGACACCCAAATATATTCATAGTGTATCTTATTTTGTATCTTGTGTCATTTCGAACCAAGACATGTGATTATTTTGATAACTATGTTAAGGTATTTGTGGATAAAGGACTTTTAATTGTTGGGTGAGTTGTCTAATTATGAATAGTAAAAAATTGACTTGTTTTTTATTTTTATTTTTTTTTGGTTATTAACCAGGGTGTCCACCGCCGATCGCAGTGACTAGTCCCCTCGCTGATTTGCCGGCACCTCTAAGGGTGGGACAGCTGGCCAAGGAAATCTGCTCCATTCCCAAAGTCAATGATCGAACCCTTGACATTTGGTTAAGGGTGGAGGAGCTCTTACCACTCCACCACAACCCTTGGTTAAAAAATTGACTTGTGAGAAATGCCAATTGATTCCATTTTTCAAGAAAATTTGAGATTTTTTTTAAAGAAATTGAATGTAGTATTTCTTTGAGATAATTTTAAGAGATGTCAAGTAAATACATTTTTTATAAAAAAAAAATTCTAAAAAATTGAGAAATGGAAAATAGCGTGCCATCCAATCGGGGACAAACATTTAATATATGAAGTAAAAGACGCATCAAAAGAGTAGTCCACGTTAGGACTACGAATTTTAGAAAGAAGTTGGGCACAATCTCCTTCAAGGATAATGTGATTCCACCCCCGACGATGAACCAATTCCACCGCCTCCCTTGCCGTCAAAGTCTCGGCAAATTCAGCACCATCCAAATCTGGGAAGAAAAGAGTTAACCGACCTAAGCAAGATCCATTCGTATCCCGAGCTATAGCACCCGCACCAACTTAAAAGATTGTAGAGTGAACTTTTCGGATTAAGAGGGTGTTTGGCTAAACTTATCCAAAACATCTTATAAGCTCCTACATCTTAGAAGATGTTTTAGGAGCTTATAAGATGTAACAACTTATAAGATGTTTAAAAAAAGGTGGAGTTTGGTTATTTTTTAAAAAACAGCTTATAAAACCCAAACATCTTATTTTTTGGTCTAATAAGCTTTATTTTTTTAAATTACCAAACAAATTTATAGAGCTTATAAGATATTTAGAGGAGTTTATAAATTTAGCCAAACACCCTCTAAAACATATTTTTATGAATTTTGTATATAAAAAAAAATATTTTAAAGAGTTTTTTGAAAATATTCATAAATGAAGGTCCAGTGGGTCTTCTTGATGGGCCAAAACATAATATACTACTATATTATTAAACAAATAAAACTATATTCATTTAGAGTTTATTTCATATCACCCACTTTGGTGTTAACCAATTGTGCAGGCGAATCATTGAATTTGCATATGATAATATCAGAAAGTAAAATAATGCTATCATCATATATGATACAACAGATCGCAACCCACTTGAGTGCACCGAGTTGTTAGCCGTTCTACATGGTTTGCATTTTTCATGGTACATGAAGAAGAAAAATATAATCTTGGAAACGGACTGCATGGGTGATTGGAAAAGCATCGATGAAGCGTTATTTCACATCGGTATTTTGATACAATCCGTCAAATTCGCAAAGTGCAAAAGTGGCAATGAAAAGTAAAAACCCAAATAATACCACAAGAAGCTAATCAAGATGGGAGAATGTAATGCTCCGGTTGAGGGTGTTCGAAGCCAGTACGAACAAGACAAAATTGGTACTTAATGGCCAAGAGTAACGACTATTGGTCCTGGTTTTTCGGAATAAAATTATAGAGTAGCCCTCATTCGAGGGAAAAAAAAAAAGAAAAAGCCATGGGGACCAAATTTCCATAATCATAGTATTTGGATTGTACTATGTCATTGTGCTTAATTACAAACTTAATATATTCCATGATTGTCAACGGTCTTATCGATTCTGCACCAAATCACAAACATCGGACGGTTCAATATATATTCTATTATTTCACTTTTTTAATTATAACATATATTTCTGGATAATCAAGTTAAAAAATAGAAAATCAAGACATGTGTCATACATTCAATGGTCCAATAAACATTAGGCATAGCGTAAAATATACCGACATTACATGGATTAGAAACCAATTTGACGTTTTTTGTATTGTTATGAAGGTAATGACTCACCAAAGAGGAGTAAAAAATTAATGGGTTTATTGTGCTAATCTCAATTAGTTTAACCATAATCTCTCCTTTTGTTAGTTTAACTTTAGTAAGGGCATCCTACGTCAGCATAAAAAGAATACCTGAAAATGAGTGGCTGGGCTGCAATTTTTTGTAATTTTTCCAACTCAACAAAATTGGTGGCCTAAAGTAGCCAAGCAACACCCAAACAAAATTGGCCTCCACATGGGTGGTACAATCATGGTAATTATTTATTACATTTATGTATCTTTCTAATAGCCAAACTTAATTATTGTTTTGAAAATAATTAATTGTTAATTGTGGTGACCAAAATTTTCCCCTACCACATTTTCGCCCAACGTCAAAAATAATCTGCCTCTGATTGAGAGAAAAAGGAACAAGTGAGGAAGGGCAAGAGTCTTACTAAAAAGAAGCTGCCCGATAGAGCGTTCGAGATAGGAGACTTTTTCGTGTAGTTTATACAAGGAAAGAGTCTTCTCCCATGTAGTAGGTATGTGGAGGGTGTTTAGCACGCGCGACGGCAGGCTCACTAATAGTCGCTTTATATAGTCCAAACAACAAAGATAAAGATAAGATTGTGAATTCAGTTTTGAATTGAAATCTCATAAAAAATGATAGAAAAGATTTGTCCACATGGTAAAGTTTATGCCCCAATGTTGTACATTTAAAGAGGTGTCAAAGTTTGATTCCATATGTATGTAATTTTTTTTTCATCATGTTGTGATTTAGAGCTATCAATTGTATATTGATAGTGTAACCAAAAATGGTTTAAGATAGACAAAACTTTCACTTATTTAATTTTATCAAGAAAACTCTATATCGGATTAAATGGAGGTAAATAGTATGTAGGAACTACGGAATACTAAAAATGCTCTAATTTTGATTAAAAATTCAATATTCGAATAAAAAACTCCTAGTTGCTAATATTTTTTAATAATTAATTATAAGAAGAATGTAGCTCTTCAAGGGAAGTAAGGGTCAGATCATAAAGCTTATTTTTTTTAAAATCAAAATGGTACAAATAAGTAAATAAAGCTTAGCAAATTAGCATAATAATTTAACTGTTTGCCTAATTAGACAGACAGACAGTCACATAACCTCAATGTAATTGGTTTGTCGTGACCCTTTGTATTATTCGTTCTCCATTCAAAACCTAAAAAGGTTTAACACTTAATCTAGGAGCTAATCCATATCATTAAGAACTAATTATTTACTAACTATTATTATATATAAGAAGAGCACTACCAACGTCATAAATATATTTATATATATAAATTGAGAACAAACATAACTTTGCTGACATGGATTCAGTATTCTTCTAAAATCTACACACGGTCCATTATATATAAGGAGTATTTTATGCATCAACTTGGTTCTAAAAAAGAAAAAAAACTAAATTATATATTATATTGTTTTTTCGTCTATTTAACTCTTTTTGTTTAGTTTGACCATTATGAAGACAAACCCGACATTTTAATCCCGCCAAGATATTAATCATATTGAAATCCCTTCACAATTAACAACTATTGCAATCAAGGTCCAACTCATAATATCGTTGTTAAAAGTAATCAATCAGATTATCTGAAATACTGCCTTAATGCTATTGACTTTTTTTCAAATAGAATTCAAAAATTTTGTAGCTTTAATTTTTCGCGAATGATTAATTTAATAGTCACTCGTAAAAAAATTAATTTTTAATAGTTGTTGATTTTCAAAAGTACCACAAATAATTTTTGTGCATATTCAATATAAAAAAACTTAAAATTATAGCTTGTTTCTAAGATTAATATTGAAAATTGAAATATGGGACAAAATTTATAGAATATAGCGATTTTTAATAATTTTTCATCCTCCAGTTTGGTATATTCGGGAAAACATAATTTATTTTATTTGACTCCATATTCTCAATCAAAATCAGATGATGTCATAATTACTTGTATAATTAAAAAAATAATCCACCTTTAAAGATGTATCCCCACAAGTGTTGGGGGTGGAATGTGTGGAAGCTTTGTGTTTTAATTATCCTTAAAGGGGACAAAGAGTAACTTATGATCGAAAGATGCAAACTTGTCTTCATTATTAAATTAAAGTATACTATTAAATTAATACAATAGTTGTCATATCAATAATTGTTCGAAGCTAAGAGAAAAAGTGCCTTATTTTTGTCCACATAATTACTTATTACTTTAACCTAATGTTCAATATGCATCTCCAATAATTGTTTCCATCAATCTGGCTTTTGTCCATTTGTTCATTGAAAGAATTAAGGCTATGGTAAGATTAATTTTCATTTCATTTTCAACCGTCATCTTTTTAAAATGTATGAGGAAATGAGTTCTTTAATTTTTGTGTGAGAAAAGTGAAAAAAGCAAGTATTTTTAAAAATGGTTGAAATTGTGAAATTATTGAAAAGTAATAATTAGATGAATGGTGTTGGATTTAAAAATTTAAAAGAGAGGAAAGAGAGAGGATTAAAAATTGAATGGATATGAGAAAAAAAAGTGATAAAAAGAAATTGTGAGATGAGTAATGTAAAATGTAATTTTAGAGAAATGATTGAAATTTATTGAGAACGTAAAAATGAGAATGAAAATGAGAATATTTTCAATTAAAAACAGTATAAAGTGTGTATTTTTATTTTCAGATGAAAATGAAAATGGAAAAAGTGATTTGAAAAACACAAACAAACAGGGCCTAAGTATTTCCTTCTAGAATGATTCCTAATTAATAAGTATTTAAATGTGTATTATGGTAAAAAAAAAAAAAAAACTTGTAATTCTATCGTGGAATTTAATCAGTGCAAAAAACAAGAAATGAACGGATAGTGTCCGGAAAATAGATCAGTGTTACAAGATTTGAAGCGTAAGTAATTTATATTTTTTTAAATGTTTCAACTTTCAATCCTATGCATGGTTGAGGATTTCAATGATAAAAATGAGAAATAAAAAAGAAAACAAAAGTCCGAAAAATTAAGCAATATTATATGATTGTGAATAAACTATAATCCGATAAGTTGGCCTGAGTGCAAAAGGTTCTGGTCGCTTAAGCAAGAGATCTTGTGTTCAAACCCTTGTGGATGCAAAAAACTTCCCTGGGAGAGGTCCCCATTAGTGGTGTTCATGGTTTTCTAAAACGGTACCATACGCACCGTACCGTACAGAAATAATGGTTTTTTTACTAAAAAATATCTGTTTTGGTACGAGTCGTTACCGTACCGAATATTTTGGTATGGTTTAGGTTTTAGAAATTCAATACCGGTAAAAAATCGTACCGGACCGTATGTATATATATATATACACTATTCATTATATTTGTAATGTTTTAGGATTTATAGATACAAATATATAGGAAATTGATTTCTTACCAAAACTAGCTTGTGGGAATGTGTGATGTTTTAGAATTATGAAAAATTAAGTAAATTTTATTATAGTTGACAAGTAGTTAAAAGATAGATTAAAATTATTTTCTAGAATTATTTCAAACCTAGACTCCAAATCATAATACTAACATCAAGAATGTGAATTAGATTATAACACTTATTTGAGGAAACAGACGAGGCAGAGTACAAAACACAAGAATTTGAATTTTTATGATTTTTATGGTAATTGGGTTCAATAGTTGCTTAATTATAATAATTTCAACTATTATTGTAAAAACTTACATTCTTATCATTTTAATCATTATTTAACTTGACAATTGTTTTTAATTTTGTTATTTAGTAGTTATAATTAACAACCAACTTACAACCACATTTCTGAAGCAAAAGAGAACATATTAATTCTAAGCATACCAACAAGGTCCAGCACAGTTGGTAGATAGCTGGGTTCCTTAAGCATTTGTCCAGGGTTCGATTCCTGGCGATGTGTATGGAAAAGGCTTTGTTGGGAGAGGCAAAACCCATTTCGGTGATCTCAACGCCTCGAAGGGAAATAGTTTTTGGCGTCCGGCTGGAGGAAACCCTGGTATATACCAAAAAAAAAAAATTAATTCTAAGCATAAGTTTATTGATTCTCATTCAAAAAAATTCTTCTATTGCAAAGTCTAATTTTCTTTTTTTCCCTTCCCCCCCCCCCCTTTTTTTTCTACGAACAAAAGTGCAAGAGAATCATGCATTGAGATGAAAGATGAGATTTGTTCTCTTTTAATGTATTGTATAGACAATTTTTCTTGAGATTTTTTTGCATAAAAAGTGGAAATGATAATACATAGATAAATCATGTGATCTATATAGTAAAAATACTGCAAAACTGTACCATACCATACCGAAACCGTATCGTACCGTATATAATGGTATAGGTTTCAAAAAGTCAAATTTTGATATTAGTTGTCCTAAAATCGTAATTATTGGTACGGTATAAATTTTATAAAAATACCGCAAAAACCGAACCGTGGGCACCCCTAGTCCCCACAATTGTGCCTGACAGTATCTCGAAAGATTAGTCTTGAGCCTCCGAACTCGAGTACACCTTGGAACACCAAAAAGAAAAAAACAATTAATAATATATAGAGGATTTCTAGGAGTATTGAGACTCCAAGACTTGTGTTGGTCCTGATAAATGCTACATGAATCCACATTATGCACGATTGTGATAATCTCATTTAATTTATGGAGTTTCGAGAAACTTTTGAAAATGACCCTAATATATATGACAAATCCCATATAGATTCACAAACAATTATGATTGTTCCCGAAATTTCGAAAACCTCTTAAAGAATAAACATTGAAAAATTCTAATTTAAACTCATATTCATGGGAATCTAACTTTATTACTACAAGTCATACTATTAGCTAAAATAGTAACCGAGATTCCAGAGGTGTGGATTTGGCTATTGACCAAACTAGTTGGTTTTAAAGTATGGTGCGAAGTTTGGCATGTTTGCCCACGATTGACATTTCCCAGGATGGTGAGCACAAGTAGGTTACTCTTAATATTTATGTTGAGAGTAACGTAAAAACCTGTTGGTTTAGTAATATTTATTTTTCATTTTATGTGAGAGGTCTTGAGTTTGAATTCAAGTTGCCACAAATTGTGGCTTTCTCCTCCTTTATGGCTCTAGATAGTGTTTTTATGACTCAAAATTATGATTTTCAACCCGAATTTGTCGGACTAGATATTTAGGATATCTCCCTTCGTCTTGAAAAAAAGATCTTTTTTTAAAAAAATTTATGTTGAGAGTCTTGAAAATGTTATTGAAACCGCTACATATGGAGAAGATGGGGTGGTTTTATGTCTCACCAGGTACAACAGAGCCACTGTACTAAACATCATCGAACGCAAGAACAACATAATAAAAAACATAAATTACCTATAACAGTATTAGATGAATGGGCTCCATTAAACCCGATCCATCTTGAAATTTCCCGAAAAGATGTCACTTTTGAAATTATGACTTGACACCAAATTGTCTCACCCACATACTTCAATAGGCCATGTTTTTTTTCTTTGGTGAACACTGAAAAGGCTATACTGTACCATTTTTAGAAAATGATACCATGTTCAGAACTCGATTGGCCTGTCGGATTGTTGATAGTGTTGATACGGATAATATTATAGTATTGCATTATTTAAGATTAAATTTATGCAATTTATTGTCTTGGTTGTAGGGAGATAATAAATAGGGTTATTCACCTTTATGATTCCTCCTATAAAATCATTATGTCACTTTACTTTTTTATGTCAAAAAATTAACACTTTCATCCCTCATATCCCTAAATTGTATCATGTTGATCCTTTCTTGATGTCATTTCATTCTTGTGAATAATGCCGTGAAACACACACACCCCAAATAGAAGTTTTTACGTCTTTTCACCCATATTTCCACACTTGAGGTACTTGACAAATTTGGGGTTTAATTTCACAAATTACCCAACGTCTTTGTATGTCTTCGACGAGGAATCCGAAGTTGAGTTTCTAGTCTATCTACATTCCTCAAAAGCCCCGAAATTACATTTATTGAGTAGAAATCAGGCGAGAATGTACAAGAATGATTCTCGCTTGATTTTTGGAGCACCAAAGTGAGATTTTCTTTTGGCAAAGGTGTGGAATATAGGTTAAAAGAAGAAAAAGCCCATGTTTGGGGTGTATGTTATTCACGCATGCGTTATTCACCGGAATAAAATGACCAAAAATTGCAAGAAAGGACCGATGTGATACAACTTAGGGACATGAGTGACGAAATTATCAATTTTTGACATAGGGTACTAAAGTGACATAATAATATCACATGAGGGGCCATAAAAGTGAATAAACCTAGTAAATAAGATATCGTTCATATATGTTTTATACTTTTCTCAATTATATTTGAGTCTTACGTTCAAAAATAATTTGTTAATTAGATGTGAAATGAATGATGGACCGACTATCAACTCCAAGCCTCGATCCAACAATCCAAACATTGAATAATTAGAAAAATAAATAGTCAATTGAGCTCTATCAAACAAACCTAACCCTAAATTAATTCAAACCATCGTATGTAAATGATAGGCATATCTTATTTCCTCAAATGTATGTGCTCCTCAATTCTATGCTATGATTTTGTCATCCTAACTCTGAAACAAAAGATGATGAAGCCCGATTCTACTGGTGAAATTGAGTCCCTAAAATATTAAAGGTAATGTGTTTTACTTCACACCGAAAGTGTGTAAATTTTTCTCTACTTTTATAATAGTTGTTAGCTGATTGTAATAATTATTAATTAATTATAATTTATAGCAATTTGACATTTATTACATGTATCATGTAATCGATTTATTAAAAAAAAAACTCTAAAAACAAATATTTTGTCTTCTTTGACAAAGTAAAATCCATCAACTATAAAATCAAAAGAAGTAGAAAATATTTCATATTTCTTTTTTGAATCTACACATATTTTTTATATCCATTAATAATTTTTAAAAATAAAGATAATGAACTACCTTCTTTTTTTTTTTTTGATAAGCAGATACTGAACTACCTTACTAATCATACTATCGTCGGTTCCTCCACTTATGCACCCATTCACACACAAAAAAAAAAAAAAAAAAACTTATTAATCTATGATCGCGACATATAATTTTTTCAATTAAGGCAAGAATTCATTTATATTTGCCAATCCTAGTCAAGAAGCAAACTAGTTGGAGTGAAGTAAGACAAGGGAAATGTCAATTGGAGAAACATTGGCATATGCTTCAATAATCCTCAGGAAAATCTTGGTAAGATCCAATAAATTAATGTATTATTGCAAGTGGACCTATTAGTCTTAAAATATTGAAGCCTTTTTCTGAGAATTATAATTGCAATTAATATATATAACAAATAGTGACTATTTAATAAACTTTGGTTTTATCTTTAAAATTAAGTCGAGTTCCTTTGGTAATTATGAAACATGTACCTATGATTAAATAAATATTATTGGTCTAAACAAGTGCTCGTAGCAAATGAGACATAATACAAATAGCGAAACTATTACGTCATAGGTTCAAATCTCACCAAATATGTGGATCTTTGTTCTATTTTCATAATACGTAATTAACTAAAAGTTCAATGTTTACAATTATTAATAATTAGTTCCAGATAATTGATGATGTAAGTTAGCGCTCATGCATTGTACACATTATTTATACACAATATAAGTGAATTGAGTTGAACTGAACAAAATATTGTTCACATTTTTATTGAGCTTTAAAAATTGTATTTGAATTTGGTGCGATTGATAATTGAATCGTCGAATTTGAGTAACTCGATATATATTGTTTTAAACTAATTGATGCGAAGTCAAGGCGAGGTTTGAAGTTTATTCAATTTGTTATGTTAAATAGATTGAGATGTATAATCGAATATAGGGTAACTTAATTTATTTTTCTTAATTTTATTATTATTATTTTTAATTCAAGAGGAAAGTGGATTATATTGTACATATACAAATTCGGGTTGATAAATCATAAAAATTTTATTTAACTTTATAAATGAGGGAAGAGCCACGACATGTAGCAATTTGAATTCAAATTTAGGATATAAAAAGTGGAATGTCTACACTCAAACTAGTACGGTTTTAGTAATTAATAATATAATTTTATTGTTGGTTAAATCAAGTCAAGACTCACGTGTGGCGTCGTACCACATTAGCTGGTCCAATCGGAGCTTTAGTAGATAAAAAGATAAATTGGACAAAGACTGATGATATGCCCCCACGCCACGTGGGTACATCTGACCACCTGTACCTCCGCCACTCCCGCCTGAGACCACTCGATTATGATCATCCATTCAAACCAGGTCCCACACTGCAACCTAATAAGTAAAATACGGAACAAGAAAAATTTAGCATTCAATAAATACAAATATATAATGAAATTTTATTAAAAGATGGTAGAAAAAATTGGCTAAGAAGGTCGGTAACGAGAAATAAACGAACTCATAGATGTTCGATTATAATATGAATACAAATGAATTATTTGGAAGTAATAATACGAATTAATTTAATAAAAATTTATAAAATATATTGTTGGTACTCAATTTTAATTTATAAAAATAATGTTTTATGTGAATCATAAGTTGACAATAATGAATATTTTGATAAAATTGTTAATGTTTGTATTTTTATTGGTATAATACTCAATTAGGACTTATAAAAATTAATGATGATTTTAAAGTTTTAAATAAAAAATATATATTTTTACCAAAATTAGTGTATTATATATTCGTCAAGTATACCTAAAGTACGCATATTAAATGATTTAATTAAAAAATATTAGTATTATCCATTACGTTC
The DNA here is from genome assembly GCA_019426215.1 of Buddleja alternifolia. NCBI lineage: Eukaryota > Viridiplantae > Streptophyta > Magnoliopsida > Lamiales > Scrophulariaceae > Buddleja > Buddleja alternifolia. Next base: position 31,563,204 of record CM033399.1, read on the forward strand.
AGAATGTATATGAAAAACAAAAACATTCTTCAACTAGACACAACATCGTGCCATGACACCGGAGACTGGATATGTAAAAAGAATATTTAAAAATGTATATCTATTATTACATAATTTATTTATTTATAATATACAAAATTTAAGGAAAAAAGATGATTGAATTTGAATAATTATCTTCGAAAAAATTCTTTTTTTTTTGAATCAATGGGAGGGTGTTACCCTAGTGACCTATCTCGACAAACCCGAGTAAATGATCATGTATCTAATCCAAGTCTTGCCTTATGTGTATCGAAACAATTCTTTATATGAGTGTTAAATCATACTTGGTTTGTTTAAAAATATCAATCTTTATCTAAAAACACTAAAATTTAAAATAATTACTTATATGGTACAATTGAGTTCGATTAGACTATTCACATGTGCGCTTATTTGGATATCTATATTTGTGTGTCGTATTATTCATGAATATAATACAAGTTTTAACTTACAGAACACGAAATACTTTTCATGGGAAAGTACGGGTCCCATAAGTGGCAGTCCATGTAATTATTGGAAAGGTGCAGGTCAAATATAGATTTGAGGAAAAATTCTTTGCCGGGGTGAAGTGGAGCCAACCCTGTTGCGTGCCGCGAAGCAGCCAACCAATGCCGACGACAATTATTACTCTTTGGCCTCGCAAAATTAAAAGCACGTTTATTTATTTATTTTCTTCATTTTCTAAAAATAATTTTCTATAACATTTTCAAATTACAGCCTTATTTTCAGAGTTCATAATTATTTTTCAGAAGCATTGCATTATTCTAAAAAATATATTCATTACATTTTATGTTAGAAAATAAGTAAATCGTAATAAATTTTTTTATATGAAATATTAAATCAAATTACAATTCATTAGCCCAAATATATTTTAACTTTAACATATCTGTTATTTACATAATTACATTGATGTATTTTCCTTTTTATAATTCGTGAGTGGAGAAATTATTCTTATTTGTTGAACTTCAATTTATAGAGCACGTTGTATTTAAATTTAACACATAAATATGAGATAGAAATGTATATTTTGATTAAAAGAAATTGGAGCAATTTTACCTTTTGTATTACATCAACATTACTTGAGGAATTATAAGATAAGGGGTACAATAATGATGTGTTTTTCTTATGTATTATGTATACCCTCTATTGATTTGTAAATTTGAGATTGATATAATTGATCGTACTGTATGATTTATATAATTGTTCTCATTCTATTATATAAAAATCAAACATAGGATTCCAGCAAATTTCATTATTATAGCTTGTACTTGGGGATATATTGTCAATTGAATAACTTATTGACTATCTAACATGAAAATCGATCCGACACTCAATAAATTAGATAAAATAGTGAATCAAACTTTATTCAAAAACATCAATTCGAACCCATGGTGATTTATTAAAGTAACGACAAACTAACTTAAAGGGATAATTATAATTTACCCTCATGTGTTAGTCCGAAATTGCTAAATACCCCCTCTGTTAAAAAAATAGGTAAAAACACCCCTCTATTATCTTAAACCATGTGCGAAAACCCCCTTTTGTCAGAAACTAACGGAAGGTGTTATTCACGTGCGAGTTGTGCAATTTTGGAATTTTTTTATGAATAGTATGTACGTGAAATGTCAATTTTATTCCTCTAATTAAAATAAAGATAATTTTTACTTTTTTCTTTTTCATTTTGTCATTTCTCTTTTCCTTTTCTTTTTCTCTCTTCTTTTTCTTTGCTTCTTTCTCAGCGTCTGTCTGCAACTTCCCACTTCCCAGCCACCATACTCATAGTAAGATGATTTTTTTAATTTCTAAAACAAAATAATTTTTCGCCATTTTTCATTTTCTTTTCCTTTTGATTTCAAAACTCCATCTTCTTGAACCACCCTTGCAACATCCAGCCCCATCAAACACCATAGCCACCAGTCCACGCTCTACTCAGAACCATAGTAGTCCACCATCAATTACGACCAACTCCGTAATCCCAGATCACCGGCCCGCCACCTCCGATGTCCCAAATTCCATCTTCCCTCTGCGAAACTGCCACTGCGCGACCATCACCAATCCCCTACCTGTCTGTTTTTTATCGCAGCCCTCCCCCTCGGAGTTTTGACCACCGCTTCGCCGGTCCCCAACGGATCTTTGACCGATACCATGAATCACCATTTTCGCGACCCCCTCTGTATTTCAATTCAATTTTTTTGGTTTCAAGTAAATTTCAGATTTGTGGTATTTGATTAAAAAAAATGATTTAAGTTAATTAAGATTTTTTTTTTGTTTAAACAGATCTGACGGTTGCATTTTTGTTGTAAGATCTAACAGTCAAAATTTTAAGCCTTTAAAATTAAGAATTACTAAATAGAAGGGCAAAATGGTCAAATGGCAAAAAACTTAACGGTGTTTAACTCTAACTGACGGAAGTGAAAATTGAGCAATCTAAAACATAACAGAAGGGTGTTTACGCCTATTTTTTTAATAGAGGGAGGTGTTTAGTAATTTAGGACTAACACAGGGGTAAATTATAATTATCCCTAACTTAAATTAATCAAGCCAATTAACAAATATTGAATGAAAAGGTATTTAATATGATTATTAGTTAATTTTCTTAACACTGGTTGAAAATTCACTGCCAATTCAAAGTAAGATGTCTAATATACATGGGGAAAAATAAGCATAAATATCAATGCTAAGATCTTTTTGGAAAATGATTTATACCACAGTTCTTATACCCACGATTTTTCACCACCCCTGATTTAGCTAGTATGAATATATTAAATTCACTAAAATCAATTAATTGCAAGTGATTTCTTATCAAAAATTACGGAGATGAAAAATTTATGATATATAAAATGTGGGATATAGTATTACTCAATTTTTTTTTTATTTATTGAAAATTGATCCCACCAAATTTTCCGCCAAAAAATGTCGTCATCAGGACCGTACTATAGTGAATAGCTTAACCATAGTTAGGTAGGTTGTCACCGCTAACCACACATACAGTGGGTGTGCAGTGAAAAGGAGACAACCAAACCACGTTCTGTGAAACAAATACATTTACTTATTACAAACACAATAAAGATATATATATATAGAGAGAGAGAGAGGTGCAAGAGCAACACAGAGAGAGAAAGCAACAAATCTCAGTCATTTATATAATTATTATATTCGCCGAAGAAAAGTTTGATTTTCCGGCGATATTGTAACGGCTGAAGCTTATCGTCCACCGTTACGGCGTTTTCTATATATATTCGCTGGATTTAATACTTCTGAAACTTATTTCAATTTTTGTTAATTATCGTGTGAATGAGTGGAGATTGATGCATTGTGTAATTATCAATCTATTCATATACGAGCTTTGATTGAGGATTTTGAAATTAGATTTTTGTGCAAAAGAGGGGAAATATTGGTATTTTCATGGCAATTAGGGCATCATTTTCTCAGCAGCAGCAGTTTAGCACTTTCTCAGCTGAAGGTCGAATTTGCAGATTAATCCTTCATCTATTTATAAATTTGATTGTAATTTTTTTGGTAATATGATTTTGATTTTTCGTTTATTTTGTTACTTTTTCAGGTGGTGGAGGAAAGGATGGAGTGTATGGAGAGTTGTGGAAGGCTTGTGCAGGTCCTCTCGTTGATGTTCCTAAGATTGGAGAAAGAGTTTACTATTTCCCACAAGGTCACATGGAACAAGTAAGTTATGTTTGAATTTGGGGAAGTTTATGTTGTATGTATCTGAATTTCAGATGTTTGTGGTGATATAATTGATTTGAAGTTAAATAGTTCTTGAATTTCTCTTTTGTTGTGGGATTTATGTTGGGGTTTTGTTTGGTGTTTCAATTTTATGCTGTTTTTGGGGGTGTGTATGTGTTAGTTGGAGGCATCTACAAATCAAGAATTGGATCAGAGGATAACAATGTTCAATCTGCCTTCGAAGATCCTTTGTAGTGTTTTAAACATTCATCTACTGGTATGGTCCCCTTTTTAAGTTTGTTTGGCATAAGCAATATCTATAATATATCATGTATTTTCAATAATTGCTAATTGTTCCCTGATAAGCAAATCGAAAAACATAAATTTTGTTGATTAAATCGATGGACGGTGAGTGATATACGAATTGTTCGACTATGTAGGCTGAACAGGACACTGATGAAGTTTATGCACAAATTATTTTGATGCCAGAACCAGATGTAAGAACTTTGCCAACTCTTTTCTTCTTTCTTAGTGTTTGGCTAAGCAATCAAGCTGCCAGCTTTTGCATTTGCATCTTAGATAAAAATTTGAAGTATTCATTGGAAAAATCATTTGTAGCAAACCGAGCCAACAAGTCTAGATAGTTCTCTGGATGAGCCTCCAATACCTACAGTTCACTCATTCTGCAAGGTTTTGACTGCCTCTGATACGAGCACCCATGGTGGATTTTCCGTTCTTCGTAAACACGCTAACGAATGCCTTCCTCCCTTGGTAATGATTCCAAATGTCTCCTTTTTTGTCTGTAATTTGTATGCCTTTGTGTTTTTAGTATAATTTTCTAATTGTGTTGACTACGATTGGTTGGATCAGGATATGACCCTGCAAACACCGACACAGGAACTGATAGCCAAAGATCTGCATGGAACTGAATGGCATTTTAAGCATATATTTAGAGGTGATATCTCATGTCCGCCTTTTGGGCTCTCAATCGCTTTAAAAATCATTAAATCTGTCAAGATATGATACTATCATTTACCATGTTTCCCGACTGAAAGTTAAAATGTATCTTTGTTTTAAACATAACAGGTCAACCTCGAAGACATTTGCTTACGACAGGATGGAGTACATTTGTCACTTCGAAGAGATTAGTTGCTGGAGATTCTTTTGTATTTTTAAGGTATTTACATAAAATCTTGTTAACTTTTAAAGACATATATTGTACCCTGAGACATTTCAGGGAATTTTGAAATATTCAGATTTGTCATTTTACAATTTTGTTGTTTATAGGGGAGAGAATGGGGAATTACGTGTCGGGGTCAGGCGCCATGCTCGTCAACCAAGCTCTATGCCGTCTTCTGTGATTTCAAGTCAGAGCATGCACCTGGGAGTGCTCGCAACTGCAAATCACGCCATTTCGACTCAGACCATGTTTGTTGTTTATTATAAGCCAAGGTCTGATCTGATTTTCCATCAATCACAACTCAAAATTCATTGTTTTATTTTTACACTCTTCTTATTTGTTTTCTTGTGTCATTGAATTCTAGAACAAGTCAGTTCATTATAGGTCTGAACAAGTATCTAGAAGCTGTAAACCATGATTTTGGAGTCGGCATGAGATTTAAGATGCGTTTTGAGGGGGAGGATTCTCCTGAGCGGAGGTTGGTTGATATGCACAAGTTGATTATTTTAGATGCTCGCTGTCTATCTGAGTTTCTAAATTTTTTCTTTTCTTTATCAGGTTTTCAGGTACAATTATTGGAGTTGAGGATATTTCTCCTCACTGGGAAGAATCTAAATGGAGATCATTGAAGGTCAGTATATTTGCTGCTGATATTTCTTGATTTTCTTAGGTTGCGTTTGGATTGATGGATCTGGATTTGAGGAAAAAATTCACCATAATGATTGAAAAAATAGCTCAAAACGAGTCTAATGGATTTGAAATATTCGCTGTGACTTGAACTCATCCAAACAAGCTCAATGGATTTGTTGATAAATTTGAAATCCATTGCTTTACAATCCAAACAGGCTTTTATATATCGTTTCCGAAGACTGAAATCCCGTTTATCGTAATATTTCAAGGTTCAATGGGATGAACATGCATCCATTCCAAGACCGGAAAGGGTTTCTCCATGGGAGATAGAACCGTTTGTCCCATCGGGCCCCACGACCCTAGTTCAGCCACCAACGATAAAGCATAAAAGGCGTCGATCACATGGTGAAATCCCAGTTCCTGCTTCGACTTTTCTGTTTTCTTCTATTTTGTGCACATTATGATATTGTTTATTTGTTTTTACCAATGTTGTAGAAACTCCGATTTCAAATCCATCACCTGCTTGGAACCTGACTCGCGAGACGCATCAAATAAATCAAGGATTTGAAGGAAATGTCGGCCCAACACTTAAAAAACACTGCAACAACAATAATACATCAAGTTCTTATATTGATGGAGGCTGGCAATCTTCATCCCATATAAATGCTTCTCCAAATATGATGACTGAAGAAACAGAAGACAGTAAATGTGCTTCAGCTTGGTCTGTTATTTCAAACCATTCGGTTCCAAGCTTGGGAAAACAGAGTAATAGCCCTGCTTCTACTGTTGCATCATACAGATTGTTTGGGATCGATTTGAAAAGTCCTTCAGTAGTGACCCTTTGTGAGAATTCTACATTAAAACCACTTGATATTCAAAATGATGCTAGTGAAATATACATTCCAAATACACTGTCCTCGGGTGATTCTGAGCAGAAATCTGGTCTTTCAAAGGATTCTAGAGACCTAAAGCAAGATCAGTTGCAAGTACCGACTAAGGAGGTTCAGAGTAGACAAAGCAGCTCCTCGAGAAGTCGCACCAAGGTATATGACTAATAATGAAAATTGAATAATTTTCTCGATTTCTTTCTTAGAATTGTTGTATTATTGAAGATCTTTAATAATTCCCTTGAAAGATTACTTATATTTGCGTGTTTGGTATGCATTTCATTTGAGAAGGTACAAATGCATGGGGTTGCGGTTGGTCGAGCGGTGGATTTGACAACATTGAAGGGATATGATGATCTTATAACTGAACTTGAAGAGATGTTCGAGATTAATGGGGAGCTACGGCCCCGAAATAAATGGGAAATTGTTTTCACAGATAACGAGGACGACGTGATGCTCATGGGTGATGATCCATGGCCGTAAGTGTTTTTTCTCCCTTCCATTCTAGAGCATGTATTATTCTTAGGAGCCTCTGTAGGGTCCACCATACACAAATGATTGTGAATATACCGTGACTCTGATTTCCGGGAGCTTCTAAGAATCACTCCTGGCGCACAATGATCTGATTGGACACATCACAAATTCACAACATTAAACTTGTTTCTTTTGTTCATGTGTTTATATGATAAAATTCTTTTTTTCGCAGAGAATTCTGTAACATGGTTCGGAGAATTTTCATTTGTCCTAGTCAAGATGTGAAGAAAATGAAAGGAAGCAAGCTCCCTCTACCTACTGCAAAATGTGAATTAGTAACTGGCTTTAATTTGGAAAATGTTGGAGATTAGAAAATCAACTTCACCGTTTCCTATCCGTTCGTTTTTACCCTTTTGGCTGCTTGTATTTGTCTTCTTTTCAAAGAGACGGGCCGTCTTCTGCCTGAAGTTGCATTCGTGGATCGGGTTAATGATGAGAGGCTGTAGGTTTAGTTCGTGGGAGGGCTTTGGTGAATGTTTTTAACTAATGGAAGTAGAATTAGAATCTGTAAATAATAGGAATATGGATGAGAAGAAAACATTCTAATTCTGTACTTGTAAATAGTAGTGGTATTTGAACTCTAATTTGCCTTCTATCTGATTTTTTTTGATACTAAGAGAGGGGGTGACCCGAGAGTTTTAGTCCGACAAACCCGAACTAGTAGTCATAATTCTAGGCCATCGAGTGCCTAAGGTGTCTTGATCGTTTTGCCGTTTAATGGCTCTTATCGGGTGATCTACCATTGTCCAAAACTTGTGGAAACCGTCTTTAGCTAACAAATCTGCTACTTGATTCGCTTCTCTTGGTACATATTTCACTTGCACCTCCCACGGCCATTTTAGCATAATTCTAATCATATTGATGATGTTGAAATATTTATGGGACAAAGATGTAACTCTTTTTCTCTTCATGTTTCAAGCCAACTCTAAGCCTTTATTAATCGCGAGCAGCTCCGCTTGTAAGGGTGTGGCTCTTCCCACTTTGCCTTGAAAACCTTTTAGCCATTTCCCCTTGTGATCTATCTGATATGATGATCTATCTGATATGATGTGGTAATGAATGTTCGAGTCTATGTTGGCTTTTGTTTTGGGCTTCCATTTTGGCCCAAACATTGTTTGGCATTTTGTCCAAAAAACAATTTTAGTAATTTTCCGGGCGTTGTATCAGAAAGTCTCACAGGAAAGTGGAATTTGTGAAATATAAAACCCCATTCTTCAAAAAAAAAAAATATATATATACAAAACCCCAAAACATGTTCATAAAGCTTATATGGACTTTGTTAAATGGGCCAGTCCAGAAACTCTGTTTTACTCTTCGTTGCTCTAATCCTTTTATCTTTTTATTCTTCGTGTTTGTGTGTGTGTGTGTGTGAGAGAGAGAGAAGTGCAATGGTTTAACGAAATGATGAGATTGGTGAAAAACCTCTGGCAAGTTTTAGTTTGCTTCTGATTCGGTTGAGCTTAAGTGTAGTTGTAATTAATCAAATGAGAAAAATAACATAATTAATCAAATGTAAAAAATGTTATTTTTCTCATTTTGCGAACTTATCAGATCGAACTTGAATTAAAAAATTTCAAAAACTTTTTTTCCAATTTTGGAAAAAGAAAAACCACCCTTGATTTACCTTCATAAATAAGCCCACGTTTTTTTCTTTAGCAAGAAAAAGAAAATCTTGTTCAAAAGTTATAGAATTTTGGAACATGATAAAGAAAAAAATAATTACAATAGAGAATCAAAAGTGCACTTTATTATATCTTGAATCTCAGACTTTCTAATTAATATTGAGGCCTTAATTTAGTTGGCACAAAACTTTTCCTTGGAACTTATTATACTAGAAATTTTAGTTTGGATCAGGTTTAACCTAAACAAATAATAAGTCATAACATTTGGTTTGCACTCGGTCTTATTTTTTGAGTATACACTAATTAATTACACATAAAGTCACTTGAACTCTAACCACGATTCGAACTAACTTCTCCCTCATTTGTGTTAACCCCAAATTGGACGATACATTTTAATAGGGGTGTTCGTGGTGCGGTTTCGTTTTTTTTTTACTAATTTGAAATCGAATTGCCAAGTGCGGTTTTTTGGTAGAGAAATCTCAAATTGCCATTTTGAAAAATAAAACCAAGGGTGCGGTTTGGAGCGGTTTTGGGCGGTTTGGTGCGGTTTACGCTTTTTATCTAACTAAAAATAAATATTTCAGGATATTTGCATAAAAGTGTCATTTTTTAAACATTACCTAACTAAACCTAATAATAATATTTCACATAGATAAAAGTTATGCTTAACAAAAATTATTTATCCAAAAACTACATAACATAATCAAAGTTTCGCAAAAACTTAAAATATTGGACTAAGTTGTCCTACTAAACAGTTCATACATAATAATGAAATAGCCTACAAAACTTAAACGAAAACAATACGAAAGTTGGTCTACAAAGCTAAAACAAAATAAGAGAAGTACAAATTTTTCGGTACTTTTAACTTACAAAACAACCTATTAATAGTTAATATTTAATATATATAATTAATATTTATAATATAAAAATAAATATATATAAAAAAATAAAAAAGCTCGCGAGCCTTTTGAAAGCCTTAGAAGTCACAGACTCAATCTTTTAGAATAAAACTTGTTTCCTTGGTCTAATATTAATAGTTAGTTATAGCAAATGAAATTTAATTCTCAATATCAATTTCAATATGATTAAACAACAAATTCATAATTTTCATGTAAAATAATGAATAAATGTTTAGAAAATAAAAATAAATATGTATATAAATATACCACATAAGATCCTCTATTGCAAAATGGTGTTGCATTTCGTATTGCGTTTGTTTTTATGCATGACAAGTGTATAAATATTTTCCTGAAATATATAAGTGATTTGAATTTTGTACACTTGTCATGTATAGAAGGCAATGCAATAGGAGATGCAACACCAATTGCAATAGAAGATCCGAATTGTAAATATACATATGGATAAATATAAATATATATATATATATATAAAATAATGGCGGTTTTGCGGTTCGGTTTGGTGCGGTTTTGGTCCAAAACCATCACCAAACCAACTTTGCGGTGCGGTTTTTGTTTAAAATCGAAACCACGGTTTGTGCAACGGTTTGACGAAAACGGTTTGGTGCGGTTCGGTGCGGGCGGTTTGGGCGGTTTCAGAAAATTGTTGCCCAGCCCTACATTTTAAGGCTGAAAAGTGATGACTCTACATCTCTACCACAAGAATCATTAATAGTCGGACAAATAGGACAAGAAATTTTCAGGTTGATTAGGGAAGAGGGAGCTCAAAAAATCACCCACCATGATATAGGTAGTTTTTGGAGGAAACAAAAAAAGAAAATAAATAAAAATTGTCAATTTGACTCATCGTTTTTCTTTTATTTATTTATTTGATGAAAAACGTTTGGGGGTAGGGTCGACTCCAGTCACCTATCACGGACCAAAGCATGCCTCTTGGACCAAAGGTCATTTGTAGAGATATACTTACAGATCATCCACCAACACTGCCCTCACATCGACAGAGGGAATCGAACCCACAAATTTGTGAGAGGAAGTGGCCCTTTTCCTTACTCATTGGTTTTTTTTTTTTGTTGTTATATGCAAGTAAGGTTGCTTGATCATATATAAATAAATGTTGCTGTATTATTGGATTGAGGTGCATAATGACTTCAACAAAAAATACAAAAAGTTTCTAAGTGGGGCAAAAATATTGCCCCACAAGATACTACTCAACGGCCTGGCAAAAACGAGTGTTCAATTGAAACAAATGCAACTTGGAGCTGTTTTCCCTGTGGAGAATGCAATCTCTCAGAGTCATATATTTTTATCTAACTTAGGAAAAATTAAATTTTGTACCTCTATAAAATACGAAATCTACACACCTCCTCTCTTGTGTTAAAAATATAGCCTGAAATGCCCCTATGATTTTCAAAACCCTGCACAAAACCCCCAATCCGTTAGAAATTCGCGGAAGGTAGCATTCATACACAGTGTGTTTGAAGCAGGTTTGGGCCACTTTTGCAAATTAAAAATAACATAGGGGCATTTCAAGCTATTTTTTTAACACAAGGGGATGTGTGCAAGTTTTATATTTCACAGGAGTATGATATGCAATTATCCCATCTAATTATTGATGTTGTAATTTGTAAACTTGATAGCGATTTCTATATTCAACTCCGTTTGGTCATTCGTGAAAAGGTGGAAATTTTTCTAAGACTTGCGAGTTTCGAATATCTTAATTATCATTAAGATATTTATGTATTTTTTCAGTACTTATAATGAAATTGAAGGTGTGCAAGGCTTAAACACGAGTCAACCGTTCAACACTTGATGCTATGCTGCTCATTAAAAGCTCATTTGAGCTCAATTAGTTAACATAATAAACCAATCTTGAACACTTTGTTTTTTGTCGATAAATTTTGAAGCTTTGTTTTTGTCGATAAATTTTAAAAACCGACTTGAGCTCACTCTATTAGTAAAAATTGATAAAATATGTGTAATAAATCAATCTATTCGTACTCGACTTGCGTTCGATCTCGATCAAACCTCGATACAATTGGTAACCAAATCAAGCTCATATACAGATATAAAACTCAATATGTTAAATAAATTTAAATAATATCTTTTCGTTTATGAATAAAATCATGCTTCAATTTATTCGAAAGTTCTTTACGTAGTGCGAAAGATTGTCTACAACTAATGGATTAATATTTTAACTCTGATGATGGTAAAACTCGTCAGTCAGAGAATATCATGTGATTCACCACGTGGGGAATGAATCCGATCCAACTTACGACAAATTAGGTTGGGGTTGAAGAATTTATAGACTGCACTCGCTGTTATGCGAACTACCTACGTACCCGATGATAGGGGTGTACATAAACCCGCACAACCCGCTCAAACCGACCCGAACCGCCCAAAAACCACCGGTTTGAAATTATTAAAAAATTGTGGTGGGTTGAAAAAATTGCAACCCGCCACTTTCGGGTCGGGTGGTGGGTTTAATAATTGTAACCCGCCTAACCTGCCACCCGACCGCTAATTGTATATGTCATAAGTGTATATATATAGGATATGGATCAAATACATCCCTTGCCATTAAGTAAGATATAAGACCCAATCTAGGCCTTTGATTCAATTTGATCCCAAAGTCTACATTTAACACATTTAACTGATTTAATAATTTGTTTTAATTATGTAAAGGGCATTTTAGTCATTAAATTATAACTAACAGATTCAATTTAATATACAGTATCAAATCAAATCTCCAGTTTCACGAGCCATAACCGATTTCATTATATTCTTTCCATAATCACATATATCAACAAAATTGATAAGAGATATTTTTTTACCCATTCAATTCATCATCAAATCGATTGTTTTTCAGTAAAATTGATTCGAGATATCGTTTTACCCGTTCAATTCATCATCAAATCGGTTGTTTTTCAACAAAATTGATACGAGATATTGTTTTTTCCCATTCAATTCATCATCAAATCGATTGTTTTTCAGTAAAATTCGAGATCGAGGCTGTAAAGATCGAAGGATGTGCAGAAATCGAATCCCTATTCATCATCTTCTTCTGTTTTCAATTCAATTTTTTCTGAATTCTTCTTCTGTTATCAATTATGAGTCTGCAAATCATCATTAAGCAACTGATCTAATGTAATAGATAGAGTGAATTTGAACAAATGAGTTTCTCTTTATTTCTCTGTAACGGACCATTATACACTACAATACAAACCATTATACACTACAATATAAACCATTATACACTGTGAATTTTTATACACAACTATATAGAATGGTATAACAGATTGTAGATTAGATTCATTATTATACACGACAATACAAACTATTATACACTATAATACAAACCATTATACACTGTGAATTTTATACACAACTATATAAAATGGTATAATAAATTATAGATTAGATTTATTATTATATACTACAATACAAACCTTTGGAAGTCTCCCACAAATCATTGTTTTTCTTCACTAATAGAATTTATTTGACGTGTTTTGATGGGTGAACAACTATCAGACATTCATTGGTGGTATAAGACAACAATTTCTATTAAATTTGAAAAAAATGTAGGCATATTATGCAAGCGTGCATATATGTAACTTATCAAAATACACATCAATATATATGATGTATATGCATTACACAAAAATCATATTATTAACATAGGAACTTATAGCAAGTGTTATCTTCTTCATTATGGATTCAACTTATAAATATTATTTTATAGAATAGTATAACAAATTATAGATTAGATTCATTATTATACACTACAATACAAACCATTATACACTATAATACAAACCATTATACACTACAATACAAACCATTATACACTGTGAATTTTATACACAACTATATAGAATGGTATAACAGATTATAGATTAGATTCATTATTATACACTACAACATAAACCATTATACACTACAACATAAACCATTATACACTGCAAAAACTGTTTTTGGAATTTGGTCTCAATCTCTACTTCAATCTTGTAGGAAACGTCGTTTTAAAAACAACTCAGATACTTATCATAAGTATGCTGAGCACCACCCTCTCGGGCCCAAATTCCATCGTTTTAATAGGTTTTTTCGTGTTTTTACGTTTTTAGTCGGATTTTTATTTTTATTTATTTCCATTATTTTCGTACTTTACCTTGTTTATATTTACTGTATATTTGATTATTAACTATTATATAATGGATTAATTAGCTATTGTATTCACTGTATAATGGCTTATATGATAGTGTATAATGTAATATAATATGATGTATAATGTAATATAATATGATGTATAATGTGTTCAAATCACTATTTTCAGAGGGTTTGCAATCTCGATTTCCAGAAATTTTTTAGAGTTTCAGAATTTTTTTGTGGTGATAATCGATGAAATTATAGGTTTAATAGGATTCTATAACTTTTTTGAGTCAATTTTGGTAACAAATCGAGAGATTGTAGGGGAGATTTTCGCAGTTTCAAATGGAGAGATTTCAGGGAAGATTTTATGCCGTTATTTTTGGGAGGATGATGCTGTGTAATGAAAAAATTGACAATTATACCCCTTGAGCGAATTAGAACCCATTTTGCCGCATGTTTCTGGATTATTTTTGGACTGTTGGATTTAATTGATCCAATGGTATATAATGGGTCTTATATCTTATCTTAGATAGGGTATGTATTAGATCTTGACCCTATATATATATATATATATATATATATATATATATAGTTAAAAATTAACCCTAAACTCTTAAAACTATATATGCATATATATAAACTCTAATAAGATTAGTAGTTTTATTCATATTTATGTAAAACACTTTGATTTTAATTTGAGTAAACAATAACATTTGTTTTTACTTGATTTGAACGAAAATGTAGATGTATATTTTGATGATAAACTTATAAAATAATTTTATTTTATTAATATTTTAGAGTTAACAATTCATGATAAATATGAGTTTTATTTAATAACACCACTTATTTTTGCATTTCTCATCAACTCAATTTTTTTTAATTAAATGTACAAGTATGTTATTTTGTTTCTTACTTACTAGTTGAAACAAAAAATAACATAATTATAATTCGATAACCCGCCAAACCGCCCGCTAAATATATTGAACCCGACCGACCCGAACCGCTCGGTTTAAAAAGATAATTATCCGATTTCGGTTTAATATTTTGTCAACCCGCATCTATCGGGTCAGGTTGAATTTTTTCCATAAAACCGCCCGAACCCGACCGCGTACACCCCTACCCGATGAAATGGGATCAATTCAGTTCGTAGCTCTATGATTAAAGTACTCTCAGAAGTCGTCAGTGATTTTTTCTAAGAGAGTAGATAATGAATGACATAAGCTTCTTTGAAGGTATATATGGGATTGATGGTGGACTATGGGCCGTGGACTCCATTCTAACAGTAGTCCATCAAACTTATTAATATACCCAATACTTAGCCTTTAGACTATTAAAGTAACCCAATTAAATTTACGGCCTTTATAACGTAGCGGGCCATACTCTTACTGGGTTGTCAGCCCTAGTACATTAATTGCGGATTTGATCCATGCGTAGCGCCCCAGCTCAAACCGGGGGCAGATTAATCACCTTAATGCCCCTAGACATTTTTGGTGGACATCATAATGCCCCCCATCCCTGGGTCTACCTAATGGTATGTCCGGGAGTAGAAATAATGTCTTAGGTAGTGCCACTCAGCTCCAATTTGTACAGGAGTAGGGGTCAAAAAAGCTCCCCACCTAATTTTTTTCTAATTGTAGGTGGGTTGGTGGCTTTCACTTTAACACCCCTTCATATCCTCATTTTTCAAAAATCCTCTCTTGGAAAAATCCTCTCTCTAGGAGCTCTCTCCCTTAGCCAACAATGGGTGAAAGCCAAGGTGACCAAGGTAACTCTAAAATCTTTTTCATTTGCCCCCCTTCTGGTTGTGTTGTGCTAGTAGTGTGAGAAATTACTTGTTTATTTTCGCCTCCACTCTAATCGATTTAACCTATGACCTCTTCACCCTCACAAAGCACCTTTTTAGGGGTCATTGGCTTTTTATCCGTGAGCATCGAGCCTCATTTATTAAACAGGAGAGGGGGCCCGGGTGGCGACCCCAAGGAGTCGGCCTCGCGGCTGGGCCGTGAGGCTTTATGCTCCGCGATCCTGCCGTGAGGCGATGGGTTTCGCAGGCTTGATTCGCTCCGGGGGTATGTTTAGGGTCGTGACGTCGGAATTGGCTTGGCCCTAGTTGCTTTTTGTTGGTCCTTTTTAACGTGTAAAAATTTTGTATGTGTGCTATCATTTCCTATAACATCTATTTAGGACTTGTTGTTAATTGAACCCCCTATTTTTCATAGGACGAGGGAGTTCTTCTACCCTTAATAGTGAGGATCCGACTCTTAAGGAGGACCTTGCATTCGACTCTTGTGATTCTACTATCTCTGAAGTCAAACTTTTAGCCCTTTTTGAGAATACAATGGTGGCCTTTGAATTGCCATTGCTTATAGTGGGTTGTCGAATTTCTGACCTCCCGAGGGGCACATGACCTTTTACTTAAAGTATTTTTGTTTGGAGTTCACCATCCCTTATCACAAGCTTTTTGGGAAAATCTTAGCCCACTATCAAATTTGCATAAGTCAATTAACCCCCAATTGTTTCATCTTCTTTAAGGGTTTTATTTGGAGGATAACATAAGTCCTAAGGGTACTTGGAAATCGAAGTTTTTTTACTTTCCTATTGCCCACTTGGGTATATTGACACCATTGCTTTGGAATGGGGGTGTTGTCCCTCACAAGGTCACCCGTACCCAAAAACACCTTAGAGTTTTCTTTAGCAAGGCAGGTTCATTTGACCATAGGTTTGACGTTAGAAGATTATATACTCATGGTATACATGTGTCTTTCACTTTTTCTTACTTCATGTTGTGACTTTTAAGTTTTGTTTGGCCCTATGCTCCTTCATACTAACAGTTGGTCTTTTATGTATTTTTTGTAGGTGCAAAGGTAGCCAAGGGCAAAGTGAGATCTACCACCCCTCCGACCCCTCACACCACTCTTAGCCATGGGGATGTGGACAACCCATCAGCGTCCTCGCACCGCTCACCGAAGGACGTGACTGGGGTTGCTACGTCTTTGGGTCTCGCCCCATCTGACCAGGTGCCATGCACACTAAACTTTGATTCTATGATGGCAGGTTTAGGCTCTAGGGGTGTTCAAGGCCCTAAGTTGGGTGCCCCCGCTAGCCCTTAGGACACGGTAGTGTTGGAAATGCGAGATGGCGAAGGTACGCTCGGGGCCCGATCCAATCCCCTCCTAAAGACAATGGCAATGCGGAGATAGCCTTTCGAGGAGGGTGCAACATTCTTGGGGGTTGTGCGCCCACGTATTCTTTACCTCCGCTAGCTCCTTCTGCTAAATGTGCCCGCGATTCTTCTCCGCCGAGCTCTAGTTCCACCGGACTTGGCGAGGGGTTATTTAACTTTGGGGCGAACCTCGATCCCAACGTTAGCTCTTTTTGGGATGCCACTGATTCTGTTACCCCTTGGTCTTTGATGAGGGTAGCCGTGACTGACTACGACTCTACCCGTTTATCATATCTGTTAGTAGAGCGCCTTGACCAGGAGATCTTCATAGGGGCCGACCGGGTAAGTGTTTACATGTGTTATTGGCATCATTTAGAGGCTATATGCGTATGCGTATAAGTTTTTTACACGATTTTTATTTTCTCGATCAATCCGACTATCCCACCATATTCGAGCTTAGTGAGAAGACGTGGAGAAGAAATATGATGAGAGTCGCCAACAGAACTAGAAGATTCTTTCGAAGTTTTTTGGAGTTAAGAATTTGGTTGAAAAATGGGAGAAGAAATATAGGGAGGCAAAGAAGAAGCTTGAGATGGAACTATCCGATGGTAGCTGCTTTCTTGGCTCAGATGCCCGAAAAAAGACTTTAAGTGAAGCCCAAAATTCGGCGGTGGATAAATTTCGCAAGAGCGCCGACTTCATCGACGAGTGCAACAAGCGAGCATATAAGATTGCTCGGGGCATCATGACCAAGACAATCCGCAAATGCCATGGAACTCTTTGTGAGAGTGGTCGGTATCCTGGCGATAATTTCAAGTGGTTGTACAATAATGTCCCCGACACTAGCGACTGGGAGACTGAAGTGGGGGGCGAAACTGCTAGTTGAGGTGTTGGTCACCCCCTTAGTACTTTAGCCCTCTCATGCCTTTACTATTCTGGATCATTTACTTGTTTTTGAGCTATTTTTATACTAGCAAGATTTATTCTTGTCTACTCTAGTGTGGGTTAATTTCATTCTTGAATTATTTTTATGCTTTGGCTTGTAGCCCTTTGGATCTTCATCGATATGTACTATCTCTTTGGCATGGTGTCTTTTGGATTTTCATGGATATTGACTATCTCTTTTCGCTTCTTAGCTATCTTAGCTTGCTTTTGATGTGAAGAATGCTAGAAGTGAGTGTATCTTGGGTATTTTTGCTACATTTGAGCTTCACTTAGCATGCTAAAAATGCTTGGCCTTGGCTTTGAAAAATTAGCTAGTCATGACTTTAACTATTAGCTAGTCACTAGCTAGCTGCTTGTTTATATCTCCACTCCTTGCCCCTACTCCTGAATATGTGAACCCAACTCCTGAATATGTTTCACATATTCAGGAGTAAGTTACAAAGTGGTGCTTCTTCGACACCTGGGAGTTCAACTTTTTTTATGTAGGCTTGCGACGATGTGCATTTTTCGCGTAGCGTACATTGTTTCACTAAAATGAGAGCTCTAGGCCCTATTTGTCGAGTGTCGACCCTTGTGATTTTGCGGCCTTGAGGTTTACAACCTTGCAGTTTTTTCACTCGGGTGAGATTTGCCTTTATTGTATGCACTTTTGTGTCATTATTTGCTCAACTTTTTTTATGGCTATTTGAAAATATTTATTTTTCCGACTTAGAGGGCGTTCAAAGTTTTAGTGCCCCCCATTCCTTGGGATTTTTTGAGTTTTCGGGGCTTGAATAGCCACACGTGTTATCTATTTGTGACTTGAGGTGAATTATCACGCT
The DNA here is from genome assembly GCA_019426215.1 of Buddleja alternifolia. NCBI lineage: Eukaryota > Viridiplantae > Streptophyta > Magnoliopsida > Lamiales > Scrophulariaceae > Buddleja > Buddleja alternifolia. The sequence continues at coordinate 31,581,766 of CM033399.1, forward strand.
AGCTATATTGGTATAATCTTGGTCCAGAGTCCATGTTAGAGGGGGGGGGGGTTAGTTTTTCAAATCTCATACCCTCTCGACACTATTGGAATGATCATAAGGTGGGGGCTAGCCTCAATCGAGCTCTCAAGGTTTCGGGGGACATTCGTTGTTCCACCTATGTTAGCCTCAAAAAAAGTGCTTTAATTTTTTTGTAGTAGCTTCGGTCGGAAACAATGGTTCCGAGGAACATTTGTTTTGGTGTGGTTATGTCGCCCGTTCGGCAATGTAACACACACTCATAGGATATGTTAGCACTAACATACACCACCGTATAATGAGAAAAGGTGTTACACGACACTTAACAAATAAATAGCGAAAATTTAAAATATCCAACCATCAATGCAAAAATAAAGGGTGCACATAGGCACCTCAAAACCACAATGTATGCGGGTGCACATAGGCACCTCAAAACTTTAGTAAAAGGTAGGCGGAGCTGATGGGTGCCCTACTCAACGCTTGGCTCGTGGCCAACTTGAGATTGTTTTATAGTAATATAGAAAATAAAATATTTTTTTCACTTGTTATCTGCTCAGGCCTCATGAGGCCTAATACCTTGTCAAGTTTGGGGAATATTTCCCCGGGGGTTCATCTCAAGCTTAGTCTCCAATGTTGGCATGCCCACCGCCTCCCTCGGCAACATAGCATTGGAGTCTCGCCCTTCAGTGATGGGTGTCGTGCTGTTGAAGTAGGCATTGCCTTCTTGGAGTAGCATATCCCGGCTCACGTCCTCTTCATAGGCGTCCGACTGCTGGGATTTTGGCTAAGTGCTGACTACTTGGGTCTTGCCCCCAAGTGACTCTCCTCCAGTGAGATTAAGTTGATAGCAATTTGTTTCTCTATCGCTGTGATCATTGTCACCATGCTTCCTTTTAGGCTTCTTCAAAGTGTTAGCGTAACATTCTCTCGCTATCTTTACGTCACCAACATCTTTCCCATTCCCACGGTGGTGGGAAACTTAACCTTCATATGAAAGGTGGATATGACGACTTGAAATAGGTTAAGCTCGGCCTCCCTAATATGACATTGTATGTGGAGGGAACTTTAACCGCCAAAAACTTCACCATCTTAGTGGAGCGGGCAGGAAATGCTCCCAAAGATATTGGGAGAGACAGCTCCCCAAGTGCTTCCACAGTCTCTCCCCTGAAGCCCATGAGATGGGTGTTGACTGCCTAGAGCTGCGCATTGTCCACTCCTAGTTGGGTAAAGGCGTTGTAAAATATGATGTCTGCTGAGCTATCACTGTCGACCAGAATCTTCTTTACCCTAAAATTGGAGATGGTTGCTGATATAACTAAGACGTCATTCACCAAGGGGATGTCGTTTTCCAGGTTTTGTATTCCAAACTCTATGGTTTGAGCCTCTGGTTCAACCTGATTCACTTGTCCCCCTCGTGGGGAGATGATGGCATGTAGCCCCGTGGCAGCTCTTAGTGAAGCTTTCCTTGAGTTCATGGAGTCTCCCTCTATCGGGCCTCCTAAAATCACCCTTATGATTCCATTCACTAGGGGGTTGTCCATATCTGAATCAACCCTTGGGGGGTTTACTTTGCCTCCATCCTATGATGCACAAATACGGATACAGGGATATGGACACGATACGACACGGATACAGGATACGCGATTTTTCAAAATTTTAGGATACGATACGCTGGGGATACGACGATATATATATATATATGTATGTATATATATATAAACTTGAATTTTTTACAATCCACTAAATGAAGTCACATGACCATTCATACTTATAGATGAAGATGCTATTATAATAATTAGTTAATTACAAAACATATAAAATTTCTATAATCCATAGTCATAACTCTAGTCATAACTATTTAAACTTTATTCTACACACCAATTAAGTGACTCTAAAACTTTATCAACATTTTTCTCGAACAACATTACAAGACAGAAATATAAGCCTCAATCCATATTATTGCATATTACTAAGTAGAAGAGTGTTCATTATTTATACTCATCGCAACAACAAAATATTTAACAAAATTGAAAACTGTAAACAAATCTTAAAATCCTAAATAACTTACTTGAAGAGTTCATGAAGAATCAAAGGGTAGAATCTGAAAGGAGTCTAGAAGACGGATTACTTGCAGTTGCAAGACAAAGATGGATTTCTATCGCATAATGGGTATCGCAGTTACGAAGCAGAAGACGGATGAGGGTTTCTTCTCCATTCTCGTTTCTATTTTTTTCCAATTAATCGTGAAATTTTTTGTTAGATTATTATAGTAATAAGTTTTTACTTTTGAATTTTGAGTTTTGACCCAAAAAGTATTTCATATACTACAAAAAATATTTTCTAATGTGACAAAATCATTGTGAGGAAATTAAATTTTGTCACAATAAATGAGCTAATGTGACGAAATATTAGTTTCTCGCTTTATAACTTATGTATTGTGATGAAAATAATATTCATCGCAATAGGTAGAGTTATTGTGAGGACATTAAATTTGTATCACGAAAGATCAATAAGTTCCTCACAATAAGTGTGAACATATAGTGACGAAAATAGTCCCTCACTTTATAGTGGACCTCTCCTTCCGTTTTATATTCACCTATTTGTGAGGAAAACGGTTGTCACGTTAACCAGATAATGTGATGCTCATATTTTTCGTCAAATCAGGGCTGATATATTGTGAGGAACTGTAGTCCTCGCAATAAATGTGAAAAAAAAAAAGTACGGGCTTCCCGCCTCTACTATTTTTCTCCCTCCTTTTTGTATATATTTTTTTTAGATATTCCCTCCACAATTAAATATCTTTATTGTGAGGATCTGATTTGTTGCCATAGACATGGAAATTCTGAGCATAACCCAGAACGATGTCGTTTGGATGTATTTTTATTTTTTTAAAAAAAATTATTTAATCTGAACGGCGTCGTTTCCTGCTGCATGACTCCTTCCTCGGTCCAACTTCTTGTTCCCACGTTCCAGAAGTGATTTCAGCATTTTCCTTTCCTTACTTTGACAGGATTCTCACAAACCCCTTAGTGATTTAATCACCATCCCCCTCATTATTCCATCGTTGCCATCACCTCAAGGAGAATCCAAATAGTGAGTAACTATCTTTCTCTCTCTTTCTCGTTCGTTGTCTCTTTCTATGTGTATATATATATATATGTACACATTTATAGTCATATATCTCTTAATTCCATCTACTGCAAACTCTAACCTTCAATAACTTCAGAATTACAGAAATATTGGGCATAATTTGTCGGACATAAATCTGGCAGGAATCAAGTTTAGTCGGACATAAATCGATTCTGAGTGGAAGAGATGGCATAAAATTTGGCATAAAAGATTTGAAGGTAAAGTGAAAATTGGCATTCTGATTTATATTTATACTTTATTGCATCTTAGGTCGTGGTATGTTATCTCAATGTAGTTTGATAGTGAAGAAGTTTTGTATTTTGCAGTATTGATTTTGGTAGTTGGAGAGGGGCGGGTGGTGTGGAGGTTAGAGAAGGCATATAAAGTAAAAGGGCTTCTATTAAGCTTTATCGGTAGATTGTTGGGTTTGTCTTTTGTTTTCTTAATTATTTCTATTTTTTAAGTCAGAATGGTTGGGTTTGATGGATGGAGGAGAGTTTATTGATACTTAACTAGTAAATTATTTAATTGCAAACAAAACGACAATTTCGTTCTTGAGAATTTCGCTAAAAAATCATTTCAAATTTCCAATGGCCTTTTTAGGGTGAAAAACCTTGTGGCTCTTTCTTCGATTTACACAAGTTAGCAGCTTCTTTTACACTTCTCTCACTAATTCTCAGCGACTTATATATATAGATGAATTGAAGGCAATATTTTTGTTTAGAATTCATGATAATAATCTTATCAGCTTGATTATGGACATTGAAGGGGCCAGATTCTTTCTTAAAACTTCATCAAACCTTTTCTGCCATTAGCAAGTAGTTTTTTCCTTCTAAAATATTCAGCTCTTAATTAGTTAGTATGCCATTAGGAAGTATGTCAAACTATCTCAAGTTAGGAGAACAGTAAACAAGGTTGCTCATTCATTAGCAAGAAATGCAAAAATAGTTGAGGAGGGGCTTTGCTATGTTCCAGATTATGCCATGAACTTTGTCATTCTTGATTTACCAAACTAATGATATATAATACTGATATATTCCTCTAAAGAAAAAAAACTGTTATCGACTTTTACAAAGGCCCGAGTGAATACATTGGTGCATGTCGATAAATGAAGTATGTGATTACTTGACTACTATGTGATTGTTTTAGACTCGTGTTGGTGAGTTGGAATAGTATCTCTCTCTTTCTCTCTATCTATATATACACATACATATATCTATACTCTATTCATGTGCAAATTTTTTAATCTTGAATTGGTTTATCCACCTTCAATCCTTCATTATGATTCACTCTTTTACTAGTTCTTGTTTTTTACCTGTCTGTCTATTATGGGTTATGGGTTCATTTGCATTTGCTCCTCTTTTAATAAATTAATAGTTGATAAAGAAAGTCAATCTGCTCCTGTATGCATGCAAAATTTGCTGAGAACATGAGTAACCCATTTGAGTTGGTTTTGAGGATAATCACCTAAAGGTCAAATTTGTCAGGAGCTTATTCTTTTTGTTTTCTATTGTGCTGAAGAACTTGGATTTTGATATGAAAACAAAAAAGTTAAATCCTTGCTATTTTTAGAGTATATTTCTCAATACTTAGGATAACTACAATTCTGCATTGCACGTAACCTTGATGTATAAATGACTTGAACGTGTTAAAATACATGGGTTTATGCTGTGAATTAATCATATTAGATAAGGAGAAAGTTAACTTCTAATCAATTTTTTACTCCGAAAACTGAAAATTCAAATTAAATAAAGAGAAAGATAACTAGAGTACCTCTTATATTCTTACGATAAACTAGAAAGAAAATGATTGCTATTTCCTTTCGATTTGTTAGTGGAGCTATAAATAGCATTGACTAAAACTAGTAATTACTTTTCAACATAGATATAGTTGTTGTTTGTCTAGGCAATACACCAGTTGGTCACATAAAGTCTAATCTTGACGTTGTTATTGTCTATTCGAGATCAATAGTTTAGCATCAGAAGATTAATGAATAATAATATTAGAGCAAGTCAAATTTTATGTTATAATCAAGTTATATCTTGGTAGACAATATACTCCAATACAAATTTAAGACATGATACACTCCTAAAAATATTTTGATGATATAACATGTTTATCGAAATAATAAAAAGTATTTGATTTAAAATAATGTATATTAATCATGTCAAAACTATATAATTTGTTTCAATTTGAACTTAGTAATTCGTTGTACTATCTATTTGTATGATATATGGTCGAGATAATTGTATTGGATTTAAAATAAAAGAATTAAATGGGAATCAATCTTTTGAAATTATGGAAATATAAATCTTGTTTAAATTCCAGCCAGAATATAGGTTTGTGGGGGTGTTGTGAATGTATAATTATCAAGGAGTTTTAGTTTAAGAGTAGCGGAGTTCTTGTTTACTCTTGAAAAACACAAGATTTATACTACCAAAAGCTTATCTTATAATAATGGTCGATACAAACTTCGCATATGTAGGTATATAGGTATAAGGCCATGGACAAAAGTTGGATCAATGAGCCAGATACTTTTTCTGAAGCATATATTAAAGGTGTCGAGTCATTTCTTCAATTTGCTAAAGAGAATGGGATGGGATCTGACAACCTAATTTATTGTCCATGTCGTTCTTGCAACAATTCAAGATTCAAAACTCTTGAAGGAGTTAAACTTGATTTGCACATGAATGGTTTCACACATAACTATTCGGATTGGATATTACATGGGGAGAGAGTGCATATATTTAGTGATAGTGAGAATGATATTAGTGATCCCATTGATAGCAATACAATGAATACTAAATCAACCTACTTGAATGACGACTTAGATGAAATGTTGGATGAAATTGGTGAAATGCGACAATCAAATACTAATTTCCATGGGGTATCAGAAAGTTTTAGCAACCTATTAAGAAATGCAAAGCGTGAACTGTATCCAGGTTGTAAGAAAACGTTGTTGTCCGTCGTTGTGAAATTGCTTCATATTAAAGTGATGGGTAAGTGGAGCAATAAAAGCTTTAGTATGTTGCTTGAGTTTTTAAAAGAGATATTACCGGAAGGCGAAACACTTCCTTCATCTCTGTATGGAACTAAGAAAATCTTAGATGAGATGGGATTGGGATATGAAGAAATCGAGGCTTGTAAGAATGATTGTGTGTTATTCTACAAAGAGAACGAAAAGAAAGACAAATGTCCTATATGTGTCGAATCAAGATGGAAGATTAATGATGCTAAGGGAAATCGAGTTCCTCATAAGATACTGAGATATTTTCCCTTGAAGCCAAGGTTGCAAAGACTTTTCATGTCTAACCAAACAACTTTAAATATGAGATGGCATAAGGATAAAAGAAAAGATGAAGTAGGTACTATGAGACATCCAGCCGATTCGCCAGCTTGGAAGCATTTTGATGAGCAATATCCTGATTTTGCTCAAGAACCTCGTAATGTAAAGTTGGGGCTCGCAACTGATGGTTTTACTCCATGGTCAAATTTAGGCAACTCATATAGTATGTGACCTGTTATACTGGTGGCTTATAATCTGCCACCTTATGAGTGCATGGAAGAAGAATTTCTTATGATGTCATTGCTCATACCAGGACCACAGTCTCCTGGTAAAGATATTGATGTCTACTTAAGGCCTTTAGTTGATGAATTGAAAGAATTGTGGGATATAGGTGTTGAGACCTATGATGTTTACAGAAAGGAAACATTTCAGATGCATGCTGCAATTTTGTGGACCATTAGTGACTTTCCTGGATATGGTTCTATTTCTGGATGGGTGACTAGTGGTTACATGGCATGCCCATGTTGCTTTGACCAAACTCGCTCAAGGCGGTTAAGAACAAAAACATGCTTCATGGGGCATCGCTGTTACTTGGCAAGAAACATCCATGGCGCAAAAACAAAAATGCATTTGATGGTGAGGAAGAGCATCGACCAAAACCAAGGAAATTATCTGGTGATGATGTGTTACAGTGGCTAGATAGTTTGTCTGATGTGTTTACTAAAAGTGGAAAGCATCTAGCCATTAATCAGAAAAGGAAGCGAAGTTCTCATCAAGCGAACTGGGTGAAGAAGAGTATCTTTTTTGAGTTACCGTATTGGAGCAAATTGATGATCAGGCATAACCTCGATGTGATGCATATTGAGAAAAATATATGTGATAATATACTAAGAACTCTCCTTGATATTAAGGGTAAAACAAAAGATACGGAAAATGCACGTGAAGATTTGCGTGATTGGGGGATTAGAGAAGAGTTGCATATGAAAATACGTGAAAGAGATGGTAGAGCAATTAAGCCACCCGCGTGCTATACATTGTCCACTCGTGAAAGAAATGGATTTTTTGAGTTTCTAAAATCAATTAAATTCCCTGATGGACTTGCTTCAAATATTTCGAGATGTATAAAGGAAAATAAGATATCAGGTTTGAAATCTCATGATTGTCACGTTCTCCTTCAACGACTCATTCCAGCTGGACTACGTGGTTGTTTAAGCAAGGAAGTCAATGAAGCTTTATTTGAGTTGGGTGACTTTTTTAGGGAACTATGTTCAAAGACATTGAAGGTAGAGAATATAGAGAGGTTGGAGAAGAATATACCTTTAATATTGTGTAAACTGGAGAAGATATTCCCCCCTGCTTTTTTCACAGTCATGGTACATTTGGCTGTTCACTTGCCTCAAGAGGCTAAGATTGGTGGACTTGTACAATCTCGTTGGATGTATCCAATTGAAAGGTATAACAGAAATTATCTCAATCTATAAATAATGAATTCATATAATTAATTCACCACTTTTATTCTGGCATATTTCTGTGTAAGGTATTTGGGTACACTAAAAGGATTTGTGCGTAATAGAGCTCGTCCTGAAGGCTCAATCGCAGAAGGATACGTTGTGAAAGAAAGTTTGACCTTTATGTCAATGTATCTAAGTGGGATAAAAACTAGATTTAATCGAAGAAAAAGGAACTATGATGGTCTTGAAGATGAGCATACAGGGGAACTTTCAGTGTTTTCAATGAGAGTGCGACCATTTGGACATATTTGGCCAGAGCCTACCTTATCAGATGAAGAACTAGACAAAGCCCATCAGTTTGTCTTGAGTAATTGTGAAGAAGTTGAACACTATTTGAAGTAAGTTCATAGTATCTCCTTAGCTTGTAAGTAACTTTTCTTATTTAGTTATTTAATACCACAAGTAACACGTATATATGTGCATATGTCAGAACTTACAAGGCTGAATTACTTGGAGTAACATTAGAACAAGCTAGTGAACTAGAACTTCGTGATGAGGGGCAAATAAAGCAATTCCCAGAGTGGTTTAAAAAACATGTAAGAATCATTAGGTGCTATAAACTGCATGCTAAATTATAAATAAACATGATTTGTATATTGTGTTCTAAAATAATTACTTTTCTAAATATAGATGAATTTATTACACCACCAAAAAGTTGTTGAAGCTACCGAAGAGCTATGGGCTCTGGCAAATGGTCCGTTTAGATTAAATACAAAATGTTACTCAGGGTGTATGGTGAATGAAGTTCGCTTTCATACAAAAGATCGTGATACTCGACGTACAACTCAAAATAGTGGGTTAGTTGTAGAAGGTCAACATAAAAACCGCATGATTGAATTTTTTGGGCATCTACACAGAGTTATTGAATTAACATATCTTGGAGATCGTAAAACAGTGTTATTTCAATGTGAGTGGTTTGATACTGGGAGTAAAAAAACTATTCAAGTTGACAAACATTTTATGAGCATTGATGTAAGATCACGGTGGTACAAGAATGATCCTTTTGTCTTACCTATTCAAGTGCAACAAGTGTTCTATATTAATGATATAAAGTTTGGTAAGAATTGGCAATTAGTGCAACGAGTGCAACATAGACATTTATGGGAGCTTCCAGAGTTAGATATAGAAGATGATTGTAATGTCAACAAAACTCATGCAATAAATCCATTACAACAATTTGAATCTACTGGAGTTTCACAAATAGTCGAAGGTGATATCTTAACAAATCTAGTAAGGGAAGATGTGGAACCTGTGATTATTGATGAGAATACTTACAAAGAAATTCGGCACAGAAGACATCTTGAAGATGAAGATGTTGAAGAAATGCAGAATGAAGAAGGTTACATGTTTGAAAATTATGTTGATGAAGATGAAGAAGATTATATTGATGAGGATAGTGATAGCATAGAATTAGAGAGTAACGATGATGATCTCGATACATAGTTCTGTCCTCTTTTTTTTTTTTTTTTTTATCAAAGTGTAACTAAGAATAGAATTTGAGATCAATAACAGATACATTGCTCTTATTGCATCATAGCAACAACAATATTATTCTACCTCTCCTTTCTCCCAATTCCTGTTACTACGTTTTACCTTATTTCTTGAATTGTGCAAATTTATATATCTAATTTTTGATTAGATGAATGTGGGTATCAATTGAACCGTTCAAAGTGAATGATTAAACTAAACGTGGATTTAAATTTGATGTTGATGGTGGGTGTTATGATGTGTAATATCTCTGTTTGGACATTTAAGCTGTTGAAGTAATTCGATTTTGTATGTAAGTTACTTTTTAGTAATTTATGGTTATGTGATTGTATTTCATTTATCTTTTTTTTCAGATGTCATCAGGACCAGGAGCAAGTGGACTGAAAAAAATTAGGAATATACGATCAAGTAAAGCTGTTGTGAACTCTTCATCCGCCACTGCTGTAAAAAGAAAGTTGTTGGCTTCTCTTTCACCTCCTTCTGTTTCTTTTGGCCAAAACATAACAAATCGAGGTGATTACAATAAACATTGATCCTCTTATAAATGTTTATATATTTATTTAAATAATGGAATTTTTGTGTTAATGTATTAATTAATGTATTCTTTGGTTGTTAGCTCTTCAAAGTGACTTAGAACAAGAAGCTGGTGGGCAGAAACGAATTAGGCTTATGCAATCAGGTAAAGATGCTTTCAGCTCTTCAGTTACTAAGAATCCATCTTTTTTAAATCAATATCACAAGCACGTTCACAAGGAAGTGTCCATCTTTAGAGGGTTTTTATAATTTCTTTTATACTTCCATTTTAATGATTATTATCATAGTATTATCATTTTTATTTGTTAGACCCTCAATGTGGCACAGGAAAAAATGTTAGATCTTCTCGTACTTCACCATCAAGAGCACCATCAACAACAGAACTGCGTAATGAATCAGGAACTTCTCCTCGTCAGGATATAAGTACAAGCATAGGTAAATAAATTCAACGGTTAGTGTTAAATTAATGAAGAAATCATATTAAGGTATGAACTTTTATCTTTATATGATTTTTAGGATCAATGGGTGCAACACAAGACCATGATACCTCATCTCCCCTTAATTCTGCAACAGCAGGGCATACGGATGATGGAATTGAAACTTCAATTGATCAAAATGCCACAGGTATATTACTGGAAATGTTCACCTACATGTTATCTTTCACTAAATTATCAAAATAATAATTTTTCCATTTACAACTTTCTAGGATCTATAGGTTCAAGAAAATGTCGAGGCGTAGCAAGAGGCTGCAAACTAGACAGAGAAGTGAAAAAGGTGTGTAACTAGTAAATATTAGAAACACATAATTAGTTCATTTTCACATTTTGTTTTTATTGCGTGAGTAGCATGGCAAGTATAAGATCGTCTTCGCACCTGGGGAGAACTATTCTCTAGAGCATGAATCAACGTTTGCTGATGGTCTTGGAATTGTTATCAAACACAATGCTCAGATCCAAGGTGTCAATCGTTGGAAACAAGTTCCTGTGGAGAACAAAGAAGTTTGTTTAGCTATATTACTTGTAAGTAAATCTGCAAATTTATCTATCATTACTTTAAATTATTGTTAATCATAAAAAAGTTAATGTTTTTCTAATATACAAATTGATTACACAGCCATGGTTTGATATCGAGTGGTGGCCCACTGATGAAAGAGTGAACAAGGTAGTCAACTTCAGGCTCCAAACTGTATATACTAGGTGGAGGAACACATTGCATACCGCATACAAAAAATTGGTAAATGAAGGTATTAGTCCAAGAGAAGTGTGTCCAAGAGAAGATTTGAGTATGGCAAAATGGCAAGCTGCTTGTGACTTTATTGAGGATGAGAAGTTTCAGGTAAAATTCAATAAACTACTAGATTCAATAATTATTTACAGAGTATGTTATAATATTTCATAATATTTCTTCAATCGATTTTATTATTAACACTATGTTAGTATTACAGAAAAAGTCACGTATCAACTCACATAATCGTTCAAAATTGTTATACAACCACACTTCTGGAAAAACAGCAATGATTACTCGCTATAGGAGAATGGTATATAAAACTTTTCGTATTCTTTGATGGATATTTTTAATCATTGTGGAATATTTATAGTCTAACATGTGTTAACTTTTTACTTATAGGTGAAGAAGAGCAAAGTTGTTCTTTGGAGGGACACTCACATATCAAAGAAAAATGGGGGTCAATTTGTGAATTCTTTTGCATAGTCATTACATGTAAGTGACTCAAATTTTATTTGCTAAAAAAAACTTAATTTGTATATTTTACATATCATTTTACATGTGCATTATTATAGGAGAAAATGATTGCTAAGCAAAGTCAACCTGCCAATGAAGATGAAGAGCCACCATCAAAGGATGCAATTTTAGAGTCCACCTTAGGTCGTAGATCAGGATACATTAAGGGAATGGGACATGGAGTCGAGGTAGTTCGAGGTCGACAATCTTCTTCATATATGGTTGCAAATACAGAATTAAAAGAGAAATTAGAAGAGCAGAAGAAAACGTTAGAAGAGCAGAGGATAACACTAGATGAACAAAAGAAGGAAATGGAGGCTTGCAAAGAGAAACATTCTCAAGAAATAGATGCCTTGAAAGCTCAAATGGCAAATATGAAAAAGCTTTTACAAACAATTATAGGATGAATGCCTTTTCTGGTATGTATTTCACATATATGAGGTTTTCTAAGTTTTTATATCTTATATTTGATTAGATTAATGTGGAAATCAATTGCGATGTTCGATTTGCATGATTAAATATGGTGCTTATGTATTGTTTCTGCTCATATTGCCAAGACTTTGAGGTTGTTGCTGGAACTTTGTTTTAGAGAGTATGTTCGATTTGCATGATTAAATATGGTGCTTATGTATTGTTTCTGCTAATATTGTCGAGACTTTGAGGTTGTTGCTGGAACTTTGTTTGAAAAAGTATATTCGATTTGCATGATTAAATCTGGTGCTTATGTATTGTTTCTGCTCATATTGCCGAGACTTTGAGGTTGTTGCTGGAACTTAGTTTTAGAGAGTTTCAGTTGCTGAAACTGCAAATTTTTGATGGTTATTATAGTTTTCTTTTTATGGTTATCGTATAAATTCTGATTTTGTTTTTGATGTTGTCTACATGTTTCACTATGGAAGATAGTCGAGGTTCATTGTGTATTTAGTCATGATTGGGATGATTAGATGACGTTGGATGAGTTAATTAATTCATGGAGGGTATCATTGCATTGAATATTTGTTAGTTTCTAAGTATACTAGTGTGCTTTGTGACGTTGACTTAGAGAGTGGCTAATGTATTCATCTTTATCGTACTTTTGATGTTAATGAATGATTTAGATTTTCAGCATATTTGCTACACATTTTTAAGTTAATGCATATGAAGGTTTATATTATAGGATATGAGATGTAGGACTTTTGTGGCGAAAAATGTTATTGTGAATTCCTCACATTTGGTTCACCTCTTGTGATGATGTGATATGTTCCTCACATTAGGTATACTTATTGTGATGACACAAGCCAAACATATTTTGTCACATTAGATAACGATATTACGACGCATTTATCTCTCGCATTAGATGTTTATTGTGATGAAAATGTTCCTTACATTAGGTAAGTAATATATCATTTATGATGAATATTTTGTATATATTGTGGGGACCAATTCCTCACAATAGATTTTTTAAAATGCATGAAAAATGTCATGTGAGGAAATATTTCGCCACATTAAAGTGTTTATTGTGACGAATTGTTGTCTATTGTGACGACAAAGTCGCCACTTATGATAGACTTTTTGCGAGGAAAACGGTATATGCGAGAAAATATATTATGTATTGTGAGGAAAGTTTCGTCACAACAAAAACTCTATTGTGATGAAATCACGGTCATCACAACAGAGTTTGCGAGGAAACACATGTTTGTCGCAATAACCTATTGCGACGGAGCTATTGCGTCGAACCTGTGACGAAATAGTTTCCTCGCATTAGACATATTGTGACGACTTTTGAAGCTACTGCGACGAAAATATTCCTCGCATTTAATGATTTTTTTTGTAGCACCCCTGCCGTATCCGATACTTCTAATTCCCTTATCAAAATTTTCGGATACTTTAAAATCATATCCAATACGTATCCACCCCGTATCTGACCCGTATCCATATCCGGTACTAGTACGATACTGCACGGGGTCATTTTTAGGAGTATCCGTGCATCTTAGCCTCCATCTCTACCCCTCGGTCCCAGGGGGGTTTGGATGGTTGATCCCGACGAGCTATTACCTCTTGTAGGTAATCTCTTTTGATAAGCTTCTCTATCTCCACGTGCAGATGGTGGCATTCTTTGGTAGTGTGACCCTTGTCACAATGAAATCTACAGTACTTCTTCGACTTAAGGCGGCTAGGATTGTCTTTCATCTTCTTAGGCCATTGGACTATGCCTTGTTGCTCGGCGATGGCTAGGACTTGTTCTCTCGGGAGTGTAAGGGGGGTATACTTAGTGAACCCCGAAGGAGGTATGTGCTTGCGCTCCTTGGACTCCGGCATCTTGTCATCATTTCTGGCCTTTCTCTTATTGCCACCACCTTCATTGTTTATTGGCCCTACCATCTCTTCGATTCCTATATATTTTTCAGCTCTGGCCAACAGCTCCTCCATAGTCGATGGTGGTTTCCTGGCTTCTGTTTTTAGTTTCGTTCTGGAACTTGTTTTTGGAACTTATATGTTCCACCATTAATCTTTCAATAAAAAGTATTATTCAGTTAATTTTGGTACTTATTGAGTTCCGCTGTAAAAAATTTAAATACCTAATTCACCCCACTCTTAGGCAGTTCGTGAGTTACAATCTCAACTTTAAATTTGACGAGACAGAGATGAATTTATTGAGACAGGTCATGGACCTGATGACATGAAAATGGACGATACATTAGATTTATATAAATTTTTAGTTAGTATTTTGTTTTCTTTCAAATAAGAGTTTGTTTTCTTTTTCGAATGAGAGTTTCGTTTCTTTTGAATAAGAGTGTGGCCTTTTATACTAGAAGAACTTCGATTCGCCCGGCCAGCAGGCGGGCGGTTTTCTTGTACTCGTTTATTATCCCTTAAAATTTATTACCTTGAAATTTTTTATTTTTATTGAATGGACCGATTTCCTTTAAGAAAAAGTGTAGTTATTAATAAACCAATTAATCATTTGTTCTTGCACACTAATACTCCCCTAGCATGTCTGCCATATCAATTCAATTAAAACTACAAATACTTTTAAGTATGATCTATGAAAACATCTGGACAAGAAGAAAAGGAATAAACATTTAATCCGTGTCACGTGATCAGTATAGGAACCGTATAAAACTTGTTAATTTAAAACATGAATGATGATAAGGATATATAACTAATATAAGTTAATTAATCCGTTGTGACGCATTCTATAATACGTCAAGAATCCTCCTAATTGTCTCATTGCATGAAATTTTCTAAAGGTCAATAGTCTCGATTACACCATTTGAAATATAAAGGCAATGTTTGATTATGTTTTCATATTATATTTAGTCCAAAATTCTCACCAAATCATGTTTGGTTCACAAAATATTTGGTCAAAAATACACTACTTTTTTGGGGAAAAAAAAACATAATAATTATTTTTCATCTTTCAATTCCTACTTTGTCCCTACACTCCTCTCTATGTGCTCTCTCTCTTCTCTCTCCTCTCTATGTGCTCTCTCTCTTCTCTCTCCTCTCTAACAGACAAAAGTCTTATGATTTGACTGCTACAGTAGCTTTTGTTCCCTCTGGAAACAAAACCAAACATTATCTCACAAAAAAACCACACCAAAAAACCAACTCCCAAAATAAACCAAATACAATCTCATCAAATACGCACATGTCCCCATAAATTTCTCACTAATAATTCTTATCAAAATACCATCCCAAAACATAACCAAACATAGCCACAGAAACTCGGCCGGACCGATACCAAGAGGAGAAACAAATTTAATTATGTGTATTTTCTTTAAACATCTAGCCCAATTTATACAAGATCATTTGTTAATTAAACAATATTTTAAATTTAATATATCTTACAAAGCATTTTAAATATGTGTAAGGAAAATATTTGATTTAGTACATAAAATATGATAAAAACAAGAAGACTTAATGCATTTCGTACTAATTAAGTACATAAAAGGGCCCAAATTTTACCAATTCATTTATAATAATACTTATTGTTGTTGTAACGTGACATAATCCAAACTTTTGATAGAATTTTCTTCTAATGATAGTAAACTTATTTATTTAATTTTTGCTATACTAGCGACGAATTTGGAAGAGACAAGTGACAATTTATCGTGAAAGTTTATACTAGATCAAGTGCAATGATCCTAGTGTCTATTTTTTCATACATTAAAATGTATTATGTACGATCTCCATATATATTTATGCGTAAAAAATAGACACAAAATACACTCTCAGAACAATAAAAGCATAAAATTACCCCAACTGATCCCTATGTCCCAACTCCCAATGCCCTATAAATAACCAAGTTCCATATATATCAACCTTGTAGAGTAAAGTGAGTGGCCAATGAAAATGACGACCACCGCCACCACCGCGCCACCGCCACCTCTACACTCTCTCAGGCCGTTGCGCCGCCGCCACTTTAACCGCCTTTTCGCCGTGGTTTACGCCTTGGCTTTACTATCCCTCTTCTACCAACACATACTCACACTTATCTACTCCAAAACCCTAATCTCTCTCCTCATATCCCTCTCTCTCTTCATCTCCGACGTTCTCCTAGCTTACATGTGGTCCACAACTCAAGCCTTCCGCATGAACCCGGTTCACCGCCGAGTTTTCCAGGAAAACCTCCACAAAACCCTGGACCGGAAAGATTTTCCGGCCATGGACATATTCATATGCACGGCGGATCCGTACAAAGAGCCGCCTTTTAACGTCGTCAACACGGCGTTATCGGTGATGGCGTATGATTATCCGACGGAGAAGCTGTCGGTTTACGTGTCGGACGACGGAGGGTCGGAGCTTACCATGTTTGCTTTCATGGAGGCTGCTAAATTTGGAAAGCTTTGGTTGCCGTTTTGTAAGGAGAATAATGTCATAGAGAGATGTCCGGATGCTTATTTCAGCTCAAACTATGCTCTAAAAGCCAAGACTTTGGAAATTAAGGTAAAATTAACATAATTATATATGGAGTAGAATTAAATTTATTGATTTTATGCATGCATGGTAAGATACGTATTTTGTGTTGTGGATGTTTATTATGTTTTGAACTCTGTTTGATCAAATTAAATAAAAAAATATGAAGGAAAAAAAAGTAGTTCGGTTTAGCTTATATATATATAAATTGAATTTTCCACCTTATATTCCTTAGAGATATATAAGTGATAATTAAGTGGCCTGGTTAACTTATAAACAATCCGAACAAATATTAGGAAAATCGAGAGTTATATAAGGTAAAACTCTCGAGCGCTTAAATCAAGATCAATACTAGAGAATTGAGTGAATTATGAATAACAATTAATTATAGAGTAAAAGAGCATGAACTTTCACTATAGATATAATTCATTTTTATTGGTATGTAAAAAATTAAATCCTTTTTTATTTTTTTTGGTCCCTTTAAACCCAATGCTTAATTATATTTGAATTCGATTTCGATTCAGTTAGTTTTCCATGTTACTTTCCAAATAACACAAGAAAATATGCAATGCAAAGACTTTTTTTTTCCCAACATGAAAAGGTGAAAATCATTCTTCAACACAATATGAATTAATTTCATTGTTGAAGTAATATATATTACTCTTATTGCTTAAAATGAAAACAATAATATATAATAATTTTATTGTTTAAGAGAAAAAATTATTGGATCGATGAATTTATTAGGTAAAACATTGTAGTGGTAAATTTTGTGATTAGCTAAGAATAATTCGTGCCCAAGTAGAAAGTTGAGTTCGAAAATATGAATATTAATCTAATTTAATAAACTTTTTTTTTTGTATTAACATCATCCTCTTTTTTCGCGAATTATATGATTGTATAATTTAATATGTGAATTTGAACAAATCTTATAATTAATAATTTTTTTTCTTACCGATTTTAATCGTAAAGAGATAACCACGCATGTGCTATCATCAATCTTGAGAAATTCTGTCAGCATCTGAGCTACAATAATGGCCACCCAACCCATATTACTACTCATTGTACCATTTGAATTCGAAACATTCAATTGTCCCTATCAACAGACAGTACAAATATTTGTTGCAGCCAATAGAAATAATATATAAGGAAGAAAACAATTAAATCAGGTTAACAGCACTGTTTTTTTCTGCACTGAAAGTGAAATTGGGAAAGCAAAAGGAATAATTAAGAAAATTTCTTATTCCGCTGAATGAGGACACAATAATTTCAAGGAAACTTGTATTATATATATGTTATAAAAAAATATAGTTAAAGTTCTTACATATTCTTCCTAAATCGAGAGCAAGCCACATTAGCCACATCGAAGAACTGACAGTAGACCTAAACATGATAACTTGCAAGGAAACTTGTATTATATATTTTGTCCCGGAAATATTAATTGGATGATAACCTAAAGGAAGGTACAATATGCATCAATAAGCATTCAATTTGAACAAGGTTCTCTTTACTTAATTATATACGAGTCGCTCTCACATTATTTAAATTATTATATATTTGATCACAAAAATGGAACATGCTTTGGCCTCCGACATGATTAATATCGTGTAATAACTTCACTTTAGTTTAAATAATTTATAAGGATATTTTTCGTAATAGATAATATATTTTGAATGTATCAGACTACACAAAAAATTGAAAGAGAAGTTAGTGTAACGGTCAAAGCACGCGGTATTGACTCAATGTTCGTGGTTGTAACTTTTTTGGAATATGTTCGTGGGAAGTTCAAATTTCTAAATATAGAGAGAAATTATCGACGTTGGGATAAAAGCAATTTGATCAAAATTGACTTCCACTACGACAGGTTTGTTTTGGTGTTTTTTCCAGTGAGAGGTATGGGGTGTGGGGCCAGGATGGAGAAGATATTGTAGTTGAAAAATATCATAGATAATAAAAAGGGAAAATTACAAACACACCCCTTAATTTATTGTGGAATTACCAAAACTCCCACTTACTTATTGAAAATTATCAACACACCTCCTCCAGGGGTCTTTATATAAAATTTATAGGGGTAAATTTGTAAGAATTGTTAAGCACATAAAGGGTGTAATTGCAAGAAATTCTTAACGTGAGGGGTGTGTTGGTAATTTTCAATAAATGAGAGGGAATTTTGGTAATTACATAATAAGTGAGGGGGTTTATGCGTAATTTTCCCTAATCAAAATGATAGGTACCAAAATGAAAGAGAAAAAAAATCAATTAACTCAGTAGCAACTTTCATAGAAGAAATACTAATTAATAAATGGGAAGAAAGAAAAACTACGCGGGCGTGCTAGGGATGGAGATGCGAGTTGTTAGTAGTAGTAAATGCTCTACAGCTAGTTAGTTATAGTTAGCTTTTTTCAGTTAGTTAAGCGGATAGTTAAGGATGATAATGGAGTGGGTTTAAAGGGGGTTTGGCAAAATACGTTGTCTGCCCCCACCCCGTCAAATGCCATGAGGAGCCAGGTTTAACCCGAATGAGTAATGAAAATTCACCCAATAATCCATCCAACCCACAATGGCCCAACCCGAATCTAAATAATTCAACAACTAATAAATATACAACATAGAAAAAATAATGAAATTTCACACAAATAATAATCAAAACATCCATAAGTCCAAATTTAATATTTATATCAATACGTCATTTACTAGACTACTACACCAAATAACATCCATGACCATGTACTGTAATACTACTACACTCACTACAAGAAAATTGAGTATTGACAATGAAAATATATGTCATAGTTTAAATCCGTGGTCTATAACTTTTGAAGCTCACGGCTAACTTGGCCGTAGTAGATGTTTCATATAGCCACACTAAAGTTAGCCGTGGTGAAAAAGAATGCTAGTTATTTTAAGCTCTAACGAGCTATGGTGGAAGAAGTGTTAACCTAATACTTTTTTATAATGGCTAAAAGTTTTGGTCTTTACAATGAACAAAACATTGACCATGACTATAAGCCATAGTAAATGTTTTGGCCATGCTTGCAAATACCACGGCCAAAGTCGTAGCAAAGCCTTGGTCAATTGATTTAACCATGACAAAAAGACTTTTCACCATAACATATTGATATAAACAATAATCATTTTTTTTTTGGTAGTGACTACTACATCAAATCAAAAATAAGTCATAAGACAAAATATTCCAAATTCTTCATCAACTTAACCATAAAATAACATGTACTAAATTGTCTAGGTATCGCATTCTTATTCTACATCTTCTCCCATACCAAGCATATTAAGTTATGCAGCTTATGCTCAAAATATATAATAAAAAAAACTATTTATTGAATAACATTAGCAGGGTGGATTGCACTAAATCTGTTACCCGACCCGAACCCGGATGAGTCATAATTTTAAAATTTATAACCCGCTCTATTACCCATTTAGTGAATTCAAACCCGCACCAAAAGGGGCAGGTTCAGGGCTAATCCATTTAACCCTGCCCCATTGTCATACCTAACGATAGTCATAGCAGATTTGTGATTCGTATGAAAATGGTGGTATATCATTATTCTTGTTTAAACATGTTCTGAAGAGAAAAATAAAGATCATTCAAATTTTCGTATGAAAAAGTTGCTAGAGTAAATAATACGGTAAGATATATGTCATTTTTAAATTTTATGGCAGTGTGAATATATCATATAGTTTTAATTTCTCGTGTGGTCCGATATGTTTGCATAATATTGGAACACGAACAGGGACAAAGCCAGGAATATAAGTTTGAGGGGGAGAATGCAAATAAAGGGGGTAAAATAGAAATTTTATAAATTTTTAAGGGGTAAATTTTTTAATTTTAATAATTTATATGATAAAAAGTTTAATTTTTCAAAGTTGAGGGTGCCCCCATGTGGCTCCATCCCTCAACACGAAGCCTGCAAACTCGTAATAAATCATACATAAAATACACTATGGCTTCGTTTGGTTGGGGTTTATAGAGGTGATATACCCATTATCACTCCTAATTTTCAGTTTGGTTCAACTAGCTCGGCCCATGAGACATAGTAAGCCTGGTTTTTTATCACACCTATTCTAGGATACTAGGTATCCATTATCACAAGATTATATCCAAACATCTTTAAACACGGTAAATACTAGTTTACCCCTGTAATAAAAAAAAATATATATAACCTAGTTTCTTTGGTATTAAACCATGTTCTTGCAAAGTAAAATATATTTTTTCTATAATTCATCGATTTTATTATGATACTCGAGATGATTTTATTTGATTTATAAACCGTAGATAGAATTATTTACAATCATATTCTAGGGTTAAGAATCAATTTGAAAGATAAAATTGTGTTACCATGGGAAGATAATGAATATTTTTTTAAGTTGATTTCTTCCTAAAATGAAGCAAGAGAAAAATTGAAGAATAAAAAGTTGAATTATATTTTATTTTCTAGATTTATGAAAAGTGACAAGATGACTTTTGGTTATATATATATTGAATATGATATTCCAAGTCTCGCTTGCCTTGCTGTTAAGTTAAAAAAATATGGGTAATTTTGGTAATCCAAAAAAATTAATAGGATATTTCGGGGTTTTTCTATTGAATCCATCTTTATATAAAATGCTAACCAAACAATTTGAAAATAAATCCGTAGGATATCAGTCATATTTATCTATACAACCGAACAATTTTTTGCTAATGTATCCCTTCATTTCTACCATAACTATCAAGCATAATTTTATCACATTCAATCCTATGCGAGCAACCAAACGAAGCCTATATGTTATGTTGCGATTGAAATAACATCATGCATTTTATTTGATTTCACTACAAAAAAATAATACATTAATGACAAAATATCAAGTGGCAATGTCAAAGTTGTCACTAATTGCAAATTTTTGGTGACAAATTTTTTATATTGTCACAAGAATAGGTTTTACATGTTTAATAGTGACAAGATTTGTATAAAAGTTGTCACTCTAGATAGTTAGTACAAGGAAATCATTGTCACTATTGACAATTAGTGACACACCTTTAGTGATAACTTAATGACAACAATTATAGTTGTCACTCTATTTGTGTTGTCACTAAATTGTCACTATACATGTGTCACTAATTGTCAATAGTGACAACTTTAGAGAAACTCTTGTCACTAAACATTCTTATCGTGACAAATCAAACATTCTTGTCACTTATTCTTTATATCTAATGACAATTTTAATATTGTCACTTCGCATTTTGTCACTAGTATTACTTTTTGTTGTAGTGTCTATATTTTAGGAAATGAGAGTGTATTTGACCCTAGATGATCGATGATGGAAGTATTGCTTTGAACTACGGTTACTCCCATCTTACCAAAAAAAAAACTAGGGTTACTCCTTAATTTTCTGAAATTACTATACTTAAAGCCAAAATTAATGTCAAATTTTGCTTCTTATACTGCAATCAAACCAAGTATATAGCATGAACTTTTATTGTATTGTCTGAAAGCTATTTCAGATTAATTATGTGTACTAAATAACTTTAACTTAAAATCGCATATAATAATATTACAGATGATGTACGAGTCGATGAAGATAAAGGTGGAAAATGTGGTCGAGAGAGGGAAAATAAGCGATGAATATATTTCAAGTGAAGAAGAGCGTCAAATTTTGAGCCAATATTGGACTAATGATTTTACTCGTCAAAATCATCCCTCTGTGATTCAGGTTTGTTTAAAGAATGAGGCTTTTATAAATCTTCTACACATTTAATTCTCACCAGCAACATTACAAAAACTTTTATCATCTTGAGTGATTCTTGGGAAGTCTCGAGATCTCTGGAATTGCAGTGTAATCACGAGACCATGTGAATGATTATGTTTTGAACTTTGAACAGGTATTGTTAAATTCTAGTAAAGATGTAGATAGTGAAGGTGAGAGTATGCCAAATCTTGTATATGTTTCACGAGAGAAGAGCAAAACCTCCCCACATCATTTCAAGGCTGGAGCCCTCAACGCCCTAGTAAGTATTTATAATGCTTTAAGTAGTATTATCTTACATATGGCCCATTTTAAACTGCTATGAAATTTTAGATTAGAATTGAAAATGAATTTAATTTTTTATCTTAACATCTATCTTTGATATAGTTACGTTACCCTTTTAGATATTTAATTCATAATTGATAATGTCACTATGTCACGTAGTAAATATAAGGCTATTTCTCGAGAGGAAAAATCCATTATAGACTCCTATGTATACCCCGACAAAAAATAAATATAAGTATTTTATTTGGGATATATAGGAAATACTGAAAGTACTGCATAGTATTGACTTAAATGACCTAAACAATTGAACAAAACAATTACAATTTACATGGAGAAAGATGTAAGTTTTTTTCTCAAACTAATTTAATGTTTTTTTTTCTCTCCCTTTTTTCTCTTTGTAATTGATTCAATGTTTCTTATTTTCATTAATAATGAACAACTAATTATAATTGATTCAATATTTCTATAGAAATGTAGCATGTATGTTTAATTGCACTCGAAACGAGTATGCATTTTTCGCTAGCAAATATATATTATCGTCAAGATATTTGGCATAAATCAATCAAAGAACAACAAATTTTTACATAAGGGTATATTATATATCTTGTTGCGTGCATATTACACTTTTTTCTTTTTCACTTTTTTTCTGTACTTGGATTTTAAATTTAATTTCTATTAAATATTTTTTCGATTCTTAACCTATCCTTTTCCTTTAACCTTTCCAAAGCTTCGAGTTTCAGCGAGTATGACAAACGCGCCAATTGTGTTAACATTAGACTGTGATATGTACTCAAATGACCCTTTAACCCCTCAACGAGCCTTGTGCTATTTCACTGACAAGTCCAGTAGGCCCAATTATGGGTACATCCAATTTCCACAGCGTTTTCATGGGCTCAACAAGGCTGATATTTATGCTTCCGAGCACAAACGTTTGTTTCTAGCAAACCCAGTTGGCATGGATGGGCTTAATGGGACCAGTTATGTCGGAACTGGTTGTTTTTTCCGTCGTCGTGTGTTCTTCGGAGGCCCATCATTATTTGTGCAGCCAGAAATCCCCGAGCTCGACCCAAATCAGATTGTGGGCAAGCTCATTGATGGACAAGACGTTTTGAGATTGACCCGTCACGTTGCTGGATGCAATTATGAGAACCAAACAAACTGGGGTTCTAAGGTAAAATTTATTTTGCGATAGTAATAGGTAATATTTGCATCCATGAGAATAATTGATTCCCGATTTTTATTTCGATGCTAAGTGCAATTGTGGTGTTTGAAAATACTACTTCTGCTTGAAGCTAGAATTCAAAAGCAGGCCTTGTGCTATTTTGAGCTATTTTTTCTCCAGGACGTATATTTTTGTCATTTTCGCAATTGCATGCAAATGAACAGAAGATAATGACCAACAACTTCTTTCAAAAAGTTATTTTTTTTTTGGTAAGAATGGAGGGGGCTACCCTAGTTTATTGGTCCGACAAACCCGAACCCATAGTTATAAATGGTAGAGGATTATATAATGCCTTGGCAAATAGTTTGGCATATAATTACCACTATTTTTTTAAAAATAAATTGTCTCTTAAATGCAGATGGGCTTTCGTTATGGATCATTGGTAGAGGATTATTATACGGGCTATCGGCTTCAATGTGAAGGATGGGAGTCCATATTTTATGATCCTATCAGGCCTGCATTTCTAGGTGATGTCCCAATCTCTCTCAATGATGTCCTGAGCCAAACCAAGAGATGGTCTGTTGGGCTTTTAGAAGTGGGCTTCTCCAAGTATAGCCCATTGACATTTGGTATACGGGCAATGGGGATCTTGATGGGCCAGTCTTATGCACACTATGCTTTTTGGCCAATATGGTGGTTTCCTGTCACTATTTACGCCTTTCTCCCTTCCTTGGCTCTCCTAAATGCAATTCCAATCTTTCCCAAGGTAAATTTCAGTTTGGATTTGCTGTTTCATCTCGTATTTTGCTTTATGTATGCGCATCAAGTGTGTATAATATTTGAAAAAATATAAATATAATTATATATACATATGGCGTGCAAAAGGTGTTACGAAATACAAGATGATACACTATTTTAGAAATAAAGATCTGATGTGGACAGTTTTACCTATTTTATTATCATTTTGAATCTTCTAACTATTAACACATAATATATTCAGAAGATGTCACACTAATAAATAGCCCTAAGGTGTACCAAAAATGATGGTTGTAATATGGAGAGGAATTCCACGCCTCAAACCACTCTTTTATCCACATTTGCACATTTATTAGTGTAACAAAAAATGTTATGCAACATATATAACTTGTAATGTTCTAATTTATTGCTAGGCATTATTTGAAATATTGCTAACGTCATTTTTATTTTAGGTATACGAACCTTGTTTCCTTCTGTACATGTTTCTAATTCTTGGAGCCTATGGACAAGATTGCTTAGACTTCATATTAACACAAGGCA
This sequence comes from Buddleja alternifolia, assembly GCA_019426215.1. Taxonomy (NCBI): domain Eukaryota; kingdom Viridiplantae; phylum Streptophyta; class Magnoliopsida; order Lamiales; family Scrophulariaceae; genus Buddleja; species Buddleja alternifolia. The sequence continues at coordinate 31,606,853 of CM033399.1, forward strand.
CATTCCAAAGGTGGTGGAGTGATCAAAGGATGTGGCTCATAAGGTCACTTTCAGCGTTCATATTTGGATCTATAGAATACATAACCAAGTGTTTAGGTATAGCCACACATGGATTCAACGTTACGAGTAAAGTAATGGATGACGAACAAAGCAAAAGATACGATCAAGGGATCTTCGAGTTTGGAGTTTCATCCCCTATGTTTGTGCTTTTGGCAACTGCAGCAATATTGAATTTAGTCGCGTTTGTAAGTGGATTCGTGCTTATTTTGAAAGAAAGAAGCTTGGATAATTTCTTTATGCAGATTTTGATTGCTGGATTTGGAGTTTTGAATAGCTTACCATTTTATGGAGCCATGTTTTTGAGAAGTGATAAAGGGAGGATGCCAACAAATACCACAATCACTTCTACTCTTCTAGTTGGGGTACTATATGGAGTTGCCTCTTTAATATTAAAGACACGAAGTTGAAAGAGATTTATCTTTTAGATATATGTATGTGAAGATGAAGCGTAATCTTGTATCATGTGTAGAAATATTGTACTCAAGTTATGATGAATAATTGATTTTTATGTAGCATACTATCAATATATTTCTTTCCCTTTTTTCGATGAAAATATTTTTCATTTGAATCGTTGCTGACACTATAGAATACGGATGCTCATTAAATTTCGTGGTTTGTATTTTCCAAACAATATATATATATATATATATATATAGGATATGGATCAAATACATACCTTGTCATTAGGTAAGACCTAAGACCCAATCTATGCCTTTGATTCCATTTGATCCAAAGGTGTGAAAATATATCATTTTTTCGGATTATTTAGATATTTTTAATGCTGGGAGGGCAATTTTGTCAATAAAACCCAACAAACTCATGCACATTTAATGCATGATCAAATCAAATCCCCATTAATGCGTAAAAACAGAATTTACCATATATTTCAGCTTGATTAAAATCAATATTAATCACCAGAATCCATTCTTCATCAGTCCATCATCGAGATCAGTTCATCATCAATCCTATCGAATTAATCAGCAAATATTATACAGTATTCATCATCAATCGAAGTAATCGGCAAGATCGCTTCATCATATTCGTCTTTTTCATCGCAATTGATTGGGTAAGATCAATTCATCATCAGCAATCACAGTATTCACATGGAAACTCATCGCAATTGTCTGGGTAAGATCAGTCAATCATAAGCAATTAATCAACAATATCAGTTCATTCGTGAGCGTCGTGGATTATTGATTTCGTTTTTTATGGCAGAGATGGATAATATTATGGATTCAAATGTATATTTATTGTATACATTTGAAGCAGTAAGTTGAATACATTATACATTATCTTATATGGCATTATACACTGTATTATACACTATTATACATTACATATAGTGATGTTATACAGTATATTATAAACACATCGTATGTTTGTGATAGGCTAAATAATCACAGTTTTTTGATGTTTGATTATTATTAAACAGGATCAGTAGTGTATAGCAATAATGATGTTGAGAATCAATGTGTCGGATCTTCCTCTTCGTCTAATTCTATATCATCTCCGGGCGGTTCAAAATATTGGGAACCAGTGTGTGCTACTGAGTTTAAACCTTGCATTGGTAAGGTATTTGAAAGTTTGAAGTTTGCATTTGAGTTTTACAAAAGCTATGCTCGGTTATGTGGTTTTGATGTACGTAAGTGTTCCCAAAAAACTCATAAGGATGGTACGGTTATATCTAAACATTATGTATGTAGTCGTTCCGGTGTTTACACAAAATGTGATGATGTTGGTTGGAAGAAGAAGTGTATGATTGGTCGATGTGATTGTAACGCCAAGATTGTAGTGAGGTTTAGTGCTTCCCAGGGAAATGTTATAAAGAAATTTGTTGAGCGGCACAATCACGAGTTGGCGACCGACGAGGGAAAACAGTTTCTGAAAGTTAATCGGAACATTGATCCATCCCAGATTATGTTTTGCTTAAACGCATCAAAGGTGAATGTTGGCGCCGTCAAATCACATTCATTCCTGAAGGAGATTGCAGGTGGGTTTAATAATGTTGGGTCAACTTCTACAGACTTCAAAAACGCAAAAAGGGATGTGAAACAATACGTCGGTGAGAACGATGGGGAGATGATTGTTAGGAAATTTATGAATTTGAAAAAAGCGTGTGAAGGATTTTTTTTTGATTATGCCACAGATGATGACGGTTGTATGAGTAAGTTGTTTTGGGCTGATCCGATTGCAGTAAGGAATTTTGAACTATTTGGTGATGTTTGCTCGGTCGATGCAACATTTCGATCCAATAAGTAAGCACTCTTGTTTGAATGCATAATACATTTTTTTTAATATGTAATGAACATATGCTGTATAACACACTATCAGTTAATGTATATTACTCATTCAATAAATGTATAATGAATCATTAGTTAATGTATATTTGATTACCTTGTTAATAAATGTATAATGATTCATTAATTGTCGGTGTAATTCCTTTTCAGGTATCAAATGAAATTTGTTCCTTTTTCTGGATTAGATAACCACAAGAGAATAGTCACATTTGGTGCTTCTCTAATCGCAAAAGAAGACATTGAGTCGTACACGTGGGTTTTTGAAGCTTTTACACGTGCAATGGGACGGGAACCAATCTATATTGTATCTGATCAATGTCCTGCTATGAAACAGGCTATTCCTAGTGTTTTTAAAAATGCTAGGCATCGTCTTTGCGCGTGGCATATCATGAAGAAGTTCCCAACTAAGGTTTGTGTCGTTACTGCTTTTTTGAATCCATATTATATTAATGTGTTACAATAGCATTTGACATACTGTAGTATGATATGGTATTTAGTGTACAGTGCATTTTAATAAGATTTAATTTTATAATGTATAATGTGTTCGATATAGAGTGTATAATGATACCTTTATGTAGTGTATAGTACAATATATTATGCTGTATAATATGTTTTGCATTTGATTATTTTTTCTCCAGATTTCACCACATACAGGTAAATATGCTGAAGTAGTGAGAAAGGTGAATAATTTTGTGTATAATGACGAAATCACGCCACGTGAGTTTGAAGATGGTTGGAATGCTCTTATTTCAAAGTATGGGCTAAGCCATATTGAATGGCTTTCTGAAATTTACGACAACAGACATTCGTGGGTATCCGCATTTTATCGAGATGTTTCGATGGGTGGGTTACTGAGGACTACATCGATTTCAGAGTCGATTAATTCATTCTTTAATCAATTCTATGTAAAGGGTGACACAATTATTGAGTTCTATAGTAGATTTGAAAGTGCTATGGACAGGCAAAGGAATACGAATGCAAGATTAAATCACGAGTCTTTGGTCTCTAAACCATCATTAGAAACCCCTCTGCCGATAGAGGAGGATGCTTCAGAGGTATATACACGCGCTGTTTTCTATGACGTACAAGCGGAGATCAAAAAGTCTGCGTATCAAGTGATACTTCAAAGTCTAAATGTTGTTGATGGTGTGAAATCATTTGTCGTATTTGACTCCGACAACGAATTAGAGTTATATGAGGTATATCATTTTTTTATAGTGTATGTTATTATTATATATGTTGTATATTATTAAACAGTCAATGTATGTTACAGTTTGTTCATTGTATTTATGTTATAGGTGAAACATTTTGCATCGAACGATCAGGTTGATTGTTCTTGCCGACTGTTTTTGAGGCGGGGTATTTTGTGCAGACACATTTTCTTTGCATTCAACCAAAGCCGAATACTCAAATTGCCCGCCGAGTATGTTCTGAATAGATGGAGAAAAAATGCAGAAATTATGGCTTCTGATATAATTAATAACCAAGTCGGACATTATCGCGCGATGATTGAGAAGAACACAAATGATGTGAGTCAAATTTGGATTGACTTTCAATCATGTTTAAATCTTGCAGGTTTTAACAAAGAAAAACTCGACTACATAAAAAATCAATTGGTGGATATGAAGTCTCATTTGAGTGTCGGTGCGGACGATAACAATAAGAATAATAAGAATGCTGTTATCGAGACACTAGTGGGACCCCAAATTGAGAACGAGCTCGGGATCAGAAATCCTCAAATGAGCCGATCTAAAGGGTGCGGTAAAAGAATTAAGAGCAGTGCCGAGATATCAAAGCATGTTCCTAAGAGGAGAAAATGCACTGTATGCGGAAAAGTTGATGGGCATAATGCAAGAACATGTCCATCAAAAGAAAAATAGAAGTGTTTTCTTTTTTTACAATTAGTACTGTACAATTAAGTAGCATTCAATGTATAACATATCATTTTATAGTGTATAATGATATGTTAATCAATGTATAATGATTCAAAGGATCTCTGTGTATACTGAAACATTTATTGAAAGTGAATGAAGTGTATGTTAACAAATGTCATAATGTATGTTGTATATTTTTTAGTGTTTTTTTAATTATACTGTTTAATTATATACTTTAATTGAGTTTTTTTATTATGTACAGTGAATATATTGGGGCTGTTAGAATGTATACTTATGTGCTTTATATAACATTAACAATTAAACTCAATGGCCAGAACAATATAAACAGGTTATGAGCAATGAACAAATTTTTTATATATTTAAACTGTTCAACTAAAACTAATAACGTGATGTACAAAAACTAATAAATTGTACAAAAACTAATAACATGTACATCTAACAAAAAATGTTGTAAACGTATCACGTTGTTTAAATCTAGCGTTTCTTCCCCTTTTTCAGTTGGGCTTGTTCACGTTCCCAATCCCTTGATCGTTTGATAATGTCGTCCTTGAGTGTGTTCAAATCACAAGTGAGGATTTTCTCCAGATAAAGTGCTCTCAATCTAGTGAGTTTTGCAACTTGTCCTTTCTGCATTATATAAATATTAAAGTTAGATAGACAGGAAAATAAAGATTTTCAGAAACTTTCATTTCGTAGAATAAAAAAGTGTAAATCATTACGCTTTCTGCACCCAATTCTGCATCCCAAGTCTTTAATCCCCCACCGAAGTAAGTTTCCATGTGACGCATTACAAAAACACCACAGTCCGAGCTGTTTCTGTGCGTACGCCATGGCATTGGAAGCCGTTCCATTTCTACCGTCGACAATGCTTGTGCAGCTGGATGGTTCATATCATTCAGGAATTTGGTAAACATGGCCCTCTGTTTTGAAACAATCAAACAAAAAAGCTATGAGGCACAGTGTATAAATATATTAATATCATTATACAGTACATTATCGACTTAATATACAGTGTATAATTAATAATTATACATTGTATACACAATCATTATACAGCAGTATAATATTATTAACAGTGTATTATCATATCATTATTAAGTGGGTTAATTGTGTGATAATGAAGATTTAACACATATATATTGACATAAAAAAAATAAACATTAGTGTTTAAAGGATTGTTACCAAAGTGAATGGCACATGTTGGTATTTGTTTTCGAACGACACATCCGTTTTGCTATTGTCAAGGATCTCAATAGCTGGCTGCTTCAAATTAAAGCACATCACGTAGTAGTGTCTAGCGTGAAGAATAGGAAAGACAACCTATATATCGATGGGATGAAAGTGGTGTTAATGAATCTCCATAAAATTCGATAATTTTAACAATGTAACGGTGTTAGCTTACCAACGTTACATCGGTTATGTTCACTCTTGGAAACATGTTCAGACGATTTGTGATGTTTTCCACGAATTTTTGATGCAGTGCATCATCATGTTTGGCGCTTTTGTTTGACGTGAAGAAAACCTGTTATCAAATTTTTTAAAAAAATTAGTTAGCGAGCAGAACATTATATCGTATACATTAACAAGAAGTAAAGAGGTATATTCTACCGTGTCGGACACGTGGAAAAAAAATCTAAGCGGTGATGCGGGTGCTCTTGTTGACTCGCCATTGTTCAACAGGTATGACCAGAGGTCTATGACTCCAGATAAAAGCTCGGTCCGTTGAGACAATGTCTTTACATCCCAAATATAGCCAAGTACATCATCACTTGTGAAAACAACAGTTCTGTAAAATCATATATATAGTGTAATAAGTTATTGTTCATTATACAGAATGTATAATGATGTAATATCATGTTAATCAATATTACCATTATACATAGTACATTCGGTTATTACATAGTGTGTATTTAAAATTCAAAGGAATACAAATAGAACAATTGTATTATAAATGTACTCACATGTCGTCTTCGGCAACTTGATTCACCCAATCCCATAGCCTTTTTTCATTTGCGCCCTGTTTTGAGATTATATTCACAACCCGTTGAACATATGGAGAACACAAGTCTGGAGCTGGTTTGAATTGTCTCTTTGTTTCTCCAATGATCTCAACAGCTGGGGCAATGGTAGCGTCTGGATGAGGGAATCGTTCTGTGACAATGGATTTTTCGTCCCTTGTTGTCACATCTGGAGATGCTTGCTCAGAGATGTGGGAGGTGTATTGTCTAGCAATTGACAACACAGCCCCCTCTGGATCATCCTGACGCGGTTTCTCCGGTGTTTGTGTCAACAAGTTGAAGGTTGGCTGTGATTGTACTCGTGGACGTACTCTCTTAACCGGTGTAGTTTGTTCGGGTTGGAGAGGCGGATCAGCTGGGGCGGCTGCATGTTGTTCAGGTGAGGAAGGGGCACCTGGTTGATATGTTCTTGCCTCTGGTTCCCCCACTGGATCCTCCTGACGCGGTTTTACCGGTGTTTGTGTCAACAAATTGAAGGTGGGCTGTGAATAAACGGTGGACTTATTCTATTAACCGGTGTAGTTTGTTCGGGTTGGAGAGGCGGATCAGATTGGGTGGCTGCATGTTGTTCAGGTGAGGAAGGGGCATCCGGTTGATAAGAACTTGTCTCTGGTTTTGTTCTATACAGTTTTTCAACATGATCTAACACCCTTTTTTCAATCACCTTCAACCGTGGATTTGATGGAAGAATGGAGTCACATGATTGGATGTATCCATTGTACGTAATAAGCTTATCCACCAGGTCCAATGCAGCCCTTTCCAAATTGAAAATCATTCCCTGCGTATACAGTAGTGTTCAAACCATTATACACTATATTTAAGTACAATTATACATCATGTGATTGAAAAGTATACAATTATAATAATTTGACTAATTACATAAAGATGCATACTTCTTCAAATGTATTCCAGTCCTTGATGGATGCATCTGATACTGTGGGAGCTTCTAAAGAGGTAGTGGGTTGTTTGGGAGCTTCAATATGTTGTGCAACATGCTTCCCTTTGTCAGCCTTCATTTCCCACTGCCCCTTTGATATGATCCCCTGGCCAAAAACTCCCTGTTTAATCTCTATGTTACTCTTTTCTCGTAGCGCAGAGTCTGTCCAAGTGAGCCAAGTTGGGATTGATCTTGGTACTGTCCTATGCCCCTTGTAGTTGACTCTGTCAGCATACAATATCTGAATTTGGAGGAAAAGAAAAAAGTTGAGATCATAGAAGTATACAGTAACATGTAAACCATTATTCAGTATATGATAATCCATTGTACACTAGATAATATACTATTATACAGTGCTATTCATATAACACATTATAACACATTACAGGGTATGAGTTATACACTGTAAATTATACACATTATAACACATTATACACATTATAATGTGTTCATATAACACATTATAACACATTACAGGGTATGAGTTATACACTGTAAAATATAGTGTTAAGTTCATTTAACACATTAGACACATTATACACTAAATCAACAAAATACATTATACACATTACACACATTATAACACATTATACTGTATGAGTTATACACTGTAAAATATAGTGTTAAGTTCATATAGCACATTATAACACACTATAGTGTATGAGTTATACACTGTAAAATATAGTGTTAAGTTCATACAACAAATTATAATACATTATAGTGTATGAGTTATACACTGTAAAATACAGTGTTAAGTTCATTTAACACATTATACACTAAATCAACAAAAACACATTATTGGAACACAATCAACATCAGAAAAGGCACTGTAAACTTACAATCATAAATAGAAGAGGTCCAGTGTACATGCGTTTCGCCGGATCCTCTTCCCAAACGTGTTTTGTGTCTCCCAAACTATTCAGGACTAGTCCGGGCCAATTGTATATTGACAACTCATCAAGAGACCCCTTGAAATTGAGTATCTTCTTGTTGACGAATGGTGTACCAGGGGTCTCTATCAAGCAATTATGCATAATCATCATAAAATTCAGCTTGAATTGAGTTGTGAGTTGTTTATCAGATTGAATTGCCTTCACAACCATTGACGCTGAAACTTTAAACTTTTTGGACTTATCAAGGCCAAATTGGTCAGTGAATGTGTCTAATCTCTTTTGATTTTTTACAGTGAGGTCTATAGGCCGCTTCCCGTGTGGAAATCCCAAAACCTCGGCCACATCATACTCTGTAATATTTATTTTTCCTCCGGGCAGAGTAAGCCTGAAATTTGCTGGATTTAAAGATTTTAGAACTTTATATCCAAGCCGGTGAGACAGCTCTGTAATGTTGAAATCCAAAAAGGATCCGAACCCGGATTGTCTCACCCATTCCCGTTGTGGTTCGGTCAGTTTTGAAAGAGTATCCACCAAGACCTTCATCGATACTCTTATTCGTGTATATTCAACCACTTTCCTTTTCCCCTTTGGTGGCAGTTTGGATACGGTCTGGGTTTTCTGTTTTTTAGATTTTGTTTTTACAGGAGGGCGGTGTGTCGCGCGTCTTTTCCGAGCAACAGGTTGTTGGTCTGATTTGGTATATTCGTCTTGATCAGACGATTCTTCTGCTGACTGTACGTATTCCTCATCAGTACTAGGTTGTTCAACACTAAGAGGCTCAACAACATCGGCAGGCACAAGTTGCAACCTCTCAATTGAATTGGTAGAGGATGAATCTGCTTCAGCATCTGCATTACAGAGTAGACAAAGACATCATACACTAAAAAATTAAGTATAATGTATAATGTAAATCAAAAATCCAGATTATACATACACAAATATTATACACAGTGTTATTCATGTTTATACACTTCAATGCAAACCATTATACACCCAAATATGCAGTATGTGCATACACAGTACAATTAATATGATGTATAATATTATACACAGTGTTATTCATTATTATACACTTTAATGCAAACCATTATACACCCAAATATGCAGTATGTGCATACATAGTACAATTAATATGATGTATAATATTATACACAGTGTTATTCATTATTATACACTTTAATGCAAACCATTATACATCCAAATATGCAGTATGTGCATACACAGTACAATTAATATGATGTATAATATTATACACAGTGTTATTCATTATTATACATTACAATGCGAACCATTATACATCTACGTTTTATATATTATACATTTAGAATGAAGAAAATGACGTAATTATATACAACATATGTTACTCAAATATGCATATAACCTAACCATAATATTACACCCATAGGTACATAAGCCATCAAAACAAATAAAACCAGCGTATAGATACATTGCGCGTTCCCAATAGAGTTGTAATACACAGAGTATACGTACAGAAGCCATCAAAATCCACAAAATACGTAATATTGTCACCCATAGGTCGAAGAAGAAATGAAAAGTGTGTATAATCGATACCTGTTATTCTGGATGGATTTTTCGTCCTCATTTTTTTTTGATGAAAATGAAATCGGTTTGCGAGAGTATCAGAACTAGGGTTCCCAGCTATAGAAAATTAGAGTTTAATTTTGGCAGGTTTTAAAAATGGGAGAGATTTCGACGAATCTGTATGTTTATTAGGTTTAAAATTGGGAGAGATTTCAGGGGAGACGGAGGAGAGAATGTAGGAGAGAATCGAGGTATAATGGGTGTAAATTACCAAAATACCCCGCAGACAGCTTAATATTTGGGTTTCCCGCGTGTACAGTGAATAATTTGGACCGTTGGATTTAATTGATCCAATGGTGTATATTGGGTCTTATATCTTATCTAAGAGAGGGTATGTATTAGATCTTGACCCTATATATATATATATATTTTTTTTTTTGCTTAATTTCTCATGAGTATAAATAAGCTGGGGTATAAATAAATACACTCCGACACCTATTTCTCACACCCTATTTATGTATTCGCATGGAATTTTTTTACAGATACGATTTTATAAGATCAAACTGACACTACAAAAAAATAAAATATTAGTGACAAAATATCACGTGGCAATATCAAAGTTGTCACTAATTGTAAATTTTTAGTGACATGGATTTTTGTTTTGTCACAAAGATAGGCTTTACATATTTAATAATGACAAAATTTGTATAAAAATTGTCACTTTTAATAGTCAGTGACAAGGAAATTATTGTCACTATTGACAATTAGTAACACCTCTATAGTGACAATTTGGTGACAACAAATATAGTTGTCACTTTATTTGTGTTATGTTGCCATTAAGTTGTCACTATACATGTGTCAATAATTGTCAATAGTGACAACTTTAAAGAAATTTTTGTCATTAAAAATTCTTATTGTGACAAAGCAAAAATTATTGTCACTCATTATGTGTATCTAGTGACAATTTTAATATTATCACTTCAAATTTTGTCACTAACATTACTTTTTGTTGTAATGTGATCACATGACCTTAGTTACTTAATTGATTAAATAATAGGGCTGAGTATGGTTGTGTTTTCGAAAATAAATTCTGAGTTGTTTTTGGAGAATGTGTATTATAGAAATCCGTGTAAAAATATTGACTTTTTTGGTTTGTTTGAATATGTTTTTAGAAATTGGTTGGGAGTATAGTGTAGATGTGATATAAAATTAAATTTTTAGTGAGAGTTGATTTGTGGAATGATTGAGTTAATTATGAGTGTAATGATGATAGTGAAAAAAGATTGGAATACCATTTATTTATAAAAATTCAAATGTGTGTAATAATTTAATATGAATTTTTATTATATAAAGTATTATAATGTAAGAAAGATAATAAGTTGGATGGTGGGGTAGTGTAATTAATGAAAAAAGACAATATAAAATGATGAATTGATGTTAATTATATAGAAAGGAAATTATCAAAAAAAAATGTTAATTATATAGGAGAATGTGCGGTAAAATTTGAAAATATGGTATTGTTTTGTAAAATTTGACTTAGAGTATGCATTTTCATTTTTTGGTGATTCAAACAATAAAAATGCAATCCAAGAAACATAAACATACAGAACTAAGTGTCCGTAACATTTGTTTTGTACACGGTTAATCTCTCAAAGTATACACAAATTACATAACAAGTCACTTTTGTTTTTTTTTTTGATAATTACAGGTCACTTGAATTGACCGAACCGATTCTAACTAAAATTTTCTCTCATTATTGTTATCCCAAAGTGGAAGATACATTTTTAGGGTGGAAAGTGATAACTAACATCTCCAGAAGAGGTTGCCTGATCTTTTTTTATTTCTGATATAAGTAAGGTTGCTTTATGAAGCCTTTATCATATATAAATACATGTCCGTCCATTATTGGATTGGGTGCACAATAACTTACAATCAAAATACAAGTTTGGTAATCAATCCAAGCTCATATATAAATTTTGAGACTTAAAAACATATTAAACGTATGAAAAATCGCAATTTTGGTATCGTAGCACTAGTTCGTAATTGGTACTATGCTTTTCACTTGTCTCATTTTTCATCCCAAATTAGTTTTTTTCCCCTCACTTTGTGTACACCGTTAGTCACTTAACAGAATTTGACATATGTGCAAGGCACATGTCCGTCTTTTTGGCTTTTGGGGGAAAATGATTCGGCTGTGTTTGGTTTTGTTTTCAAACCCATTTTGGCCAAAAAATTTGGCCAAAACTTGTTTGTTTTGTGTTTTTTTGATAAAAAATGATTGTTTTGGTCAAAAAAATTGTCAGCTATTGTCTCCCTATTTGTCGCTACTTTAGGGTACCTACTAATTACATCAACTACAATATAATCATTTAAAACTTATATTATATTATATTTTTCAATCATTAACTAATTATAAACATAATTTTTCAGACAAAAACTTACATGATTTGACTGCTACAGTAACTTTTGTTTCTTCTGAAAATAAAATCAAACACTAAACCAAACACATTTTCATCAAAATACACAACTTCCAATAAACCTTTTCACCAAAATTTTCACCAAAAAAAAACCCCAAAATAAAACCAAACACGGCCGAACTGTTTGGGGCTAATTTGATGGGGAAAAATGGTTAAATTTATTTAGGGGCTTTACTTGATCAATCAATGATTTTGAGAAATTAGGATTTTTAATTGACTCAATTGAAGAAATTTTGGGCTTCGATTTTACATAAATTGGGTTATTTTAGGGCTTCTATTTTAAATAAATTGGGTTATTATATTCACTGAATTTCAATGGTTGAAAATTTTAAGGTTTTGAATTGCATCAATTGAAATTTTTTGGGTTTATTAGTTTTATAAATTGGGCATTTTTCTGTTTATTTTGATTTAGGGTTCTTTTTATTTATATCTGTTTATTTTTGGTATTTAAATTGGATCTTTTTCTGGGTTAATTCTGACTTGATTAGCGTTTTAATGTAGTTAATTGATTTGTAATTTGATTACTATTTATTTATTAAATAGTATTACTTTGATTATGTTTCTAATTAGGGTTTATTTGATGTTTGTTGTGATTACTGTTTGATGGGTCTTAATAACTGTTGTGATTATAAGCCAGTTAACTGATTAATAATGTGATTGCTTGTACAATTCGGAATGGGTTCTCGTCGGTTTTTGACGTCCACAGACAAAGTTTCTTTCCACAACACCATTGCATGCATTCCACCATTTCGTCTGCTATTACCTTTGCTCGAGGAAGAAGAATAGGACAAAGTCATAATTTTTGGAAGAAAAACTTGGAAGGTTTGAGCTCAAATGAGCAAAACCACAAAAAATTGGGTCTTAAAAAGACCTAACTGATCAAATTTGACCCATTTGACCAATTTTTTTCTAATAAAATTCTGTTAAGTGACTAAAGGTTAGGAAACAAAGTGAAGAAAAAAAGTTAATTTGGTACCAAAAGTGTGACAAGTGAAAAACGTGGTATTAATTACGAACTAGCCATACCCATATCCTATACAAAAATTATGATTTTTCCTAAACGTATTTAAATACTACCTTGTTCACCTTAACTCAATTCGAACGATTTGAGTAAGTTCATACTACAATGTATTCGAAGATCTCTAGCTGGTATGATCAAATATTGTGTACAACTAAACTAATGCTTTAACTTAATTTAGAAAGGTTGTTACTTGTAAATTAAAACACTAGCCATTTGTCATATAAATGTCATTAACAAATCCAAAAGAATTTTATAACTAAGAAACACGAAATTACTTTGATTCTAAGTGTATAGTTATTACATAATCAATAAATCATAATATGTTCTTGTACACTAATATTTCCCCTAGCCTATATATCTGTTAGATTAGAGAAAACCCCGTAAGGAACTTGTATTACTGAGTAACATATTTATAGAGATACATGTACTTGATAAACAAGAAACCCTAACTATAAACAAAGAAAAGATAAATACAAGAAAACATAAAGAAACCTAAATTAACATAAATACTAAAAAGATATGGAAATATATTATATTATCTAACACTCTCCCGCAGTCGAAACGTGAGAGTCTTGAACATTGAGATTGGACCGAAGAAATCCGGTCATAGAGAATTTGAGAAGAAGACAGCGACAAAGATAAAAGGTGGCCACGGCGGCTCCAAGTCCTCGTTTTCCAAATGTGAGCGGCGGCAACTAACAAAACTAAAGGCGGCGTGGTAGCTAAGCGCGGTGGCCTATGGCCAAAGACAGAAGGCGGCGGCATAAAACAAAAAGGCGGCAGCTCCAAGTCCTCATTTTTCAAGGGTGAGCGGCGACAACTAACAAAATTTAAGGCGACGGCTAAGCGTGGCGGAACCATGACTTGAAGCGGCGACAACTAACAAAATCGAGAGACCATGACTTGAAGCTATGACCCTGATACCATGTTAGATTAGAGAAAATCCCGTAGGAAACTTGTATTACTGAGTAACATATTTTTAAAGATACATGCAATTGGTAAATAAGAAACCCTAAATATAAATAAAAAAAAGATAAATATAAGAAAATATAAAGAAACCTAATTAACATAAATACTAGACAGATGCGAAAAGATATTATATTATCTAACAATATCAATTCAATTATAAAAAATTACTTATAAATAAGATCTATGATTAATCTATAGATTCTATACATGATATATCTGGACAAAATGAAAAGGAAATAAACATTTACTCAGTCGATCAGTATCGGAGCCGAGTGGTAAGCAGCTCGATTCCGCTTAAGCAAGGTCTCGGGTTCAATTTTTTGTGTACGCAGTTATCCCCGTTGGGAGACTCACTCACCAGGCCAGGTGTGCGACCCGGGTCGACCAATAAATTAGTCCGACAATGCTCGGGATACTGTGGTAGGCAACAAAAAAAGATTAGTATCGGAGCCGTATAAAACTTGTTAATCTATGACATGATTGAGGAACCGATCGATACGTTAATTAATCCATTTTGTTGCATTCTAATACGTCAATAATTTTCCTAATTGTCTCATTGCACAATAAAGTTACGTTTCTGGATTTCATTATCATAATATAATAAATATGCAATTATCCCTTATTATAGACATGGCATAATCCAAAACTACAGAATTTTCTTCTAAAGATATCAAACCTGTTTATTTATTTATTTAATTTTTACTATACAAACGATGAATATAGCCGTGACAAGTGATCTATGTTGCACAAACACGGACACGTAGACACGAACACGGGACACGTTAATTCTTAAAAAATTAGGATACGAACACGGCTCGGACACATCTACCCATATTTTATATACATATATATAAACTTATGAGTAATTAAGTACCTATTAGACAATAATCAATAATTCAACAATATATTAATAACAACCTATATATATATTCACTATTTGTATATGAGCAACCTATTTTTACACAAAATAACAACTTATTAATAAAATTGTTTCTGTAAGCTATAAAGCTTCATCTATATATAATTACATATATATATATAAATATATTTATATTAAAAAGATGAAAAAAAAAATGCAAAAAATCAGCCCCAAAGTGTCTGTGTCGTGTTCGAGCCGTGTCCGAATTTTATTTATTTATTTTAAATTCTAGACACATTTTTGCCGTGTCCGACACTTTTCGTAGCCATGTCCGTGTCCACCGTGTGTCCGACACTGCACGGGGTAATTTTTCGGAGTGTCCGTGCATCATAGCAAGTGATCCCTTCGTCCCAACTCCCAATGCCATATAAATATATAATCAGGTAATTTTATGTCAGATCCAGTTTAATGGTTCGAGTGTGAATTCTGCATTTTTTTCTTTTTCACAAATGTGTGTGAGGACGCACATTATATACTTACTGTGTGTGAGATATAGACACTAGTACCAGATTTAACATAGATTTTTCCATAAATAACCAAGTTCCATATATATATCAACCTTGTAGACTAAAGTGAGTGGCCAATGAAAATGAAGACCACCTCCACCACCGCGCCACCGCTACCTCTACATTCTCTCAGGCCGTTGCGCCGCCGCCACTTTAACCGCCTGTTCGCCGTTGTTTACGCGTTGGCTTTACTTTCCCTCTTCTACCACCACATACTCACACTTATCCACTCCAAAACCCTAGTCTCTCTCTCCGTATCCCTCTCTCTCTTCGTCTCCGACGTTCTCCTAGCTTTCATGTGGTCCACAACTCAAGCCTTCCGCATGAATCCGGTTCACCGCCGAGTTTTCCCGGAAAATCTCCGCAAAACCCTGGACCGGAAAGATTTTCCGGCCATGGACATATTCATATGCACGGCGGATCCGTACAAGGAGCCGCCTATTAACGTCGTCAACACGGCGCTATCGGTGATGGCGTATGATTATCCGACGGAGAAGCTGTCGGTTTACGTGTCGGACGACGGAGGGTCGGAGCTCACCACGTTTGCTTTCATGGAGGCTGCTAAATTTGGAAAGCAGTGGTTGCCGTTTTGTAAGGAGAATAATATCACAGAGAGATGTCCACATGCTTATTTCAGCTCAAAGTATAATGCTCTAAATGCTAAGACTTTGGAAATTAAGGTAAAAAAATTTAGTCTTCTTTGAAATTAACGTAATTATGGAGTAGAATTAAGTTTTATTGATTTAATGCATGCATGGTAAGATACGATGTTATATTATCTATTTATTATGGAAGTTTAATTTCCTTTCTAGTTAATTATATTGCTTTTTTTTTAAGTGAAAAAGAATTATCTGAACGATGAATTTAGGCAATTTTTTTTTTTTTTTTAGTGAACAAGAATTAATTCCACAGGTTTTACACTACCCTATCTATTAGCATATTCAGTTGGAGTGGAGTTTAAGCAAACTTTTTCTTTACACTTATTTATCCAAACCGCTTGTTTACTCTTTTTTATCCAAACTTTATTTTTTTTTTTACACTTTTTTAATCTAACTCCTATGTATATGTTGAAACCAGTTTTTGTCCAATTAATACTTCCCATTTTTTTATGTCATTATCAGTGTTAAATGCCATGATTTGTCTCGAAAGATTGAGTGATAAACTATAGTCTATATATATGCATGCATGAATATTGTAACAAAAAAAAGTTACTTGGATGAATATACATTCCATTTGACTCTCACATTCTTGAAATTATTCTTTGATCAAACAACTTTATTTTAGATTAATAATTCAAAATGATTAAATATTTTTTTCGTTGTGATAATATGTTTGAGCATGTCAGACTAGGGGTGTTCATCGGTCGGTTTTCGAACCGAACCGAAAAGTTCGATTCGGTTAAAAACCAAACTTTTTCGGTTCGGTTAAACCGAACTTCTGCAAACAGAAAAAAAATATTCTGTTCCAATTTTTTGCTAATTTTTTCTGAGCCCATTTCTTTGCCCCGCACCAAATCAAGATTGCAAGTACAATTTTGTTAAAATTGGGCATATTATATCAGACAATTGCTTAATAAAAAGAAGAAAAGTATAATAATATCATATGGAGGGATCAAACCATATAATAATTAGCTATAACTCTCTTCTTCATGATGGCTGTGCAAGCTTCGTGGTGATCGCCGGTCGGCGTCCGACTTCTGGCGGTGGAGAGGCAGAAGTGAAGAACTCAAGATGAAGAGAAGAGAAGAGAAGGCAGAAGTGAAAAGGGATTTGAGCTGCTGTGTTTGCGTTTGAAGTGAAGCAGAAGAGAAGAGAGTTTTTGACCTGAATACACAATTTAAAGTTGACTCAAATACTTATATTATAAAACATTAAAAATAAAAAAAATAAAAAATTATATATGAATCGGTTTTCAATTCAGTTCGGTTCGGTTAACCAAACCTGAAAATAGAAATCGGACCGAAAATCGATTTTTGCACAAAAAAACGCCAGAACCGAAATTTCAATTTACGGTCGATTCGGCCAATCCATGAACACCCCTATGTCAGACCAGGCGACTACACAAAATAGTCAAAAGCAGCTAGAATATCAATCAAAGCACGCAATATTGACTAAGGGGAAATTTCTAAGTTCTAACTTCTATAAATAGAGAAATGGCACAAAATATTTTTCGACGTTCAATTTAATCAAATTGACTTGTAGCACAAAATATTTTTTGTTTTCTTTTGATTATATTGTGCAACAATATAATAATATATGCTGCTAAATACGACAAGACCATTTGGACGAATGGCACTCTCCTCTTTTAATAAATATATCGCACATTACAAAAAATATAAATTGGTAATAATATGTCAAGTGAGAATATTAAGTTTAAAATTTAGTAGTGAAAAAATTGTATATAAGTTGTCATCAATTATTGCTAACTTATGAAACTAAATAATATAAAACTTTACAATCAACATTTGGTAATGGCATATGTATAGAGGCAATTTAATGATAACAAATGTTGTCACAATACACTATAAAAAAGTAATATAATAGTGACAAGTTGTCAAATGACAATAAAAAAGTTGGCATGCTAATTATATACAAGGGTAATAACTGTAACCCAAATTTTTTGTATTTTTACACTTTTTTATATTTTTTTTTGTTAAATTGTTTTATTTGAACTACACTCGTTTTTACACTTTTTTATATAATTTTTTTTGTTTACACTTTTTTATCTGAACTACACGAGTTTTTACAAAATTTTATAATTTTAGCATTTTTCGACGGAATATTCGTCGGAATAGCTTTACATACATTGCATGTGATCCTTTTAAGTGTAAAAATATATTCTTATGGCCCAATTGAATTTAAAATGCTGGTCACATTTTTTTAATTCGATTTT
Source organism: Buddleja alternifolia (assembly GCA_019426215.1). Lineage (NCBI taxonomy): Eukaryota > Viridiplantae > Streptophyta > Magnoliopsida > Lamiales > Scrophulariaceae > Buddleja > Buddleja alternifolia. Next base: position 31,625,279 of record CM033399.1, read on the forward strand.
TTAATCTGTCTTCTAGAAGGACCATTGACTGTAATCAATAGTCCAACAGTCATAATATCTGTAACAGTTGAAATTGTTTGTTGTTACAGAAATAATTGTAAATGACAGATTAAATATGGGCTTTAATTCTGTTTGATTTTTTCAGCTATAAATAGCCTCCTCCAGCTTTCAGAATTTACACACCAACTCAAAACACAAATTCTCTCTAGTGTTCTTGAGTTCTTCAAATCTTCATCTTTTTCTTGAGATTTTAGTAGAAAATAAAAGTTCGTTATTTTCTGAAATTAAAGTAGTTTAATCTTCAGAAAGTTTTCGTTGTATCTTGGGACACGTTTTGTCAAAGTCGGTACCACCTATAGCCAGAGCAATTTCGTGTTAAGAATAGAGTCCATCCTCGCCTCGAAAAATTCCTCATCCTTCGTTGCATTTTTAGTTTGTTCGTTAAAATTGTTCAACAAACTTAACACAAAATTTTTTTGTTGAATCATTTTTCTTCGAAATTATGAAAATGGCAACCGTGATGATATTGTTGCTGCTGCTGATACTCTTGACTTCGGCCTTGGTCCTGGAGCAGGCTTTGGTCTCTGTATTGGTTCTGGTTCAGGGCTGGGTCCTACTTCCAATTCAGGCTTCGGTCCCAGTTCAGGGCTGGGTCCTGATTCCGATTCTGGTTTTGATTCTGGTGGGGGTGTCGGGTTAGGCTCCGGTTCAGGGCTAGGTCCTGGTTCCGATTCTGGCTTTGCTCTGGTCCCTCCATTTGTTCAAATGGCTAATCCTGTTATACCGGCTCAGGCTGAAAAGCTGTCGGGCTGACTTCAAGAGGTGTCAGCAAAAGATGTTGTTCTTCCTCACGACATAGAACCTAGCGAGGTTCTTGAGGGAGGATGCTCCATGTGTCCCGGAAGAGTCTACAAATAATCAACTAAGGGTGGCATATGATTCCTACATAATAGTGATTTCCTTTGCAGGAATTACATACTCAGTGGGTTAGATGATTCTCTGTATAGTGTGTATCTGTCTGTGAAGACTGCAAAAGACCTCTGGTAGGCACTGGACAGGAAGTGTACATCGGACTAAAGAAGTTCACGGTCGCGAAGTTCTTAGACTTCAAAATGGTTGACTCTAAGTCCGTAACAAGCCAAGTCCAAGAGCTTCAGCTAATAATACATGAAGTTCACGCTGAAATATGGCTCTAAGTGAATCCTTCCAAGTAGCTTCAGTTATAGAGAAGTTACCTCCCTCGTGGAAGGATTTCAAGAACTATTTGAAACACAAGAGGAAGGAAATGAGCCTAGAAGACTTGGTTGTCCGACTCAAAATAGAGGAAGACAATCGGGTCTCTGATAAGAAGCCTCATGTGCAGGCGATGGCTAACGTTGCCCAAGTTCCGGAAAGCTCCAACCAGGAGAGGAAATTCCAGGGGAAACCCAAAGGAAATTCCCAGAAAAAGCAAACTGGAAAGGTAAATCAAAACAGGGAGATGGATGTTGTTTCAACTATGGCCGTCCTGGTCACTGGGCTAGAGACTGCAAAGAGCCTAAGAAAAATAAATCTCAAGGGCAAGGTTCTGGTCAAAACCAGAACAAAGGCAAATAGGTTAAGAATTCCAGGCTTCGAACCAGGTTCACTTGGCTGTTGATGATGTACAAGGCATCAATGAAATGATCGATGACCTATCTGACAATAGGATCCCACTAGATTTGTCTGAACTCGATCTCATAGCTGTTGTGTTCGAGACAAACCTGGTGGACAACCCAAGGGAGTGGTTCATCGACACTGGGGCTACCCGCCAAATCTGTTCTGATAAGGAGGCGTTCTCATCATACTCTCCTTCTGATGGGCGAAGACTGTTTATGGGAAACTCTGCCACTTCTTCGGTTCTAGGAATTGGTAAAGTTGTACTGAAGATGACCTCCAGGAGAGAGCTGACTTTGACCGAGGTGCTATATGTTCCTGATATTCGTAGTGTCAGGATCTGCCCTAGTGAAGCACGAGTTTAAGCTGGTGTTTGGGGCAGATAGGTTTTCTTTTACAAAGCGTGGAATTTATGTAGGAAAAGGTTACCTCGAGCAGGGCCTTTTTAAAATGAATGTAATTCGTGCTATTGTAACCGAAACTGATGATAATAAATATACATCTTCAGCTTACTTGCTTGAGTATTCTAATTTATGGCATGTTAGAATAGGATATGTGAATTTTAGTACTATGCGAAGACTAATAAATTTAAATTTATTACCAACCTTCAAAGTTGATACTCAACACAAATGAGAAATATGTGTTGAATCGAAACTAGTCAAACAACCATTTTCCTCCGTGGAAAGGAACTCCGCACCTCTAAAACTTATTGACAGTGATATCTGTGACTTAAAGTTTGTGCAAACTAGAGGTGGGAAAAAGTATTTCATTACATTCATAGATGATTGCACAAATATTGTTATGTGTATGTACTAAGAAGTAAAGACGAAGCGCTTGAAGCGTTTACACATTACAAAACTGAAGTTGAGAATCAACTTGGGAAAAGGATAAAAGCTATCCGAAGTGATAGAGGTGGAGAATACAAATCGCCTTTTGATGAATTCTACATCAACTTTGAAATTATTCATCAAACGACGACACCATATTCACCTCAATCAAATGGTGTTGTTGAACGCAAAAATCGCACTCTCAAAGAAATGATGAAGGCGATGTTGATAAATTCTGGATTACCTCATAATTTGTGGGGGGAGGCGATCCTCTCCGCCAATCATATACTTAATAAAGTTTCCCATAAAAGTAGGAGTGAGACTCCGTATGAACTCTGAAAAGGTCACAAACCTTCATATAAGTACCTCAAAATGTGGGGTTGTTTCGCTAAGGAAGAAGTACCCAAACCCAAACAAGTTAAGATAGGGCCTAAAGCTATTGATTGCATATTCATTGGTTATGCACTCAATAGTAGTCTATCGATTTCTGGTACATAAATCTAAAATTTTTGAGATTCATGAAGATACTATCATGGAATCTAAAAAATGCTTCTTTCTTTGAGGATATATTTCTAAATATGGAAAGAACTGTACAAAGTCCTCTTAAAAGAACAGATGAAGCGTCTACGAATAGTTCTAATCCCGGGGATAAAGAACCACGACGTAGTAAAAGGGCAAAAGTTTCTAAAACATTTGGTCCCGACATTGTATCTTATACATTAGAAGGTGAGCCAAGGACGATTAAAGAGACAATGTCCAATCCAGATGCTCAGCTCTGGAAAGAAGCTATCAAAAGTGAAATTGAGTCTATTATGCAACCATACCTGGGAGTTGGTTGATCTTCCAAAAGGAAGTAAGCCTTTAGGCTTTAAATGGATTCTGAAAAGAAAATATAAGACCGATGGATCTATTGATAAGTATAAGGCCCGCCTGGTAGTCAAAGGATACCGACACATAGAAGGTCTTGATTTCTTCGATACTTATTCTCCGGTGACGAGAATAACATCCATCAGATTATTCATCGCTATTGTCGTGTTGCATAACCTTGAGATACATCAAATGGATGTTAACACTGCATTTTTGAATGAAGAATTAGATGAAGAAATATATATTGAACAACCCGAGAGGTACGTTGCTCTTGGACAGGAGAAAAAGGTACGTAAACTTGTAAAGTCCTTGTATGGACTTAAACAAGCACCAAAACGATAGCATGAAAAATTTGATAACACTATGTTGTCAAATGGTTTCAAGATAAACGAGTGTGACAAATGCGTGTATGTTAGACAAACACATAACACATATGTTGTCGTGTGTCTCTATGTCGATGACATGTTGATTATTAGTAATCATGAAATCATCATGATTAGCAAAGGAATGTTAAAGAAGAACTTTGACATGAAAGATATGGGGTTGGCAGATGTCATACTAAGGATTAAAATCTTGAGGACATTTGAAGGACTCATACCGTCACAGTCTCATTATGTTGATACAATTCTGGAAAAATTCCTTCCCAGCGACAGTGCCATTGTTAAGACACTAGTAGACATGAGTGTTCACTTACGCAAGAACTATGGCGACCCCGTATCGCAGTTAGAGTATGCTAGGGTCATTGGAAGTTTGATGTATATCATGAACTGTACCCGCCCTGATCTAGCTTACTCTATGAGCAAGTTGAGTAGGTTTACAAGTAATTCTAGTTTAGACCATTGGAAGGCCTTAACTAGAGTACTTAAGTATTTAAAGCACACAAAGAGCTTTGGGTTACACTACTCAAGATATCCAGCTGTAATAGAAAGATATAGCGATGCCAATTGGATATCAGACACAAATGACTTTAAATCCACGAGTGGGTACATTTTTACCATCGGTGGTGGAGCAGTGTCATGGAAATCATCTAAGCAAACTGGCATAGCTAGATCCACAATGGAATCAGAATTCATAGTTTTAGACAAAGCTGGTAAAGAAACTGAGTGGCTACGAAATTTCTTAGAAGATGTTCTCTGTTAGGAAAAACCAGTGCCCCTATCTTAATTCATTGCGATTGTCAGTCGGCAATTGGTAGGGCGCAAAATAGTATGTACAATGGTAAGTCTAGACATATTTGTTGTAGACACAATACCATTAAACAGTTGATCTCTAACGGAATAATGTCCATTGATTATGTGAAATCAAAGGAGAATATTGCAGATCTTTTGACAAAAGGATTGCCTAGAGATCAAATAGAATACCTATCAAGAGAAATGGGTTTAAAGTCTACAGAGATTAAGAATGGACACAGTGGTAACCCAACCATGTTGACTGGAGATCCCAAGATCTTGGTTTAATAGGATAACTAAGTTGTGAATATTCAGTGAGGCATTTAAGAGTTTAATTAATAAACTCTAAACCCATTACCTATGATAAAGAAGTGCAACCTGCTAGTTGTAGCAAATGTTAAGCTGGGCTTTTAATGATTCTTACACTGTCTAAATGAAGTAGAGTATGGTAGGATACTCTTAATTAGGAAGTCACCTATATAAGTGTGAGGTGTAGGCCGCCTCAACATTGAGTAAAATGTAAACACTTCTGAAACCAAGAGGGGGTGCCACGGCCTAAATGGACCCAATCGTGAGAACTGAAAAATGCTGAAAGTTTATTATGTGAATATCGTTGTCTGGGTTTACACGAACGATTGACCAATTCAAGACATCACGTTCACTGGGTAGCCTAGTAAATCTAATGATATTTCACTAGGACAGGTTCAAAGCCAAAAGCTACCTCTTCTGTTGTGATAAACTTTCAATCAAAATCTCAAGAACATGCATTGCATTAATTTCATTCGTGTTGGGGATTGTTGGATAAAATGGGTTTTACAAAGTGTGGTTCCTACCACTTTTGTGTACGAAATTCGAACACCGTAAGTATCGGGATACTAATGGATAATCTTAATCTAAGTTCCGAGTAGATGAGTTTAGAATTTCAATTTCTCAAATCGGACTTGTAACAAATGAGAAATTAAGTGCTAAAGTGAGGGCTTTGAACTTGTGTATCCTACATTGAATATAAACCACAATATAATTGGGTTTATAAGTCCTTACCTCAAGGTAAAGGGTTGGCCCTTTGGGTCATCCACTTTAGGCCTTTGTGTGAAGGGGGGGGGGAGCTTTGCAATTGGGCTTTGACACAATTTTTTAGCTCTTCACTCGTGCGGTCCGGTGGAACGGACCGGACTTCGGACCACGGACCTCGGGCTCGGGCTGGGATCGGGCTCGGGCTAGGTCGTGGGCCTTGGGCCTGGGGCTTGTGGCTTGAGGATTGATGTATGTATGGTGTGGGCTTGAGCTTCACAATTAATCTTTTTGGACAAAGTTTAATTGAGCCTCTCCAGAAAATCCAACCAGAAGTAATCTGATTTAATTAATTGAATTAAAAATGTTGGCCACATTTTTTAGATTCGATTTTTTAATATGTCTTCTAGAAAGACTATTGACTGCAGTCAATAGTCCAACTGCAGTCAATAGTCCAACAGTCACAATATCTGTAACAGTTGAAATTGTTTGTTGTTACAGAAATTGTAGATGGCAGATTAAATATGGGCTTTAATTCTGTCTGATTTTTTCAGCTATAAATAGCCTCCTTCAGCATTCAGAATTTACACACCAACTCAAAACACAAATTATCTCTAGTGTTCTTGAGTTCTTCAAATCTTCATCTTTTTCTTGAGATTTCAGCAGAAAATAAAAGTTTGTTATTTTCTAAAATTAAAGCGGTTTAATCTTCAAAAATTTTTTGTTGTATCTTGGGACACGTTTTGTCAAAGCCGGTACCACCTATAGTCGGCGTAATTTTGTGTTAAGGATAGAGTTCATTCTCACCTCGAAAAATTCCTCATCCTTCGTTGCATTTTCAGTTTGTTCGTTAAAATTGTTCAACAAGCAGCAGCCCCAAACTCCTGCCTCAAGATTATCATGCGGAAGATTATCTCCAAGAGAGCTCTGATCTCCTCTACATCAGTATAAGAGGCGGCCGCTAGTTAGGAGAGAGAAGGGAGGGAATTTTCATCTTTCTTTTGCTCTAGGTTTTTTCTTTTTCCTCAAAGTCAGATTCAGAAAAGACTGAGAGTTGGAGTTTTGTTGTACATTGCCTAGCAAGTACTGGGGTTTTAAAATAGAACTCAAGTCTTTTTTGCATAGAAACGGCCACTTGGGCCTTAGTGGGATGGACTTTTGGGATTTGTTCCATCTTAGCCCACATGTAATTAATTAAGTCCAAGTCAAAATCCGATTTGAATTTTATTAATTACTTTAATCTAATTAAAATTAATTCAATTAATTTAATTCAACTTATAAATTAATTCCAATTAATTTAACTTATGAATTAATGATTTAATTTATTTATTTAATCTAACTAAATATCTTTAATTAAATCAAGCCATCCATTTTGTCAGTTATTCACATCCAATGTGAATTTACCTAAATACTCTTAGCATAGAATATTATTCTTTTTCTTCACATAGCGCGATTCTCTAGGCTCGATTCAATTGGCAATGAGAGGATACTAAAGGATACGATTGTCACCTAGCCAGCACCGTGGAACCAAATCGTAGCCCAATTGAATACGACATGAATACGTCATCACGAACCTTGATTACGATTACCATATGCGAATAAACTCTTCACCGACGTGACCCGATCAAGTAAGAGAGATGGTACGTCAAACTTGTAGAACTTGATACTGTACTCTGGAATTATAATAATGTGAAATTACCAAACTACCTCAATGACTATCACGAGCTAGTTTATATGCTTTGGCCAAAGACTTGTAATTTTAATTACTTATGATTGTACAGGTCACATACTCGTTTACTATCGAGACGGTGAATTTCATATTGGCAGTTATCTTACAATGTCGAATGCACCATTTGAATTGTACTTCAAGGTTGGCCCCACCTATCAGGTGATACGGGTCTAACTACTCTGGAAACAAGTCCAATACTACAAACACATTGTAAATAACTCCTCAGGTCAAAAGTTCACACATATTATCGCAATCTTAATCCCCAATCATTGACTGTTAAAGAGTAAATACCCATGTGATTGGATTAAGGCGAGTCGAGTTCAAATATGTTAATTCCATTAATCATATTCATGACACAGACTCCTACTATCAAATAAGTGTTCGACTGGTACTCCTTGTCAAATCAAGTGTCATACGAGTTGAATTTTAAATTTTTAATGCCCAATTAAAATTCCTTAACTCGCGAACCAATATTAAAAGATTAAGTACTCGACTCTTCCAATGCCTTCTCTTATCCACATAAGAGGTGGAAAGTCTATCTTTAAATCTCAAGAACTATTTGTTCAATACAATTAAATGTCAGTGAGGTTTATATGAACAAAAACAATGAACCTTCCTTTTATAAATAGAAACATAATAGTTTGTACAAAATAACTTATAAATGCCCTACTCAATCTAATTCCTCATCGGCATTGAGGGCATACACCTAACACTATTCTGCCAAAAAATGCTAAAGATAAAATTGTGTAAAAATTATTATAATTCAGATAAGAAAATGTAAATAAAAAAAGTTTATATAAAAAAGTGTAAAGATGCGAACTATTTGGACGGATTATTGTCTTTACCCCTTAAATATATTGAGTGGCAAGATAATTTCTTTTGCCACTATAATGACTTTTAAAAGTTTAATAGTGACAAGAATTATATATAAATTGTCACTCAAAAACAATTAGAGACAATAAATTTTTTGTTACTATTAATAATTAGTGACACATGAATGTTTAGTGACAACTTAGTGAGAGCTAAACAAATAAAGTTGTCACTATAATATTTATGTTGCCACTTAACATGTATCAGTAATTGTTATTGGTGACAACTTAAAACTAACTTTTGTTAATAAAAATCTTTATTGTGACAAACAAAAATTATTGTCACTCATTACACATATATAGTAACAACTTTAATACTATCTCTTTAAATTTTATCACTAATATTAATTTCTATTGTAGTGATAATTGGTGATTATATTTGTGTTGTCGATATATATAGAAAAATTCTAACCCGGACCCAGCTTGGCCGCACCCTAGTGTATTTCACAAAGAGAGTGTATTACACTTGCCATATAATTGGTAAGTTATTTTATAAAATACACATGGGTTTGACCGAGCCGGGAGCGGGCTAGAATTACCCATATATATATTGCACAAATTAACGTTAATAACAACAACTGTTACATTATTTTAGTAACTATTAAATTTGTAAAATTTGTTATTGTGGCAAAACGAGAATTATTATCACCAAAAATTTGTTAATTATTATTAATGACAACTTTAGCATCATAACTGAATATTATAACTTAATATTTTTGACTGGTAGTATTTTCTTTCAGTTACAATGGCCCTTTAAAAAAAAGGAAGTTGCTAAAATAAATAAGAGAAATATTGATTTGACCTAAGATTATACCTCAATCTCCTAAAATGCTAATTAGGGCCAACTTTGCTTCTAATATTGCAATGGAACCAATTATATATAGCATGAGTTGTTGGGTTGTCTAAAAGTTATTTGCTACTCGATTATGAGTTTTAGTTAAGAAAAATGGTGCCGACTAATCTTTCACCCTTTTATTATTGATTATTGATATAGTAAAAGTTTATTTTGTTAATTTTTGTAAGCATTAGTCACACAAAGTCAAAAAATTGTTTTTATTGCATGTAATGTCATCGAAAATAAAGAAATAACAAAACAGTTATGAGTCAAGAGGTTTAAGACAATCTTAAATTAATATAGTGGCCTCTATTGCAGATGATGTACGAGAGCATGAAGATAAAGGTAGATGATGCAGTTGTGAGAGGGAAAATAAGCGACGGATATATTTCAAGTGAAGAAGAGCGTCAAATTTTGAGCCAATATTGGACTAATGATTTTACTCGTCAAAATCATCCCTCTGTGATTCAGGTTTGTTTAAAGAATGAGGCTTTTATAAATCTTCTACACATTTAATTCTCACCAGCAACATTACAAAAACTTTTATCATCTTGAGTGATTTTTGGGAAGTCTCGAGACCTCTGGAGTTGCAGTGTAATCACGAGACCATGTGAATGATTATGTTTTGAACTTTGAACACGTATTGTTAAATTCTAGTAAAGATGTAGATAGTGAAGGTGAGAGTATGCCAAATCTTGTATATGTTTCACGTGAGAAGAGCAAAACCTCCCCTGGAGCTCTCAACACCCTAGTAAGTACTTACTAATAATGCTTTACTACAAATTGCTAGAAAATTTTAAATTAGAATTGAAAAATGGTTTTTTTTTTTTTTTGAATATCTTAGTTGCTATTTAGTAATGTCACATAGTAAATAAAAGGCTTTCGTCGAAAGAGAATGAAATCCATTATAAAGTCCTCCCCCACCCATATAAGAGAGCTTAAAGAAAATCGAAGAAGAACAAATTTATAGGGGAAATTTTAGCCAGCTCTCGGTCTGGTCAATCCCAAATGTATTTCACAAAATGAGTGATCAATTACATGACAAGTATAATTCACACATTTTTTATACGTAAGGGTAAATTATATATGCTGATAATTCAGTGCATATTACCATTTTTTTTTTACTTGAATTCTAAATTTAATTTCTATTAAATATTTTTCCAATTCTTACTCTTATCATTTTCCTTTTACCTTTCCAAAGCTTCGAGTTTCAGCGAGTATGACCAATGCGCCAATTGTGTTGACATTAGACTGTGATGTGTACTCAAATGACCCTTTAACCCCTCAACGGGCCTTGTGCTATTTCACAGACAAGTCCAGTAGGCCCAATTGTGGGTATGTCCAATTTCCACAACGTTTTCATGGGCTCAACAAGGCTGATATTTATGCTTGTGTGTGAATACAAACATTTAGTTCAAGTCAATCCACTTGGAATGGATGGGCTTCGTGGGACTAATTAGTTGGGAACTGGTTGTTTTTTTTGGCGTCTTGTGTTCTTCTGTGGCCCATCATCATTTGTACAGCCAGAAATTCCTGAGCCCGGCCCAAATCATGTTGTTGACAAGCCCATTAGCAGTCAAGAACTTTGAGCCTGGCCCATCTTGTTGCCGGATACAATTATGAGAACCAATCAAACTGGGGTTTCAAGGTAACAATTCAAATCATCTGCTACACAACAGTGCAATACTTTCTGATATATTGATGGTTTTCTGACATATGTGCACTTTGAAAGAGGAAAAAATCTCTTTTACTTTGTCATTTTTCCATGTCAAAACTACCTGATTATTCAATTATTGTGTATTCATCAATATAACAAATCCATTATACAACCCAAAGTTTGTCAGTTTAGTGTTATCAGCTTCCACTTTTACGTGGGTCATTGGTTCAATCTTAGGCTGTCACAAGTTGTGACTTTTCTCTCCTTATTTAGAGTTTTACAGGATTTGTATGACTCATGTTAAAAACTATCGGCTCGAGTTGTCGGGTCAAGGGTATCCCCTTCGTCTAAAAAAAAAAAAAATGTATTATACAGTTGTGTAACGCATCAATTTTTAAGCTTGTTCGATAGTAGTAAACAACTCGAAATTGTCCTTATATGCAGATGGGTTTTCGTTATGGATCATTGGTAGAGGATTTTTATACGGGCTATCAACTTCAATGTGAAGTGTGGGAGTCAATATTTTGTGATCCTAGCAGGCCTGCTTTTCTGGGTGAAGTGCCGATAACTCTCAATGATGTCTTGAATCAAAGCAAGAGGTGGTCCATTGGGCTTCTAGAGGTGGGCCTATCCAAGTATAGCCCATTCACATTTGGTATATGGGCCATGGGTTTCTTAATGGGCCTAACATATACCTACAATGCTTTTTTCCCCATATGGTGGTTCCCTATAAGGCTATAACCATTTACGCCTTTCTCCCTTCATTGGCTCTTCTAAAGGCAACTCCCATATTTACCAAGGTAAATTTACCTCATTTATCTTTTTCCAACTTAAAAAAATGTTAGTATTTCAATTGATAATATCAAAATTTCATTATTTATATATTGAGTTATGTATTTATCTATTAGGGAATTTTCGTTTTGTCACAAAAAGGAATTTCATGAGTTTAATAATGTCAAGAATTGTATATAAGTTGTCACTTTTAAAAATTACTGACAAAGGAGTTGATGTTATTATCGACAATTAGTGATACATGCTTAATGACAACAGATACAGTTGCCATTAAATATGTCCCTTATTGTTAACAGTGACAACACTATAAATATTGTTTTCACTTAAAATCATTATTCTGACAAAAAAAATTATTGTCACTCATTATACATATCTAGTGACGATTTTAATTTTGTCACTGCTACTATTTTTTTTTTTTCGTTGGAGTGCAAACATCAAGATGACTTGTAATTATAGTTATCAATATTAAAAAGTGCACTTTCTAATTCAATCATAAGCGTAATTTAAACATTTTACTAACGCGTTTCACATGAATTTATTTTATTTTAGGTAAACGAACCTCGTTTTCTTTTATACATTTTTCTATTTCTTGGAGCCTATGGACAAGATTGCTTAGATTTCATATTAACACAAGGTACATTCCAAAGATGGTGGAGCGATCAAAGAATGTGGCTCATAAGGGGACTTTCATCTTTCATGTTTGGATCTATAGAATACGTTGCGAAGTGTTTAGGTATGGCCACAGATGGATTCAATGTGACGAGCAAAGTAATGAATGATGTGCAAAGCAAAAGATACGATGAAGGGATTTTCGAGTTTGGAATTTCATCCCCTATATATGTTTGTCTTTAGCAACGGCAGCAATCTTAAATTTAATCGCATTTCTTGGTGGACTCGTGCTTATTTTGAGGGGAAGAAGCTTAGATGTTTTCTTCATGCAGATTTTGATTGCTGGATTTGGGGTTTTGAATAGCTTACCATTTTATGAAGCCATGATTTTGAGAAGTGATCAAGGGAAGATGCCAACAAAGACTACAATCACTTCTACTCTTCTTGTTGGGGTACTATATGGAATTGCCTCTTTAATACTAAAGACATGAAGTTGTAAGAGAATTATGTTATATAATATATATATATATATATATAGGTGGATATGGAACTTAATGTTATGTCACGTCTAGAAATATTCCAGTACTTGAGTTATGAGTGACTGGTTTTCATGTAACGTGCTATGAACATATTCCACTTGAATAATTTCTCACACTATAGTCCTCAATGACATTCTTCTTCAATAAATTCATGCATTTTTGTTGCTTAAAATTCTCGAAATATGTTTGTGTACAAATAATTTGGTATAGTAAACTAATTACACATGAAATGTAATAATATTTATCTTGTGATCATTCATTTTCACCATCGGAGAAAAATTAACTTATATTATGATTAGCTAAAATTCGATCAAACTCGATATGGACTAAAATTTTACTCAAGTTCCTTCATGAAATGTAACAAAAGAAATCGTTAAATAAATATTACAGAAGCCGAAAATTATTAGATGGACCAAATTAATGGTTCACAAATTGTGGTTGGATTTTTGCAATTGGAGGGGTGAAGCAATGCAAAGACATTTATAAAACAATAAATGATGAAGTGCCCTAATATCCAGTCCAAACTCCATATTTTACTCCAACGAGGAAACATGGGGAAAATTTCACCAACACCCACCTGCTGTAATAGGTAATTACACAAACTTACTCTCTTATAATTAAAATTATAATACCTAACTCACTATAATTGAAAAGTACATTTACTCCCCTAGAAACCCTCAGTCAATGGTCAAACAATATTAAATGATATTTTTGCCCTTCACTTAAATTATTAAAAAAAAAAAAGCTGGAATAAAGCTATGGCCGTACCCCCTCTTACAATGTGTAGTTACCAAAACCCCTCTCTTGTTTTTGAAATTACCAACACCCCCTACAAGGGGCTAATTATAAGGTTTTTAGGGGTTAAATTGTAAGAATTTTTTAAAACATAGGGCGTGATTGTAAGAAGTGCATTATAACAGGAGATGTTTTTGTAATTTCAAAAATGAGGGGAGGTTGTGTAATTTTTCCTAAATGACATTTGTACAGAGCATTTTTGGAAGTTCACATGATGACGTCATCAAAAAACTGATCTCGGGGGGTAAATGTAATTTTCAATTATAGTAGTTTAGGTATTTGTAATTTCAATTATAAGAGGGTAAGTTTGTGTAATTACCTATTATATAGCAGTGGGTGTTGGTGTATTTTTTTCCAAAATTTAATTCTGACTCCACTAGCGCCTCCCCCCCCCCCCCCCCCCCCCCACACTCAAAACCCTAGTTTTTTTCTGTTTTTCTTCTCCGTCGATGATGGAGTTTGGTGAATCAGCCCCCTTCATCACTACTGATGTAACTACCATCGTCGGCGGGGTGGATTGGAGCACCACCCTTCAAGTTGTGTATCTCAAAACATCAAATTTGATGTGCCAAAGATGGATCTAACGAGACAGAGATGAATCTGACAAGATGAAAATGGACGATACACTAGTTTTTATATAATTTTTTAGATATTTTGTTTCTCTTTCGAATGAGAGTTTGTTTTGTTTCGACTGAGTGTTTCGTCTCTTTTGAATAAGAATGTGGTTTTTTGCACAAGAGTTGTCTTGTGTTTGTTAGTTAGTTTTTAAAATTTGTCATCTTAAAAAAATTTGATATTGGGTGCTTCAATTGTTATTACTACATCGTTAGAAACAATCTAAGTTATATTGTTTTAGACGTTGTAAACTTTTTATTGAATGAAATAAAACGGCCGTTATTCCCTAAAAAAAAAAGAAATTTTTTAATATGAAGTGAGTTTAATCTAACTCAAATTAATTATCATGTAAGCGAATTACATTTTCTTTATTATATATATATATATATTAAAATTGACACACACTTGTGATCAATTTTAATAAGTTAAGTATTATTACACTTGTCATGTGATTAGTTCGATCTTGTAAAATCATATTTGTAAAAAAATTTGGAGTGTATTTATTTGTACCTTATTTATAGAGTCATGAGAAATTAAGCAAACAAGAAATATCAATATCGAATTATTCTATAGTGTGAGCTCCGATTCAAAACGGAAAATATTTATAGTATGCTACAAAGAAAATCAATTATTCATCTTGCGTACAATATTTCTACACATGATACAAGATAAAGCTCCAGCTTCACATACATATATATCAAAAAAATAATTCTCTGTCAACTTGTATTTAATATTAAAGATGCAATGCCGCATAGTACCCCAACAAGAAGACTTGATGTAACTGTGGCCTTTGTTGGCATCCTCCCTTTATCACTTCTCAAGAACATGGCTCCATAAAATGGTAAGCTATTCAATACTCCAAATCCAGGAATCAAAGTCTGCATAAGGAATGGATGTTGGATTTAGAATCCAATATATATAGGCAATATGTGAAAGTTATGTATTAATAGTTCTTATATTAATCGAGCCAAGATTATGCGATCAATTAAGATATACAATATTTTTTGGGTTCTAAAACAATTAAAAAAAGTATGGGATTTTATGAAATATTATGTGTAGAAGCCAATTATTTTATTTTTTCTTTTATAATGGGCTAAATTGTAAACAAGAATAATAAGTTATTATAAAAGGGTTGTGGTCCTCAAATCATATGTATCATTCTATTCTTCTGATTCCCCTTCTTCAGAGAGAATTGAAAGACTCCAAAAGAAACTCAAAGGACTACGTATTGATCTGGAAGATCAACCACGAAGACTCAAGAATTAATCTGATATGGATGATTCAGATATGCTTTCGCTTTTCGTTCTTTGATCTTTTAAGATTGAATATGAATGTTCTTGGGATTGGTGAGGGTTTTCACCGGTTTAATTAAATTCCAACAATGCATCCAAACTTCTTTCACTAAAAAATGCGATTAAATTCAAAATTGTTGTAGTTGCTAAAGGCACAAACATAGGGGATGAAACTCCAAACTTGAAGATCACTTTATCGTATCTTTTGCTTTGTTCGTCGTCCATTACCTTGCTCGTAACGTTGAATCCATGTGTGGCTATACCTTAACACTTGGTTATGTATTCTATAGATCCAAATATGAAAGCTGGAACTAAAATTTTCAAGTTTTTTATTGAAGCATAAATTAATATACCAAAAACGAAGAATATGTTTTTTTTTTTTTATTAATTCTAGACAAAGAGGGATATTTTGACCCGACAAACCCGGACTGCTAGTTTTTAATCATGGACCATATGAACCCTATAAGATTCCAAATAAGGAGAGAAAAGTTACAATTTGTGATGATTTGAGATTGAACCCAGGGCCTCTCACATGAAAGTGGAAGCTGATACCACTAGGCGAATAAGCCTTAAAGTTAAAACGAAGAATATTTCAAAAAGCTTCACCTTCATGATAAGGCTAATGGGCTTGAGCCTTAAAGCCTAAATGGGCTCAAAACATTTGGATGTCACCCAATGGGTTACTGAGCCATAAAGCCCATGAACCAATTTTATCCGTAAAGGAAATACGGGTCAGAGGTGATTCAGCCCACTAACCCGATTTGAATTTGATACTCTGTACTGTACTTTAGCATTCATTCTTTCTTGTGCAGAAAGAAGAGCATCCTGCAGAGATATTGAAAGGAGAGAGAGAGAGAGAGAGAGAGAGATTCAGAGAGAGATTCAGAGAGAGAGAAGAGATGGATCCAAAAATCACAGAATTGTCGCAAGTCTTCGAGCGTTTCAAAGCGGCGTTCGTGCGGAAGGATTTTGATACCTGTACGCAACTCCTGTCGCAGCTCAAGGTACATCTTCAATTTCGCCAAATTCACCTCTTTTCGTGGTTTATTGATGTTGTTTGAGATGTATTGCCGTTTAATTTTCAGCTGTAGTAATACATATAAGTATTCTATTAACTTTCTGATGCCATTAGGTTTTGAACTAATTGAAATGACTCGGAGAGAATCGGGTTTTATGTTATTAACTTTTCTCGTATTTATCGGTGTAGTATTTGAGCTGTTGGATGCAATATATGGATATAATTAGGTCTGTGGATTTACTTTTTTGGTTGATTAATCATGGGAGATTTGCACTTTCATGTTGTCATATGGAACTGGATGTGGAGCGGGAATTTGGAGTGGATTGATGAGGAGTGTAGTGTAGTTTCACGGTTTTATGCTCAAGGACATTTGGATGGCACATGTGAGAAAACATAAAAGGATTGGTGTTTTCGCATTTCCTTTTGTTTCTTGGATAATTTCAGGGTGTATACTACCAGCAAATTGGTTAAGAGTTCTAACTAAAACAGAACTCGAGATCGTTTTTGGTGCAGGAAGCTCTCATGTGGCTTTTTATCTTCTGGAGGCTCTATGGTAAAACATGGGGAGCAAAACAGAGCCATTGAGGATGCTGGATCGGATATTTGTTGTTGTGTCGCTGCTAAATGAAATAATTGGAGGATATAAGTAATCAACAATCAGTAACTTCAAAGGAAACATACTGGAGTTGGTATATGGTTCCTCTTTACTTGTTTTAAATATTTTGTATTTCTGTATAACTAAGGTAAGTTTTCTGCTTGATCCCATGATGACTGGGTAGAAGACAACGAAAGAAGGCATTGGATCATTAGGAAGGATTTGATATTTTGTGGTTTAAGTCTGGAGATGACTTTGATAGAGTACTTCGAGAGAACAGAATCCATATAGTGGACCCTAGTTTAGTATGAATAAGACTTTATTGAATTGAGCTGAATAACAGCATGCAAGGAAACAAGATTTTGTTGTCTCACTTGGATGGATGTGTAACTCGACTTTTGATTTTTTTTTTTTTAAATTTACATGGCAAATTTTGTAAGGTTGTTAGAACATTAATTGAGTTGATGTTGATATATGATACAACTTATAATCAACTTGATATGGCAGGTTTCATTGACGGGGTTTAAGAGTCTACCTCCATTATTTGAAGAAACACCAAATGCCATTCACGAATTGACACTTGCAAGTAATGTTAATTTTTACTTCTATATGATATATAGTTTGGTAGTTTCACCTAATTCTTTCTTCTAAGCCCTGAATATTTCTAACTTGAATATTTTCAGGGGACATATATGAGCATGCAGTTGTTCTAAGTGTGATGACTGAGGACCAGGATGCTTTTGAGAGGGACTTTTTCCAACTGAAGCCGTACTATACAGATGCCCGGTAATTATATATGTTCAGCTGTTGCGCGAATAAATATTTTTGCAGTGACAACTGGGTTATTTGGTTTAAATTTGTTGTTTAATACGTTGCTACAACATTTATTTAATTACGTCCAACTCGCCTTTTAAAAACTTCGTGTAGTCTTATTACCATGTTTCTCGTAGGAACAGTGATGTAGATAGTTCTCTAAGTAGTTCAAGCATATTTACACGGTTGCTAATGCATTATATTTCATGAAGAAGATTAGACAATGATAATTTCTTCTTCTCTTTTTTGTTTTTGGACTTGATGGATTTTTGTTGATTTAAGCCTTCTTAAGTGTGGTTAATCACTGTGTGTTCTCTATAAACAAATTAGAATCGGGGAACTGGTATCTTAACAGAGACAGTTTATTCCTGTCTGCAATGTTAAACAACTTTGGAGGTTTTTGAAAGACTCTTCATATTTTAATTTGGCTTTGACTGATGCACTGCCTGCTGATAGCATCTGTGCATCTGAAGGATGCAGTTTCGACAATTATCATGGAATAGGCATTGTATTGTGAATTTCTATCTAATATCTACTTAATTTTAAATGGCCATCTTACATGTCTGGCATTTTTGTATCCGAGATTTTTCTTCTCATGCCAGGTTTCTTCAGAAGACATTTTTCTATTGTATTCAATTTGGAGTTGCATATTTTTGTTGAAAGACAAATGTTGATGGACTCTTTTTTCATATGATTGAGCAGTGGTCGTCTCCCCCCATCCCCTCAGGAGTATCCCATTTTAGGTCTCAACCTTCTCCGACTCCTTGTGCAAAACCGAATAGCTGAATTCCACACAGAGTTGGAGTTACTTTCTCCTAGTGCTTTGGAGAATCCTTGCATCAAGCATGCTGTTGAATTGGAGCAATCTTTCATGGAGGGAGCTTATAACCGTGTATTGAGTGCTCGGCAGACAGTACCTCATGAAACATATGTTTATTTCATGGACTTACTAGCAAAGACAGTCAGGTAAATATTTTGTTTGTTATACACACTGCTATATCATTGATATTACATGGATACTATTGTCCAACTGCATATACTACATTACTACTCTTGGTGGAGCAATTTGATTTGATCTCACCAAGTTCATACTGCAAAAATGCAATTTTTACTTGGTTTAGAACATTTTTTTTTTTTTGGTAATTGGTAGGGATGAAATAGCTGGATGCAGCGAAAAGGCGTATGACTCTCTTTCAATAAATAATGCAGTGAAGATATTGCTATTCTCATCGGAAAAAGAATTACTCGAATATATTAATGAGGTAAACCTTCCTGCATTCTCTTTATATTTTTTGTCATTCTATCCAAACTTCACTTTACTGGATTATTAAATGGGAAGTATATGAATATTATCACTCTCCTTTATATGGTTTTGACTATACATCTTGTCACTGAACCTACGGGCATTTGTGATATTCGTGGTATTTGGAAATCGCAGGAGCATCCCGAGTGGGAGATCAAGAATGGATTTGTGTTTTTTCAAAGAGCAAAAGAATCTGCCCCTTGCAAGGAGATTCCATCCTTGCAGCTGATCAATCAAACACTCAGTTATGCACGGGAGTTGGAGCGGATTGTTTGAGAAATGTGCCATCCCTTATTCGATACTCCTTTGAATATTATCTTTTGAATTCTTATTCCTGCAATTGTACCTTTTTAACGACCAAGATGAAGGATGAAAACCATATTGTTGGTGGAATCTCCTTTGGTGTTTCAGTATATGAATTGCCCTACTGTTTATTGTATTAGTAGATACGAAGGCAACTTTTTATCGTATTAATCGATAACTTGTTCTACTGAACCGATATTTTTGACTCAATGGTCTGCTATATTAACCACCCCATGGACAGGTACAGTCATGTTTGTATTTGCATGAAAAGTAAGGATATTTGTCAAGAATGGAATCGTCCTGTTCTAGTGCTTTGAAGTATAAATTCAGTACCTCGACGTAAAATCTGTTGATGGAAGTTGTAGTAGTGCCCGGATATGATATGGATTTTTGGTTGTATTATGTCCGTTTTTATTATTGTCTAATGAAATTAATCATAAAAAAATGAAGTATAAATTTCAAATCTTATGCGAATCCATCATAATTCATAAATAAACTATCATTTATTGCCACTTGTAATATTTCTTGTATTTCATCGGCTTCCAGGTGAAAAAAGGGAGGAAAAATCTATAATTCCTACTTCCTAGTAAGAAAATAGGGATAATTTCAGAAATACCCCTCTTATAATGTGTAATTACCAAAAACTCTTTCATGTTTTTGAAATTACGAACAGCCCTTACAGGGTTAAGTTGTAAATTTTTCTAAATACATTGGTGATAATTGTCAAAAGTGCCTCATAGGAGAGGTCTTTATGTAATTTCATAAACAAGACGGAGTTGTTGGGTAATTACACATTATACGAGGAGAGCTTTGCGTAATTTTCTGAAGAAAGAAATTTACGCCCCGAGAATAAGAAAATTACAGATTCGGTCCCCTTAAGAATAACCTAGTAGAGCACTGAATTAGATACAGATAATGGTGGCCGAATATGCTGGATATTCTAACCCGAACCTGGTTGTTGTGTACTCAAATGCAATTTACTTGTTTTATAATTAGTTGGCAAGCAAGAGCATTCACCACTTTGTGAATTACATTTAAATTCGGCTTAGACCTAGGACTAGAATTTCTAGAATTTTTCAGATATGCTATTACCAAATATAAGAAAAAACAGCCACCAGCGAAGCGGCAAGTAAAAAGGCAAACAAGCAATTGCTGCAAACCAATATCAATATTTATATAGAATACATGTTTTATTGTTCTATCTCCAAAATACCATTTCCATCAAACCATATTCAGTAACATACAATTTGACTTGATAAGGCCGCTATACCCTTTTTAACATAAACGAGGGTACGACATATATTACCAGCTCTACGTACCATCTGTATTCCCCGACCATAAAAGATGGGTCGAAGCGAGAATGATGGTTTGCATTTGACATACAAATCCTGAGGCTAAAAACGGTCAGTTTCAACGAATCTTTAACTACATACTACGTAAATATGGTTTTCCTGTCACTAGAAGTTAGGTTAAGCCAAGAACTCAATTTGCAACACGACCACTACAAATTCGTTGCTCACTCCATGAAATATGTTTGGCCGATTATTCAGCATCATTGTTGGACCGTTGATCATCTCGACTGCGCCTTGGATCTTCTTGGCCAGGAGGCTCGCCAAGTCTCTCCTGTAAAACCAAGTTTGGTAACTTATAAAACTTTCAGTCAAAGAAAATAAATTTTCATACTTCATCAAACTACTCTCAGAACGACCAATAGTTGATAGTGTTGGTTAGTTCTAAGCACAAAAACACAAATTAGCATTTAGAGCTTGCCGATAGGTTATAGCAGTTGCTTTACGACAATGAACCCAGATTTTTGCTAAGATTTTATTCACATGATGTTCTATATTTACATGGATCTACAAACTTCTGCTTGCATAGTACTATTTGGTCCACGTACAATTGATAAATTTTGAGATTATGCAGGATTATACTCGATGCAGTTTTTGCTCTCCTTTTACCCCCACGTCTCTTATCCTAGGAGGGCATCCTCCACCAGTGGGTACTTTTGGAAAACTTTCATTATTCTGGTGTTTATGGGCAACAAGCCTATTTATCATGGGTTTTTTAATAGGCGTCCTGACAAGCATTTTTACTATCTACTATTATGTAAAAGTAATCAAGCTTAAAATGGTAATACCTTCAAAGATGCATTCTGAGCAAGAAGTTGCTCATATTCACTCTTTATACGAGCCACTTCCGCCCTAAGAGATGCATTTTCTTCTTTTAAACCTTCAGCACGCTGCGCCAGTTCATCGCATTCTGCCTGAATCCCAGTTCCAAAACAAGAAAACAACATAAGATACAACGGGATGCCAAATTAATAAGAAAAAGGTAATAACTGACAACTACCTGCTTGCGCAATCTGGACCGACGGGCAGATTCCCTGTTTGACTGCTTTCTTCTCTGTCTTTTGAGCTCCCTTTCATCCTGAACTCACAGGAACCATATAGGTGGTCAAGGTCTCGAAACAAAATGAGCAGAATCCATCAAAATTATTTCTTAAACAAAAAAGGATTGATTTCCAACATACACAAATATCAAATGCTATAGATTAAGTAGAGATTGGCCAGAACATAGTCCAGAAAATGTGTTTATCCACCATCAAAAATTGATAGTCAATTATTCACAACCACCAACCATACTAGACTAAGCGGAGACTGCCTTGCCCCCCGATTGAATACAAAATAAGTCTCCATAAATTAACTGATTAACAATAGGTTTCAGAAAGATAAATCCCACTTCAGACAAAAAAAAAAAGAAAAAAGAAAAAATGAAACTACTGATATTTAGTGAAAGTGCTACAATTAGTGGTTACTTTCTACCGAACTTTAGATAGATACTTGTCAAACCAAGATCCAACTGTTTCAAGTTTCATTTAAGCTAATCATATGCATATGAAACTGAGTAGCTAACAATTGAGTGATATTGCAGCAAAATGTCCTTAATCCTTCCTACTCACATCTCGGAACTACCTTGTAAAAATTCCAATTGAAAGTCAGAAAAGAAATCAATAAGTTCACCAAAAAACAGTAGAAGTGAGAGAGATCAAACTAGCTCTGTAAAACATTTGGAAATCAGATGTAGTCATCACATACTTTTATTAAATTTTTATCTCCGAGATACAGAAGTGATTCCCAAATCACAAGGTGCAATTTGCATGAAGGCAAATCAGTAAACTCAATAGATGACAACCAGAAATATAATGGGTTTAGATGATTACTAAATTATCTGGGTTTGTCATAAATCCGTATGTTCAGAAACAAAATCCTACATTAACCCCTGCTTTCAAAAACATATGAAAGACAATCATGACTGCCTCAAACAAACAAAATAAAAAATGCGGTATGTATTCACATGTTTTTGGAAGCCACGCATAGGGCACATGTTTATAAAATCAGAATACATCACAATACCATATTTTGCAAAGTTTGTGTTAGATCTAGATCCAATTTATCATATTCATAAGTCAAGACTTCCTGACTTATCCTGAATAATATCTACTCTTACAGGAAATAGTCACCCTAGTATAAGATAACTTCTTAAGAAAAATAAACATCTAATAGTAGAAACAGTGGTCCATATACCCCATCCCGAGAGAAATAGATGGTGTGTACTTGTAAAAACATTTGACATGGAGGAGAAAATTTATCTGTTGGAAAACTAGCTATTAAACATTTTGATTTAAGATGTGCGTTACTGATATACAATCCATTGGTTTCATTTGTATTTGAATTTGTTCCTTAATCCACAGTCTTCCAACAAAAGAACACCATTCCGCTCCTTGAGATTTAACATGCCCATGGGGCTGGACAAGGCAAACCCGCATCAAGTATATAGCCGATTTGAGCACTCTAGCCAAGATGAATCCTATTTTGGCTAGATACAAGTATTGACGTAAATTATGAAGCCCTCCCATGTATAATGGAAATGAACTCCCATTCTTCCCAACACAAAGGAAAAAAAATGGCAAAAGAAGAAAGTTTTAGATGTTGAGATGTATTAAAAAGATTATCATACCATTACAAAGAAGAAGACAATGAACATTATTAAGTGAAGAAAAACAGAAAAAAGGAAACCTGAATCCAGAGCTGTGACTGCATGCTGTCCCGTGATCCAGTAGTGACCATTCCTCCTGCAACTGGAGTAGCAGGCACCTTCCCCCGCATTGCAGGAACAGCAGGTGATGGGGCCGTACCCCAATAATCCATTCCAATATTTAAGTTAGTAGTAGGACCAGGAACACCACTGACAGCCCCAACTGCTGGCATTGGCACCATAGCCATAGCCTGATTTCCCATTGAGTGAGATGTATGTGATCCTCCATTTTGAGAACTGTGAGCAGCACTACCATTCTGAGATGGTGCTTCTGTAACAAGAAATCATAATAAAGTTCACAAACAAATTGCAGAAACAAGATTCAGACAAAGCATTAGAAGTAAAAATTCCTAGAATCGCACCAGAATCTGGTCGGCCGCCGGACTTCACTTGGGACTCCTGTAACAGTAAGTGAAGTTCATAAGAAACAGGATAAGTGAGAGGACCTCATTATTTGACATAACTATTGTTTGAACTTGTAAACACACAGATAATTTTATGATAGGGAAAGATCAGACATCAAGACAAAATTTTCAGAGGCAATACATTTTACCACATGAGCTTATTAAAAATGAACTCTATTAAGAACCACTAGAGTTTCTCGTTTGTTCTACAAACCTCAATGTCGCATGAAAGTGAATTATTTCTCCAGAGTCTGCTTTTTCTTTCTGGATAGGTCCCAACTGTTTATATAGCAAAATACCAAAGTGACACTTGCTAGCTAGAAAATTGGAGAGGACTGCTCACGTGCAACAGGATATGATTAACATTTCAATGGGAAAGAGGCAAGAGTCATTTCTTCCTTGAAACTGAAAAGTCCTTATTAAGTGCTATATTTGTTCAAACTAAGTTTATTATAAAGGGAAAATTACGCACAGACCCCCTCACTTATTGTGTAATTACCAAAACTTCCCCTCATTGGAAATTACCAACACACCCCCTCAAGGGGTCTATTTGTAAGGTTCACAAGGGGTAAAATTGTAAGAATTGTTAGACACATAGGGGGTGTAGTTGTAAGAAACCCTTAACATGATGGGGTGTATTGGTAATTTCTAATACGTGGGGGTGGGGGTGGGTGGTAGTTTGGTAATTACACAATAAATGAGGGGGTTTGTGTGTAATTTTACCTATTATAAATGAGGATGGATAAGGATAAATCCTCTGTCTATTTCCATCAATTTCCACATTTTATTTGAGCTGTATTACTTCTCGTTCTTGCAGCCAAGGCAGATTGCTTCTTTTCATTATAGAAACTAATTTAAAACGTCATGTTTTTAGCCATTACTCATTAGCTTTTTAAAAGGGAAAAAAAATGGTCATTACTCAACAAAAGGAGATAACTACTCAATGATCCAAAAGGATCATAAAATCTGATCAAGAAGAATACCCAATAAAATATATTTGTCAATCTCTCAAGCTGTGATGCCACAAACAGTAAAACTTCTCAACTAATGTATCTTTAGAGGGAAGAACAATTATTCACAGATGAATGGGCAGAAATGCATGAACTTCATGCATGAGATTCTCAATTTCTGTAACACGCATGTAAATTAGTGTGTTATATGACACTTACATTTTCAGAGTTTGCATCACTTCCTTCACTTGAACCTTCACTTGCACTCTCAGCGCTGTAATTGAGAAAACATATCAAACAAGATAAAGAACTGCCAGATAATTGTTGTGTCTCAACAATGTTTAACAACACAGAGATTGTAGTAACCAAAAATTTATGTACACAATTGTGTATTTACAAGTAAACAAAGAGATGAATGGGGAGGAAAAATGAGAGACAATACCAATGAAGGATCCCTGAGGCCAAAAATTAGAAGAATGAAAACAAAAGAATGAAAGGTATAGTATGATAGGTGTAAAGAAAGAACAACCATATGCGAGAACTCAACATATCAAAAAATAACTACCATCAGGAGGCGATATCTAATACCAAAGTCAGTTCCCAGGATGTTGCTAAAATAAGAACAGAGCACAAATTGTTGAAGAGTTCATCTTCATAAATTACCAGTAAAAGTCTAAATGTCATTTATGTGTCCCACACTTCATTAATTCCCTGTGTTCACCATACCTTTTAGAATACACCCCGTTTGCAGATGCACCTGATGTTTTGCCAGGTTCATTATTCTTCCCAGTAATCATATTTAAACTGCCCAAACTTCCCTTGGATCTTTTGATGGGCAGTTTTCCCTTACCCTCAGATGACTTGCCATCTACCTCCATGTTTCCAGGAGTGTTACCCTTTATGTCAATTTGAAAAAAAATTCGGGTTAGTAGATGGGAATACTTGCTAATTAACACCATCTAAAGAGAAAAAGAAAAAAGGGCAAAAAACACAAGTGATATGGTGACTCACAGAGGCTTCAGCAATACCATTAGGAGATGGCATAGCAAAAGGACTGAAAGGATAAGATCCCTAAATAAGTTAAAGAAACATGAAAAAAAGTTAGGGCGTTTATGGAGAGGAGCATGATCTTAAAATTGCAACCACAAAAGGAGTGTTCAGAAAGTACCGGAGCCATAGTAGGATGTGCATATATGCCCCCGTGGGGATACATAACATATGGATGCGGTGGAGTGCCATAGGGTGGAATAAATTGCTGCAAAGAGCAAAAGTTAGAAAGCCAACCAAAAACTGGATTGGTGAAATTAATTGCAAACGAAAAAGAACACAAGTCATATAGCATCATAGAAAAGATTCAGATGCAAGCACGGAGAATATATTCTACTTTTCACTTACTTGGGCTCAGAATGTAGTAACATAAGAGATGGGAATACGAACTAGTGCAGGATGAATGGATTTCACATATTATCAGCAGGATGAACTTGTTCTAGTGGATATATTTTGCAACTAAAAGTAGTCAAATTCTGTCATTAATACATTAGTCTTTCTTCCATGTTAGGCAACAAGGTTTTCGCCTCCTTCAAACATTATGAAACTGGTTCAAAACTTATCACAAATTCAACTTTCGCAAGCTGCTCTGCGTTATATTGTTTTTTATGATCTTAGTACGTGCTTTGGATGCCTCAACATTAACAAAGTTAGACAGCTGTTATTCCTGCTGACTATGTTATATTAAAAAGAAGTCAGCAGTTATATCCTGCTGACCTTGAGATAGTAAATACTTCCTATTATCAAGAAATGAACCGTGTTTACAAAGAGACAAGCAGACAGCAGCCCCGAGAGCTAACCAAAATCAAGTTCTTTCATCCAAATAATTTGTAATTCGGTTTTGTTTGCTGTTCATTTCTTCGCCAAGTTGAATGAACACCTTTTTCAACTTTTTAGACTATATAAGGGTATTTTTGAAAAGTCTGATTGGCAGATAATGCTTGAAACCAAACAAAAGTGTGAAAGTTTTATACCTGAACACCCCACATATAGGGGTGAGCCTGTGGACTCGATGCCATGTACCCATGTGGAGGCATAGGAGAATACGCCTGCAAAAACAACAATCAACAACCTATAACTACCAAAGTCAATGTCGATGAGGGAAAAGCCAATGGGTATCTTTCAGAAGATGTTGACCTGAAACCCAGACCATTCGGCAGGAACTGCCCCCGAAGCAGCTGAATTCTGCTCCTGAAATTCCAGAAAATATGAAATGATTACAACTACGACATAACCGACAATAATATAAATGGATCCAACAATTTACATCCATATTACCTGTGAAGCAGGAGTTTTTGGCTCCTTCGTTTCTTTGCCCTCCTTAGAGGACTTATCCACTTCACTACTCCCCATGGTTTAAACTACACGACTTACTCCAATATCACTCTAACCATCCTGTGACAGTAGCACAGACATGTAACCATACCTATTATTCGATAGTCGAAAAAGTTTAACAAATATTTATCCTGGTACAGATACAATTAAGTGCATATATGCTTTCTGAAAATTACAACGAGTAATGACGCATATGCAGAGAGTCAGTATTAAAAACAATGGACGCCACCAAAATATTCCGATTAACACTCATCACAATTTTTCAACCATCAAACTGATAATAATCTTAACTCTAACCATCATACATTGAATCTACAACAACTCATGTAAGATAACTTAAGCAGCAAACTATCCACATAAAAACAAAACAAAACAAAACAAAACAAAACATACACAATAAATAATCCCCAAAATAAAATAAAAAAAGAGTTAAAACACTCAAAAATCTTCTTTTTCAAAAAAGAAAAAAAAAAACCTCCAAGAGATTTCACATAAACCAACAAAATTGTAGGCAATTACAAACGATAAAGATTCAAACTTTCATGAATTAAAGATTATACCACAAAAACAGAACGAACCCTAACTCCTCAAATCTGAATCACGTAGTCAACTCAGCAACGCAACAGCTCAACCTCCACTCCTTCTTCAAATTTAACCGAGAATTCAAATACAAATTAGGGCAATTGAAGACTCAATTTCCAGTTCTTCTAAAGCTTTGCCTTTTAATGGTTGGAGAAAAGAATTGGGGCAAAATTGAGAGCAAAATTAGGGCTTTGTTTATGAGATCGTCGACATAGAAGTTCCGAGGATTTGCAGAGAGAGAAAGAGAGAAAAAGAGAGCCGATGTGGTGTCCACCGTGGACTCGAAGTGGTTGGTGATTGGATGGAGTCGTGGATTGTTTCACGGCTGAGATGTAGCCACGTATGACCTCTAATTTGAGGAATTTTCAATTTTTCATGGCAGCTGGTTGAAGAAAGATAAAGGGAATTGGACTAACGGGTCGGGTTTTATGGATAGGATCACTATGAGTCCAGGCCACTCAAGGCCCAATATGGATCAGGGCCTGACTCAATTTGATTTGGAGTGGCCCAAAGAATATAATTTTTAATGTCATTGATAAATTCTACCAAAAGAAGTTGACTAGAGTGGAAAGGACTCTGGTCGCTTAAATAAAAGGTCTTGTATTCGAGCTCTTGTGGATATAAAAAACTTTCTTGGGAGAGGTCGACACAATTGTTCGAGCCCTTGTGTATGTAAAAACCTTCATTGGGAGAGGTCTCCACAATTGTGTCTGACAGTACCTCGAAGGATTAGTCTTGAGTCTCCGGACTCGAGGACACCTTGGGAAACCGAAATTTTTTTTGATAAATTCTGAAGTTTAACATTTGTAACACTTTGGACCTTAAAGTATGTTACGCTATCGTCCCTAAAATTTAGTTTGTATTTCAATTTCGTCACTTGGGTCATTTTTTGCTGGATTTTTGCTGGATTAGGAAACATGTTCACTTCAAGTGGCATATTTTAAGGACAAATGTGAGGTGCATATATTGTTGTTGTTGGACATGTGATGTATACATGTTGTCCGATCCGCCCAAAATTCATTGAAAACTGACATGAAGGAAGAAAGTGATACTGAAACTAAATTTTAGGGATGATACCGTAATATTTAGTACTTTAAAAATCGAAGTGATACAAATGTGAAATTTGAGGGACCCTTGATGAAATTTGCCCTGATCAAGTTAATCAATGTAGAACTATTTTATTAATTGAAATCAATTTTATGAATCTATTATTTTCATCTCCACATTTGTAAAACATCACAAGACTATATTATTTTGATCTAAGTCGACAAGGGATAAATTGATTTGGGATAAAGTTTCAAATAATATTTGTAATACCCCAAATTCTTTAAATAAATAAAAATATTCAGTTTGGTTATTTATTATTTTCGGAGGGATTAATTCTTTGAGCGTAGGAATTTGTCAATTTAAATGTTTGATTTTGGTAGGCGAGATACAAGTGTAGAAAGAGAGAGATGGTTAGATACTTATTTAAGGGTATTTTGGATATTTATAATTTGGATTTTAGTATATACAATATATTATATTGTCCTAAATCCTAAACGAGGGAGAGAGATCTAAATACCCTTTATTATTTATAAGCAGCTTTGGAATTATAAGAATTGTTGGTGGCGGTTTTTCGAATCCCTTTAGGCATGTTGAGGTGAGTTTTCTTTAAAACTTCTCTTTTGTAAATTTTGGTAGAGGGGTTTAATAATTATTTATTTGAGTATATTGCAAATTGGGATGTGTATATAATAAGTAGAGTAATTGTGAGCATAGAAAACCCACCATTGTTGACCTATATGTATGTAATTTGAAGTTGACTGAGGATAAATTGAAGTGTGACCGTATAGGTTATTTACATACATACGTATTATGGAGTAATGATTGAGAGCCACATTAATGCATAAATTGTGAAAGATCGTATAGGACGATACGATTTCTTTTGGATTTAGGTACTCTCGGACTAGGAACAAAAAGGGGTTATAAACTTTAGGGATCTGAAAAATGTATGCAATGTATCACATTTAGCTTATATTGTCATTGTTGTATTGTTAGATTTCGTTTAATGGATTCAGAACTTTGATTAATGGATTTCAAAATACCGTAAGACTATGGAAATTTTGAGGTAAGTGATTCTTGACATTTTTCTACTGTTATTCTTGTATAAAAATGTATATGTATATCACGGATTCTTGACATGGTTTTCTTCGATAATAATAAAAGAAATGATTTTCGATTAATATGAATTCTTCTGAAAAATAGGATCAAGCATGATATTAAATAAAGGAAAAACAATGAATTTTTTGTTATATGTATATTACGTGGACTTTCGAGATATTTGATTCTGATACATGGAGACACTTTGTGATTTTGTTAGCTCTCAGATGCATGTGTATGGTCCTTTTTCCTTGGAGTTCATCTGTCCGTCCCCGGGGTCATCTGCGTGCTCTTAGGTCAAAAGCTCATCTGTTCGTCCCCTTTGGCCAGGGGTCATCTGTTCGTACCCTTCGACCAAGGGTTCATCTGTTTTGTTCGCATTGGTATTTGTGTGTCATGCATATGTGGTCTGTGAGCTAATATTTGACTTTTGATTTATTATTTGTAAATTCTCCACATCTTCACAAAAGTATTTTTTATTAAATTATTATATCTTTTTTGCATATGCTTGATTCGGTAGGAGAGTGTTGAGAATTACTTGCTGAGTATGCGGCTCACCCCTCGCAATGTTTTTTTTTACTTTTTCAGCTACGTAGTTTCGTGGACTCAAGGAGTTGGATAAGAGAATTCAAGGGTAGAGATGGGTTGAATTAAACTAGAATATAGGATTTTTCATGACTAGATTTTGTAAACTCATTACGTTAATGTTTTTTGTGGAATATTTTCCTGAGAATTCTTAGATGCTCTGTACCTATTTTTGGATACTGGACGCTTCCGCAAAGATTTTAAAGGGTATACATGATTGAGTTAAGATTGTGGCTTCGTGTCATTATGGTCTAGGACCATGGTGGCATGCAGGGACGGATCCAGGGGAACTTCAAATTTTTTATACCGGGTATATATATGTTTATGCTATGGCTCCTCCAAGATAAATGTAATATAAAAGTGCATAGTATTGTTCAAATCGAAGCTTTGACCTAGTTGGTAGCAATGGGCCTGTTAAGTTATTGACCTATCTTAGTGGGTTTGGGGTTCAAATCTATTTAACTCCCTGTCCTTTTTCTTTTTATTTGTTTATATTAGATATCTATTTTAACTATTCAATTAAAAAAGTACTTGGCTTGAATTAAAAAAAAAACAATTATAAAATTAAAAAAGAAGTCTTATTTTCTTCTAAATTAGATATTTATTTTCAATTATAAAAATACTTGCTTTGAAAAAAAAAAGCAAGAAAATGAAAAGAGGTAGTTAAATTGTTAACAACTCCACTATTCATTTTTTGAAATTTCTCTCATATACTTGTTAGGATTAAAATTAGAATTAACAATTTTTTTTAACTATAAGAAGCATTTTTTAGAAGAAAAAATACAACATCTACAAATCTAAAGTCAAAAAAGTCTACCGACATCATTCAATTATTTTGAATTTATTCATGACATGGTAACATAAAGTGATTACATTAGTTTTAATAGTTGTTATTTTATATTTTTTTTGAAAAATTAGCATTATAATATTATTGAAATTTTGCGGTTGAATTATCTTTTATTTCTTTGGTTCAATGTTATTTTCTTGAATTGCTTGATTATACTTTGATTTGTAAAGAGCAAAACTTTATATTTTTTTAAAACAAATTGCTTGTAGAAATAAAATGGACAAAGTCATTATATTTTTTTAGTATATATTTTTATATGTATTTTCTTATTCAATCATAGTCAACTTGATACGTACTCTATTATAAATAAATATTATATATGATAAAAGAACGCCGCATAAAATTTCGATAGACTTGTTCAAGAATTGCTTGTATTTTCAACTACTTTATGTTTTCATTAAAAGTCAAAATTTTACATGTGATTATTGTTATTTTACTTATCTATTAAACTAAAAACAAAATTGAATATTTACCTACAAGTTCTGCAAAAAAATAAAAATTAGTAGTAATTCGCCCCCCCCCCGATGTTTCATTCCTGGATCCATCCCTGGTGGCATGGCCGGTCACGTTGGATTTCGGGGCGTGACAAAGTGGTATCAGAGCTTAGGTTCAATCTACATGGGAGATTTGGAATCGTAGAAAAAAAAATATATGAAAAAGAATGTTTAAATATCAGTCGTCTTGTGAAAGTGGAGATAACGGAGCGTAGAATGTTTCTAAATGAGACTTGAGCCAGGTACTTCACATTATTGTTTATTATCCTGTAGAAATCAGCCTTAGGTAGTGATTTAGCAATCTGGATTAGTCTTAATTAGTCGGAAGAAGCTTAAGATTGGGTGATATATTTTGATGCTTAAGTGTTATTCTTCAGAATACTTTCGATATTGGTATTTTGTACAATTTATTCCATGGCTTTAGCAGGGATGGGTATGGCACTGATGAATCTGATTTGTATTATACGTTATGACTTGAGAAGTTGCAAAATAAATTTGGTGCTTGCAAAAGATGAATTTAGAATCTTGAGTTTGATAGTCGCATGATATTTGTTTTGATTTTCCCTATTTACAATTAGTAATTGATGTTGAGTTGAGTGCTTAAGTGATTTAGTGAACTGCCTAAGTTATGAAATTTTCATTAATATTGGGATACTCAATCTAAGATATTAACTCTTTTGCCTCTTTGATATGGTTGTCAAGGTTACTTTGTTATAGATAAATTTGTAGATGTGAACCACGATTACTTAATTCACTCGAGAAGACATAGTTGCTCAAAGCAATGTTGGCAATGTTTAGTTTATGTGTTAGGGATGGTAGCATCAGTGCATGAAGAATAAACAAGAAACGAGAATATCTAAGCCTAAATATGAAGATAAATAACACGAGGATTTTAAAATGGTTCGGCATAACTTGCCTACATCCACGAGCCAACCTAGACTATATCTTTATTTCTTTCAAAGTACATCAATCAATGTTTACAAGAGTGAGTTCACATATTAATAATGGTGGAGAAGTCTAAAAACCCTAACAAGTTAGGAAAAAACATTCCTAAACAATTAGGGAATAATTTCTAACACAATAGGAAACAATTCCAATCAAAGTAGTACTCAAGACATGCCAAAATAAGGGAAAACCGCGTCAAAACTGCTCTAGCTGATGGAACCCGCGTACAGCTGCGCACATCCGCGCCTGGGCGCCCCCTGCCGACGCCGCCAGCCCCGCGCCTGGGCGCCGCCGGCAGCGCCTGGGGCAGCCCCGGTCCGTTTTTCGACTCCTTTTTATCTTTTGCAATCCTGGTCAACCCCGACCCTTCTTGGCTATATTTTGGTTCCTCTTCTTGACCCTATTTTGATCCAACTCCACCAAACCCATCATTATGATCTAGAGTCAAGGATGCAAGGTAATTTGGAATATACTTTCAAACGGATTCAAAGATGTAGATCGAGTAGTGGGCTAGTTTAGGCCTGGAGTAAACTTTTATATCAGAAGATAGTATTCATGCATGGTGATAACGTGGATAATATTTATATAGCCTATGTTCCTTCGAGATGTCATTGTATACTGGAATTAAATAGATTACCAGATCTAGTATGTGAGAGTGGCGCAGCAGAAAGTCAGAAACGTGATGGATTTAGCAAATAATGTGACTTTTGAGAAATGACCCATATCTTTAAGATAGAAAAAAAAAAGAAAAGAACCTTAGAGATTGTACAAAAGATGACGCATTAGACAACTTGTGTTGATCTTTAATAAGACTTAGGCCAAAACCTTGATTGAACTCTATAGCCCAAGAATTTGGTATGTGACTTTCACCTTTAGATGAACTTGCTCGAACAAAGGTTTTAAGTATTCTACCAAAAGAGTGCTTATATTTCCTGTTTCATTCAAGGGATGTTAGAGATTGAGTAATGAGGTAGCTTAGACTTTGATAATTGTTTATCATTGCTAGATAGCATTCAAGCCATGTTGTTACTGTGGATGGTACTTTTATAGTCGATTTACAAGGATAATGAGGATTGTATATCATAGTGCGCAAAGGAAGTGTGATTTGTTTAGAAAAGGATTTGACTTATGAGGAATATTCCGTATAGAATATATAATTACTGAACTAAAAAGAGAAGTGTTGCAGTGACGTACTAGCTCATTGTGAAGGATCAAGATATATATACTTGGAAGATTAAAGGGCGAAAGTTAGAGAATTTTTTTTAGATCTTGATGATTAATTCGATAAGTTTCGAGGACGAAACTTCTTCTAAGGTGGGAAGAATGTAATACCCCAAATTCTTTAAGTAAATAAAAATATTCAGTTCGGTTATTTATTATTTTCGGAAGGATTAATTCTTTGAGCGTAGGAATTTGTCAATTTAAGTGTTTGATTTTGGTAGGCGAGATACAAGTGTAGAAAGAGAGAAATGGTTAGATACTTATTTAAGGGTATTTTGGATATTTATAATTTGGATTTTAGTATATACAATAATTTTTTTTTTCCCTAAATCCTAAACGAGGGAGAGAGATCTAAATACCCTTTGTTACTTATAGGCAGCTTTGGAATTATAAGAATTGTTGGCGGCGTTTTTCGAATCCCTTTAGGCATGTTGAGGTGAGTTTTCTTTAAAACTTCTCTTTCTGTAAATTTTGGTAGTGGGGTTTAGTAATTATTTATTCGAATTCCTTTAGGCATGTTGAGGTGAGTTTTCTTTAAAACTTCTCTTTCTGTAAATTTTGGTAGTGGGGTTTAATAATTATTTATTTGAGTATATAGCAAATTGGGATGTGTGTATAATAGTAGAGTAATTGTGAGCATAGAAAACCCACCACTATTGACCTATATGTATGTAATTTGAAGTTGACTGAGGATAAATTGAAGTGTGACCGTATAGGTAATCTACATATATATGTATTATGGAGTAATGATTGAGAGCCACATTAATGCATAAATTGTGAAAGATCGTATAGGACGATACGATTTCTTTTGAATTTAGGTACTCTCGGACTAGGAATGAAAAGGGGTTATAAACTTTAGGGATCTGAAAAATGTATGCAATATATCACATTTAGCTTATATTGTCATTGTTGTATTGTTAGATTTTGTTTAATGGATTCAGAGCTTTGATTAATGGATTTCGAAATACCGTAAGACTATGGAAATTTTGAGGTAAGTGATTCTTGACATTTTTCTATTGTCATTCTTGTATAAAAATGTATATGTATATCACGGATTCTTGACATGGTTTTCTTCGATAATAATAAAAGAAATGATTTTCGATTAATATGAATTCTTCTGAAAAATAGGATCAAGCATGATATTAAATAAAGCATGATATTAAATAAAGGAAAAAAATGAATTTTTTGTTATATGTGTGACGACCCACTATCTTAATATGCACTAAAAATATTATATTTTAGTTTATTTATATTGAATTGGGAATATAAATTTTTCCGGGTCAAGTCGTAAACTCTTAAATATACTAGGACTAAACTTTAATTATTGAAAGTTAACAAGAAATTAAGCATGAAATGTTAGCTGGAGCCCGGACACGTTTTTATCCATTTCCTTAGAAAAATGCCACCTAGCTATACGACACACAAGCTAATAGATGTATATATATACTCTCAGTTACGCTTATTCTTCTCCCACCGATTAAGGTACGCCCTCTCCCTTGCTTTACATTTCTTGCTTCCTTAATTAGTTAATCTTTCTCTGATGTAGACTTATAATTAATTGGTTAATTTGAGATACCATATATTGATTAATCAAGTTTAAGTTTGTAGTTAATGGTATATTGTTAACCATAAGCTATCTGTTCATCTAGAATAAATTAGTTACAACTAAGATGGATTGGACTAGTCATCATTTGATTAATCTCTTGATAATTTCTTGTTAATTAGCAAGATTAGCAAATTGTGAAATAACCGGTTCATGCGAAATAGTGATATGAATTCTTAATGTATTGTTTGAAGTTTGAGTTAATTAGTACTTTATCAATTGAATAGTTCAATTAGCTAAATGGGGTAGTTAGTACTTACATGAAAGTTAAACTATTTGACTTCTTCTATTTGCTAAATGCTCTAATTAATTTGTGACTAGTTGCTTAATTTAATCAATGAGTTATTTACTCTTTCATTTATGTTTTACCTTTTGTCAGTAAGTGATCAATTTAATAATGAGTTAGAGTACTATAGTTATTTCTTAACATGCCAAGCATATATATAGGCTAATTACTAATTACTAATTACCCACCAAATATCTTAGAGGGAAAATTGCATTTTTAGTCCCATAATTTTGCCCCATTTCACTTTTGGTCCCATTAGTTACGGGATTCTCACTTTACGTCCTATATCTTTAAAAAAATTCTCACTTTTGGTCCCAAACCCATGATTCCGTCTATTTTTAACGTAAAATGGCACTTGAGTGGCCCGTGTGCCGTTAGCCAGCTAGGTTTGGGGGGAAATTGTTCACTTTGACTGTTTGGGAGACAAAATTGGGGCCAAAATTGAGAAAAACTTATCTAATTTTGCCTCAAAATCTGATTTCCCCTTCCTTTTTCTCAATTTTACCGCCAATTTTGCCTCCCAAACAATCAAAGTGAACAATTTCCCCCCAAACCACAGTTGGCTAACGGCGCACGGGACACTCACGTGCCATTTCATGTTAAAAATAGACGGAATCAAGGGTTTGGGACCAAAAGTGAGAATTGTTTGAAAGATATGGGACGTAAAGTGAGAATCCCGTAACTAATGGGACCAAAAGTGAAATGGGGCAAAGTTACGGGACTAAAAATGCGATTTTCCCTATCTTAGAAGAACAAAATTGATAGTGCTAATATGTTTAATGATTAAAAATCTGTTATGGTAGCCTCAATAGGCAATCAACTATTTTGTATGCTTTAGCTTCATTCAAAGGAAGATCAAAGGATTATAGCCTTAAGAAGTTCATGTGCTCGTATGTTTCAGCAAGATGACTATGAGTATGAATATGTGCAAGAACATAATTATCTTAGAATATAATTATCTTTTAAGGAATTGGGTAGTCACTATATTCTTATAGAATGCGTATTCACTTCTAGGTGTACTTGTACGTTGAAGAACATTGAACACGAGATCAATTAAACACAGAATATATTTTAGCAACAATTCTTTCCATATGTGAGTGTTTTATTTTTTAGTTTATTTTATTCTGCAATATTTAGTGTCATTGTCATTCATGTAGCTAAGATCATAACTTAAATGTGTTTTATCTAAATTATCAAGCATACTTATTTATATATCCCAGGTGTCGTAATTTATCCCACCTTGGGACTGTGGTATCATTTTAATCTTTGTTGGATATTCAAATGTACGAAGTCTCCTGCTGGTATGGGATAGTGGGGAGACGGACTACAATTGTTGTGCCATGATTGCTATCGGCCTGGCGTAGTACTTTATCTCGCCTATGCACTAAATGTGATATTATCGTGGTTATAAGGATCCCTCGTGGATTATTGATTATCTGGGCCCAAATTGCGGCATGGAGGTTTGTGACCCGTACGGGCAGCATCGGGCTAGTCGTAATGCTTGGTCACAACCCCATGGTTTTCGATTCCCCTCCCGCGCAT
Organism: Buddleja alternifolia; assembly: GCA_019426215.1. Taxonomy (NCBI): domain Eukaryota; kingdom Viridiplantae; phylum Streptophyta; class Magnoliopsida; order Lamiales; family Scrophulariaceae; genus Buddleja; species Buddleja alternifolia. The sequence continues at coordinate 31,662,630 of CM033399.1, forward strand.
GGACGGAGCGTATCATGGCGATGGGGTTGTAGATTTAGACATGTACCCGGACATGTCAGTTTGTTAGCAAGGTCGCTCCTTGCATTTGGTGGATAAGGTAGTTATTATGAAGCGGGAGTCATAAGGAGGTTATCAACAAAACCGTATCCTTGATTATGTGACAGAACTCAATTGGAAGTGAAGGACCTAAGTGCTACACCGTGACACAATCTCAGGAACCACTATGAGTGACTCTAGTGCTTTGCTGAGGCAAATCCGGTGGTAGCCACCTCTAGAATTCTTCCTAACAATTGAGTGTTATGTGTTATCAGTTTTCCTTATTCATTGATGATTATTGCATTGTTTGACTGTTATCATATTATCATGATCATGCATCATGACATTTACATATATTATGACTTTCATGCATAACCCCGCACTTACACACACTGCACTCACTGAGCTTAGTAGCTCACCACTCGTGTCCCCCCCTCCCCAGGCTAAATATAAAGGATATTGATCAGTAGATGCAACCTACTTAAGATCGTGGATTAACTCACGGGTCGTAAAGGGAGGTATTCTAGTTTGAGATTATATTAAATCAGATTCATATAACAAGAATTTCATGTCCTATTTCACTAAAAGTTTTGACTTTTGATTTTGTAGAGCTCTAAACCACATTATTGGATATTTTGGCGATTCAATTACCAAACAGGTGAAGTAGGGCGTGACAATATGTATATGACATGGACTTTCAAGATATTTGATTTTGATACATGGAGACACTTTGTGATTTTGTTAGCTCTCAGATGCATGTGTATGGTCCTTTTTCCTTTGAGTTCATCTGTCCGTCCCCGGGGTCAACTGCGTGCTCTTCGGTCAAGAGCTTATTTGTTAGTTCCCTTTGGCCAGGGGTCATCTGTTCGTACCTTTCGACCAAGGGTTCATTTGTTTTGTTCGCATTGGTATTTGTGTGTCTTGCATATGTGGTCTGTGAACTAATATTTGACTTTTGACTTATTGTTTTGTAAATTCTCCGCATCTTCACAAAAGTATTTTTTATTAAATTATTATATGTTTTTTGCCTATGCTTGATTCGGTAGGAGAGTGTTGAGAATTACTTGCTGAGTATGCGGCTCACCCCTCGTAATGTTTTTTTTTATTTTTTCAGATACGTAGTTTCGTGGACTCAAGGAGTAGGATAAGAGAATTCAAGGGTAGAGATGAGTTGAATTAAACTAGAATATAGGATTTTTCATGACTAGATTTTGTAAACTCATTACGTTAATGTTTTTTGTAGAATATTTTCCTGGGGATTCTAAGATGCTCTGTACCTGTTTTTGGATATTGGACGCTTCCACAAAGATTTTAAAGGGTATACATGGATTGAGTTAAGATTGTGGCTTCGTGTCATTATGGTCTAGGACCATGGTGGCATGGTCGGTCACGTTAGATTTTGGGGCGTGACAATATTAAATTCACGCGACTTATAGATAATATAAGTCTTGCACCAAGCAAATTAGAAGGAATAAGTTTTTTGGATATAATCAATCAATATGTAGATATAGGTGATTTAGAAGGAAGACCGACGTGTTTTAAAATGACTAAGAGCATCTCCCAAATTAAGTCCTGTTATTTTCATTGTGCACCAAATAAATCCCTAAGCTTTAAATAAGTTACAATTAAGTCCTGTTATTTTTTAAACTCAATTATATATGATTTTACTTTAATTATAAATAAAATATATATGTTAAAACTAGTACAAAATGTATATACGATATAAATTTAAAATATTGAAATATTCATTTCAACATAGATTAATATGACATAATAATACAAAAATAATAAAAATATTGTTCGTGTAGTATTATAAAATAATAAAATATATTTTCTTGGATGAATATGTAAAAAAAAAAAAAACTTAAAGTTGGGTGTTATTTGTGAAATATGAGAAATAATATAAAATGAGTTGTCAAAAGTAATAAATAGAGAATATTCTTTTTGGTGTAAAAAATAGTGCAATGATGGAAGTTGATTTAGTGTAGTTGCACCAAAATGGTGCAAAAGTTGCACAATTTTGGTGCAGTTTTGCACCATTTTGGTGCAATACATTGGAGATGTTCTAAGATTTTCTTAATTATAAAATGAAGACCAAATATAAAAAGACTATGGTAAAAAGCATTTCTCCACAGCATATTCCACGCTGAGCACTTTGGCCCATATTCTAAATCTTTCGCACTTTGTCCCCAAACTTTTGATTTTTGTTGCAAAATACCCCTTTCAGCGAAATATACCATGAATATTCGTGAAATATTCCGACTGATGGAGTGTTCTACAATAAAAATCAAACGTGGGGGCAAAGTGCAATTTTTTTAGAATAGAGGACAAAGTGCATAACTTGTCATACGTTGGGGGACTCTACATTTTACCCAAAAACTTAGGCTATGTTTGTTTCTATTTTCGAGGGTGTTTTTGTAAAAATATTTGGTGAAATAATTTATTGGGAGTTGTGTATTTTCATGAGAATGTGTTTGAATTAGCTATTTTAAAGTAAAATTTTGGTGATTTTTTTGTGAGATTGTGTTCGGGAGGGAACAAAAATCACTCTAACAGTCAAATCATGCACTTTTTTTTAATCTAAAATAGTTATTTTAATAATTAGTTTAAGATTGAAAGATAAATTATAATATAAGTTTTAAATAAATGTAGTATATATAATATAATATATGTTACGAATATATATTATATATAATAATATATTTGTATATATTATCCATAATGCATACATGATACATCATACGATCTATATATTTGTGTGTGTATATATATATATATATTTATAGAAACAATCAAAGCCTAATTATTTGCCGCAATCCACGAATTTTGAAACGAACGTTTAATTTGTTACCTTTTTAAGAATATATATGTGATAGACTGATAATAGCTATTAGAATAATTAGACACAACAATATCTATGGGTTATTGAAGGAAAAATACGGGATAATACAGTTTTAGTCCTTAATGTTGACACCCAAAACACTTTTGGTCCTCCATTTATTGGACTCCACAAAATTGGTCCCCAATCTTTCATTTTTTAATAAATTTCGTCCCTGCTATTAACTTTCGGTCAAAATTGACGGAATATTCCATTAAATTTAACAAGACATTTGACGGTATAGACGAATTTTGTTAAAAATTGAATGATTAGGGACCAAAATTGTCAAGTCCAACAAATGGGGGATCAAAATTGATTTAGGTGTCAACATTAGGTACCAAAACTGTAATTATCCCAAAAAATACTAACATGAAGTTCATACACTTATAGACGAGTTATAACAAATTTAATCTACAAATCATAAAACAAAAATACATTTTACCTTTATTTTGGAACATTTGAAGTAATGTATATCTAGTTTTCTTTTTGCAAATTTTCACTGCTCTCTCTCCCCATTATATTCCTCCGCCGACGATGGCTTGGTGAAACAGTCGTCTTTTTCACCACTGTTACCACCACCATTGTCGGTGGGTTGGGTTAGAGCACCCTTCCTCAACTTGTACATCACATCTTCAAATCTGACGAGACGGCTATGGATCTAACGAGACAAAGACGGATCTGAAGAGATGAAGACGGGTGATACATAAGTTTTTATATAGCGTTTTAGATTTTTTGCTTAGTATTTTACTTTCTCTCTCGTATGAGAGTTTGTTTTATCTCTCGATGAGAGTTTTATCTCTCCTTGAATAGGAGTTGCACAAGAATTTTCTTGTGTTCGGTTGTGAGTTCTTAAGATTTGTTATCTTCAAGAACTTGATAATTCGTGTTTCAGATGTTCTTACTACATCGTTTGAGTCGATATGAATTGTATTGTTCCAAACGGTGTAAACTTTCGATTGAATGATATATAAGACCAATTTTTCTTAAAAAAGAAAGAAGTAATGTATATTTGGATTGGTTCTATTAATCTAATTGAGCGAAACCAAATTTACATACAATTGGAGTAACTTATGCAAAACATCCTCATATTTTGGCCTTTGTTGAAACTTAATCCCCGTGGATGAAATAATGTCAATTTTTTTTTAAGCATATTAAATTTTAATTAAAACTTAAACTTTGTGCTACTGTTTTTAAATTACTAAATTTTCTTAAGATATAGAACTATTGCTTTCTAAGCATGTGAAGGTGATCTAGAATAGGGTTAAAGTGAGATGTTGCATTAGTTTACAATTTAGTTACACGCGAAATCTAATTTGAATAAATTATTATTGTTATTATTATGTTGAAAAATTCATGACAGGTCAAAACGGAGTGGTTCGAGTCGTCAAAAACCCTTTTGCCGAATTATCAATTAGGTGGATCCCGACTGTTAGGATGCCTAAAATTTTCCGAGGACTTCATAGCTTCAAACATTAAGCCTATTTTCCAGAGCAGAAGAACTGTAGTAAGATAATTACTTCAATTCCTAACATCATCAGTGCAAAAGAAATATATTTTTGTCATCCAAAATATATATACAGGATATAATTATTATGAATTTATCATATGCCGACTCATCATATTACATTTGATCTATCAAACATCATCGCATCAACTTAAGTAAACATGCTTAAATTGATTGGGAATCAACTTTGGAATAATGTTACTTAAGGAGGCTTCAGAGAAGATTATTCTCATACCAAGTAAATAAAAGGAGTATCATGTTTTGGAGTAAATTAATATGTGATTTAAAAAGAAGATCTACATGTTTTGAAATGACTAACATTTTGTTAAGTATAATAGTATCAAATTTAAACCAATCATAAAAAAATAATTATTACTAACCGCCATATTCATAAACCCCAAAATGATAAGATTTTATGGTGTTATTTGTAGATTATATATGCGATGTATAAGTTACCTTTTGAAATTTATGTACAAGAATACATGTGGATTATTGAAGGAAAAAATAATAGCATGAAGTTCACACAAGATCTGCTCCAAGTATGCACAAGTTATAACAAAAATATAGTGCACAAATACATTTTAGCTCTCTATATATATTTTTGAATGAATCCATTACATGATATATGTCATGAACATCAAATAGTAACAATTTACAATCATCAATATCATATCGTAACAACTTACAACCAACAAGAAACAACTAAGACTATAGAGAGAGATCCACATGTTATTGGTGGAGTAGAACCTAAAACTTTTAATATTTTGGGGCCTCAATTTTTCCCGTAGAGTTATGTTTCATCGGCATTTTACCTCTATATGGGAACCTTTAGATTTGAAGTAGCTTATATTTGGATTGACTCCATCAATCTTATTAAACAAAACCAAGTTTGTATAGAGTTGGAGTAACTTATAGTCAAACATCCTCCTACTTTGGCATTTGCTGAAAATTAATCCCCTATACGACTATAGTGTCAAATTTTATACATAATTTCATTAGAACCTTTTTGCTTCTCTTTAGTTTGTAAATTGCACAAAAGACATAGAATTCTGGATTTGTACAAGGTGATCCAGAGTTATTGTATAATAATACGTGATGTCTAAATTGAAATATATTTAGACGTCTCTACGAAATTTATTATGTAGATGAAATTCATAACAAGCCTAAGTAGATAGAGTAGCCCAAGTCAAAAAAACCCATCCTGAAGAATCATCAAATGGGATGTTTCCCATTGTCAGGATGACAGGATCCTATAACAAAATTTCTAAGTACTTCATATCAATGCATGACCATATTTGAAAGCCTCAAGCATTAAGGTACCACCTTCAATTCTTATTCAGTTATTAATTCTGAAGTGCTAAGGTTTTTGAGATAACTTTTCAGGGTAAGTTATAGTTAAATATCAAGTATCAAGATTTTGTACCAAAGGGAATAGTGATATACTTGTGTTGTGGTAAATAAGAATTACTTATAACTTTTTTATGTTTTCTTTCTTCGATGAACGAAATTTGATTTATGGAGAGGCAAATAATCATCAAAGAAAGAGGGAATTGGAAATGCTAAAACTCAAGTATTGTTCAGTTGAGGAAGAAGAAATCACTAGTGTTGGAAGCAATGTTGAAGAATTGTGCTCTATTCTTGTGAATTCTATGTTAGGAATCAACGCGCATAAACGAAATTAAAAGCAAGAATCAAAGCGAGAAAAGACGACAAGACAATATTTACGTGGTTCGGCCAATAATGCCTACGTCCACAGACCTTCACTAGAGAGATTTCATTTCTTTGTATGAGATGCAATTACAAGGGGTAGAGAGCGTATATATCAATTCTTTTGTACACCTCTCTCACACTTTCATTACATAGCAACATGAGAGAGATATATATAGGCAAAGAAGAAGTCCAAAACGCGTCCATAACGCGTCGAGTCATCAAAGACGCGTGCATAGGTGTCGAAAACGCGTCCAGGCCATTCTGCCGTTTTGTGCCGCGACACAGTGCCGCGGTCCAAGTCTTGATGCCGCGGCACGGCGCCGCGGCACTCCCCTGATGCCGCGGTCCTGTGCCGCGGCATGCTTTCCTGATGTCGCGGTCCTATGTCGCGGCATGCTTTCCTGATGCCGCGGTCCTGTGCCGCGACATGCTTTTCCAGAATCCGAAATCAGCCCGTTTCCACCGTCTTCTTCTTCTTTTGATCCATTTGATTTGTCTCCACTCTTTATCCCATCAATCTCCCACTTGGAGACCAAACTCAAAGTAGAAAACACAATCCCTTCATCCCGATCATTCAATATATCTTCCATTTGTCCCTTCACTTTTCTCAAGTGAACCTCAATCTAGTCGTCACATCCCCAATCCCATTGGAGATCAAATCCGTCCCTAGTGCTCCCACTTGACAGACTCACATTGTGAACGATGTTCCCCTTCTTTGAACCTCCGCCACTACCCTATTCTTTTGGTGATCAGCCAACTCCTGAATAACGTGACTTATCCATCTTGGTCCAACTGACCTCGGATATAGGTTACTCCCAAGACCCGGAACATGTCTCACAACCCCGCAACTTTCGTTGCCATCCTCCTCACAAGAGGATAACCACCTTGGTCAACCTGTCTCTCGACATCCTTACACCAAGGATTTTCCCGCTTTGGTCAACCTGTCTCACGACATCCTTACACCAAAGACTTTCCGCCTTGGTTATCTTGTCTCTCGACACCTTTACACCAAGGACTTTCCATTGACTATCTTGGATTCTTCCAACATATCTGCTCTCTGCCAACTGCATGAGCTATGTCTGATTCTCACGCCAATACTTTTGATTTTTCAATGGCAACTCGGATTCCCTACATATCTGCATAATGCTCCCACTGCACTAGCTATGTCCGATCCATCCGCCAACAAAACCCCGGCTCCACGAATCTGCCTAACTCGGCTTCGCGTTCTGCCCCGACTCAGCGAATCTGCCTAACCAGGCTTCGCATCTTGCCCCGACTTAGTGAATCTGCCTAACCCGGCTTTTCGCATCTTGCCCCAGCTCAGTGAAGGCCTAACTCGGCTTCACATCTTGCCCCCAGCTCAGCGAATCTGCCTAACTCGACTTTGCATCTTGCCCCTGCTCAGCGAAGGCCTAACCCGGCTTTCGCATCTTGCCCCAGCTCAGCGAATCTGCCTAACCCGGCTTTTCGCATCTTGCGTCCGACTCAGCGAATCTGCCTAACCCGGCTTCGCATCTTGCCCCTACTCAGCGGATCTGCCTAACCCGGGTTCGCATCTTGCCCCCATGACTTCCGGCTCCACGGTCACCCCCTCTCGGTTCCGATTCCTGCCTTCATGGTTTATCCACGTGGTCATGCCTCCGTAACTCCGCCTCCCTCGGTCCCCGGCTTGCTCGTTCTTCTGCCTTCTTGACAACACGAGTCTGGGCCCTTGACCTCTGGATATACGGTTCTGCTTTTGGCTCCGTAACTCCGCCTCCCCGGTCCCTGGCTTGCTCGTTCTTCCGCTCTTGACAACACGAGTTCGCCCACTTGACCTCGGGCTATACGGATCTGCCCCCGGCACTGCAATTGCTCCCACTGGCTTCATGTCTACCTAACCCGGTAACATAAACCTGCTCTCGCTGCTGCGTCTCTGCCTCCGCATCTGACACCACGATTTCCCTCGTAGTAAACAAAGTCCCCGACTTTTTACCACGAGCCACCAACAGATTTCCTTTGGTGATTTGTCATGCACCACCACCAAACACTGTGGTAAAACCATCACTATCAATTTGACCCAACGAGATCAAATTCCTTGTCAACCCCGGGTCATGTCTGACATCCTTCAGTTTCAACTGCATTCCCTGTGCCGTCGTTATCGTGACCTCATCCATACCATCAATTTCCAAGGGTTCGTCATCTGCAAGAAATACCTTTCCAAATTTTCCACAAGTATAATTTGTTAGATAATTCTTACACGAAGTAAGATGAACCGACGCACCTGAATCCAGTACCCATTGGTCAACTGGACTATCAACACAACAAACCAGCGCATCTTCGTCATCGTCAGCCGCTGCGTTTGCTTGATGTTCCCGGTTATGACTATGACCCACCTTTTCTGGACAGTCCCTCTTGTAATGACCTTCCTTACCGCAGCCCCAGCATCCAGCATCTTTACCCGGTTTTGACTTCCCTTGCCCCTTTGATTTGGATCGACCACTGCCTCTCTGATCACCTCGTGGAAAACCTCTCCCTCTGTTTTCCGCATTCAATGCAGCAGATTTGAATTCTCCTGATTCCCTCTGGCGAATATCCTCGCTCAGAATCAGATCCCGAATCTCCTGAAGTTTCACTTGCTTTGGCCAGACGAACTACTCACAGCAGTTACCGTCGCACTCCAACTTTCTGGCAAAGAAGACAATAAAATTAAGGCCCTTACCTCGTCCTCGAAATTGATATCAACCGAGCTCAACTGAGTGATGATCACGTTGAACTCGTTGATATGATTGGCCACCGATCCTCCCTCCGGCATCCTCAGATTGAATAAACGTCTCATCAAGTAGAATTTATTCGACGCGGATGGCTTCTCATACATGTTGGACAACGCCTTCATCAAACCCTCCGTGGTTTTCTCTTCCAGGATGTTAAACGCTACGTTTCTCGCCAACGCCAGCCGAATAACCCCAAGAGCTTGCCTATCCAACAACTCCCAGTCTGCCTCCGTCATCTTTTCAGGCTTTCCTCCTGATAATGGTTCATGGAGTTTCTTCTGGTACAAATAATCCTCGATCTGCATCCGCCAGAATCCGAAATCCTTTCCATCAAACTTGTCAATTCTTACTTTACCATTTTCATACGCCATTGATTCGCCCACGGATCGCTGTAACCCGTGCTCTGATACCAGTTGCTAGGAATCAACGCGCATAAACGAAATTAAAAGCAAGAATCAAAGCAAGAAAAGACGACGAGACAATATTTACGTGGTTCGGCCAATAATGCCTACGTCCACGGACCTTCACTAGAGAGATTTCATTTCTTTGTATGAGATGCAATTACAAGGGGTGGAGAGCGTATATATCAATTCTTTTGTACACCTCTCTCACACTCTCATTACATAGCAACATGGGAGATATATATAGGCAAAGAAGAAGTCCAAAACGCGTCCATAACGAGTCGAGTCATCAAAGACGCGTGCATAGGTGTCGAAAACGCGTCCAGGCCATTCTGCCGTTTTGTGCCGCGGTCCAAGTCTTGATGCAGCGGCACGGCGCCGCGGCACTCCTCTGATGCCGCGGTCCTGTGCCGCGACATGCTTTCCTGATGCCGCGGTCCTGTGCCGCGGCATGCTTTTCCAGAATCTGAAATCAGCCCGTTTCCACCGTCTTCTTCTTCTTTTGATCCATTTGATTTGTCTCCACACTTTATCCCATCATTCTAAGAAGCTAAAAAAAGGTTAATCAATTTTTACAGTTAATGAGTTTTTAAGAATGTGGGTTATTTGCTCATTGTGTAGCAACCCAAGTTTTTCCCCATCAATTTATAATAAAACAGAATAAAATCTTGTTTATATCCCATATTTTGTCATTTAAGGATACAAGATATGTTAGTTATTAATTTATGATCACAATCCAACTCACCAGCTTATTTTTTATCAATCAAATATCTTCCCATCAACGTAAGGAAATAAGGCCTTAACTTAATATCCAAGTAATACTTGCTTTGTTGGTGTGGAGAAGATGTTGATCCTGGCATCAAGCGAATTAAAAATGACATAAATATTAGATAAATCTATATGTATATTAGGTTGATCCAATGGTTACATATTTTTCTCACAAAGTCATGGCATGGATTCAAGCTTCAAAGGCTTGTTGAGATTTTCCTCAACATTTCTTGTGTTCAGATCCAAATATAGTTTACATAAGTTTAGCAACATAATATATTCCGATTTAGTCATGGAAATATTTTAAAATTCGATACTTTAGATAGAAATTGTTGTGGTAGTAGCCGATGTATTTGGAGCAACAATTACACTTTCTCATATAAGAGGAATAAATTTGAGCGATAAAGTGTGATTACAATCTCAAGTAAATCTTGTATCATAATTTATAGTTGGATCTAGATCCATGTAGGTGGGTAAAGTACCAAATTTCATATGTAAATTAATTAGAATACAAAATGTTTGTTTCCTTTTAATTTCCTATTCTATATATCTGTCCTTTCTCAACTCATTTCTTTAGACAAAGACTCCGTTTGTTTCCTTTTAATTTCCTAATTGCCCTTAAAATATAGAACTTTGCTTATGTCCTTGTACGCGGGTGATTTAATGTCAGGTTAAAGTTAATTTTTACATTAACTCACTATTTAGTAAGGGACGGTGTGTAATTTGAATTATTTTTAAGCATTTTGGAGAATTTATTTTGTCAACAAATTTAGGACAAGCCTAAATGGAGTAGTTTCAGTCGACAAGAACCCTCCCACTAAATTATCAAATGAGTGACTCCCTATTGTCCCATTGTCAGCCAGGATCCTAAACAGAGTTGATGAGGAAATCATAGCTCAAATGTTAAGCATATGTTTCATATGAAAAGTGACTTGAAGATAGTTATTTACTTCAATTCCTCAACTATGAGCACGAGAAAAGAGAACAAGCTATCAAGTGTTATCAATGATTAGCATGTTTGAAAGCCTCGAGCCTCACGATCCCACCTCTAATTCATTTTAGTACTTATTCTTATTTTTTTAAGGATAAATTGTAATTAAATATCAGTGAGTAATTATTAAGATTTTGTACTAAAGGAATTGAGATACATGCAATGTGTAAAATTTTCTAATCTACACTATTATATATTTGAAGGGGGTGTAGGACCCACATTTTGCTTCCAATTGCTTAATTTTGATCAAATGGTGAATTCTTAGAATTTTGAATTAATTTTATTCTCTAAAAAGCTTTCATTGGTTGAATCTAATCTCTAATCTATGCTAAAATTGCTTAATTACCTTAAATCGAGGTAAACAAAAATACATGGAAATTTAATTTGATTATGACTAATTAAAGTTTCAACTTATTTCCGAATACAATGCTTAGTCCCTATGTCAATGCACGTAAATATATCCATTTCCCAAAATAGATTGTTGATTTGAAAAATTATCAATTAATACATTGAGAAAACTTACCTTTTTCTTCTCTATTTAAATGTCTTTTTTCCTTCTTAATAAATCGCAGCACCGTGTTGTCACCATCTTCATTGGTTCATGTGTGTGTAATTTTTCTTATTAGCTATGTTCTTTCTATAGGATGTCAAAAACTATGTTGGAGGTTCTTTAATTTGTTTTTGTCCAATTTTGATTTGGGAGACCATTTTATATATATTTTTTGTTCTCCATTTAGTTATATCTTCATGATAACAACAAGTAGTTGCTCTTATCAATTGTTCAAGATATATCATATAACTAGAAGATCATATGTCAATGCATATATTATGTCATAATATTGATATCCTTGATATGCTTAATGTCATTTATCCAAGAAAATATGCTTAATGTCTATCTTATGCGGTGATATTAATATCTGTTTTTGATGTGCTTAGATTCAATTGATACCATAGGTTATTAATCATATAGTTTGACACGCTAACTTTCACTAGAATTTCTATTATGCAGGCACCAATAGATTCGTGCTTGGTGATTATAATGAGGACAAGGACCACGGGTTAAACCCGAGAGGAGCAGCAAAATGCCGTCGGAGATTATGAGTATGGCAACTGACGACAATCATATATGGTATTTGTTCTTTCAATGTCTTGATTAATATTTCCAATCGTGTCAATCAAAGAGTGAAAAGAGTGTGAGAATTATTTTATTGTTCTTATGGTAATCTGGTGGACGATTTAAATGAAGACACCTTTCATTTGTATTTATTCATTCACTCATTCAGTTTGTATTTATTCATTCACGCATTCAATTTTTCTCTTCCATTGCATTTCACAATCGTATTCATTTTAATTTTTTTTTTATGAGTTTACAAATCACTGCATTTTACCTAAGTTAATTTATATTTGATTTGAGGTATTTCAGCCTTTGCAGACGGTTGGGCAAGCTCAACGACGCTCAAGACAAACTATTTCATTATTGAACCTTATCCAAAGATGTTGTTGGAGTCAATTTCTATTTATTCTCTATCAAAAGAAGGATCATTGTTCCGTTATATATTTTTTTTTTCGATTTTTTTTCCTTTTTTCATATTTTGAACTTTTCAGTCGTCCAATAATGTAGATTGAATATGACAATAAAATCAAGAATTTTCTTTTGCTCCATTCTATTTAAATTGAAAAACAATGAGAAAATAGCAGATACCCCCTAAACTATGAAGTGATGTGCACTTTGCCCCCCAAACTTTTAAAAATTGCACTCAACACCCTAAACTATCATATATGTGCACTTTGCCCCCTCGGTCAGCTTCGGGCAGCACACAGGGGGCAAAGTGCTACAAACCGCATAGGTGAGGGGGCAAAGCGCACATCACCTCATAGGTTGGAGGGTATCTGCTATTTTTTTTTTAAATTCAAATATTTTTAATATTAACTGTACCCACCTCGGTTAGCTTCGGGAAAATTCTTACCCATTCATCGTTCAATTTAAATCATGCATATTGGGATTTATTTGGATTTTTCTTGAAATATTATTTTTAGGTTTGAAATAAATAATTTTCAAATATGAAAATAAGAAAAATAAAAATAAAACATGAAAATAAATAAGAAAACAATGAAAAGAAGTATAAATTCAAATTTTCATAATTTTCTAAAAAAAAAAAAGACAATTCAAAAATCCGAAAACACGAAAATAAATAAAAAAAAATGAAAAAAATATCAAAATAAATAAAAAAATCTGGTGATGTGCACTTTGCCCCCTCACTTATGAGGTGATGTGCGCTTTGCCCCCTCACCTATGCGGTTTGTAGCACTTTGCCCCCTGGCTGCCCGAAGCTGACCGAGGGGGCAAAGTGCACATTTATGATAGTTTAGGGTGTTGAGTGCAACTTTTCATAGTTTGGGGGGGCAAAGTGAACATCACCTAATAGTTTGGGGGGGTATCTGCTATTTTCTCAAAAACAATATTGATCAATGATAATGAAAGTACAAAGTAACTTTGCTTTAATGGAGGAAGAATATCCAAAAGTTCCCACTGTTAAACTAATGAAATATTTGGTAGTTTCCTTAATTTCCCAACTTTGTCATTGTATATTAGTACCTTCTTTCTTTATTTTTACTTTTTTTCGAAGGGTTGAAATACGTATAAGGCTCTACACATTGACATACTTTTTATTGATTTGTAGTTTTTTTTTCTTTTGATAATTTTTTTGATTTGTAGTTATATTCTCTTTTTATCTCAATATTCAAACCTTAAAATTATTATGGTTATATGAACAAATGGTGTTTGAAGGAGGTAACTGACTCCAATTGTGTTGGATTGCACTTTGTTTTGAAAATTTTAAGCAAGTTACTTTCTAATTAATAGAATCGTTAAACATGTATAATTTGGAATATCTCTGTTAAGGAGCTGTTTTTGCTAAAAGAAAGTGACTTTGAATTGTCTATTTAATTGAACTCATAGTAAATTACCAAAGAATCATAATTAACATTTTATAAGTTACACGACCTTATTTTATTAAAATAATTTAAGCTTATTTATAAAATAAAACTTATTTTAAACATCTTATAAGATATTTTTGAAACTTATAATATGTTAGATTTGATTTTGAAAATAAGTTAAAATTGGGTTATCGAGTTTAGAAGATATTAATAATGACAATATTGTAATTAAGATGGTCATAGTAAAGAGGTTGATACGATCTCAAAAGAAATAAGTTAGGATATCTTAATTTGCTTTCTAAGAGCTTATAAACTCTCAACATCTTATTCATAAATTTTTTTATAAGATTTTATTTAAAAATATCTCCTGATTAATTGTTTCATAAGATCTTTATAAGGAATGTACAAGCTCACCCGTACACACTTTTAATCTAACATCTATATCTAAGTTCAGAAGACACTTACAAAATTCAAAATATGAGTTTAGTAACAACCTCTTTAATTATGATACAGGAAAATATTTTATTTGTAAGAAATTTGTTTTTATTTCTAGCTATCATTTTGGTTTGAGATGCGAGTTGTTCAAAGTGCGTAAATACTATATTTTTATTTCCACTAGAACCATTATATTTTTTGTTTGCCATGAAACATTAAGGATTTACAAACACTTCATCATATGCTTAAACTTTATTCATATTCTATGTGCAAATGTTTTGGCAAAATTGGGGCATAGAGAATCTTAAAAAGAGTTGGTAAATATAGTGAAGATTTCACACATCCGTGCATAGCACGGGGTTCACGCTAGTAGTATATATATGTGATGGAAGCACCTTTCAAGAGTTATGCACATCAATACATTTGTATTATTGGGGGAAAAACAATGCCATGAAGTTCACACCGGATCTGCACTAAGTATGCACGATTTATGATAGTCTTGGTGCACAAATCTTAAAGCACATTGTAGCTCAATTTGAGGACATATAGATTTGAAGTAACTTATCTAGATTGGCTTTATTAGTCTACAATTTTGCATACGATTAGAGTAGCTTATTATCGAGCATTCTATTTTGGCATTTGTCGAAAGTAAATATTGATGTTGTATTGTATCATGTGTTTTTATGTAAATTACTTAGAGCTTAAATTTTTGGCATTTTTTTAAATTTCTAAATTGTCCTCAGGATATAGAATTCTGGCTTTTTAAGCCTACGCAGGTGGTGTGGTGTCAAGTTAAAATTAATTGTCACATTAATTTACTATTTAGTAATAGGTTATATCTAATTTGAATAATATTCAGGCATCTTGGAGAAACTTATAATGTCGACAAATTCATGACAAGCCTAAATGGAGTATTACAGGTTGACAAACACCCTTCTACAAAACTATCAAATAGGAGGTTCCCATTGTTAGGATTCCTAACAAGGTTTCTAAGATTTTCATAGCTTCAAGTATTAAGCTCATTTTCTAGAATAAAAAAAAAATGAATATGGTTACTTCAATTCCTTAACTATGATCAAGAAAAAGAGAGCAAACTATCAAATGCATATCAATGCATGGCCATGATTGAAATCCTCAAGCCTCAAGATACCATCTCCATTTCATATTTAGTTTTTAATTAGCAAAATTTTCGAGGATAAATTATAGTTAAGTATCAGTGAATAATTAACAGTATTTCATACTAAGTTAATTGAGATATACCTCTATTGTGGTGAATATGAACTACTAGTAGATTTTCTATCTTTGCTTTTCCAAGGAGCGTATTGATCAATACAGAGGCAAATGACTGAGTGAATTGGCAATGCCAAAACTCAATCATTGCTTAGTGGAGAAAGAAGAAATCATGATAGAACTGATGTTCAAGTATCCTGCTCCATCGTTGTGCATGAATTCTAAGAAGCTAGAAAAAATCACCGATGATATTCTATAGTTCATGGATTTTTAAATGTGATTTATTTGGTCATTGTGGTGTAGTAACCCAAACTTTTTTCCTATCAATTTATAAATAAGACAAAATAGTCTTGCTTATACCCCAAATTTTGCCATTTAAGGTACACAAGATATAGTTCTTATTAATTTATCACAATCCAACTCATTATTCTACTTTTTGTATTCAAATATCTTCCCATCAACATAAGTAAATGAGGGATGTTTTTATCTGGGATCAACTTTCAAGTAGTACTACTATTGGCCCAGTGTGTTGCATGGATTGAAACTTTTAGTGCAAAAGTTTATTAATTTGTAATTCTTGCTTAACATCACATTAATAAAAAAAAATTATTATTACACAAATAAAACATATTGAATTTGAATCAACTTACAATGTTATTGAGGACAAACAAATTAAACAATGTTATTTTTTTACAATTTAAAGTTCTTTTTATATGAATTTCAACTTTATTATATGACTCTCAAATTATAAAGTTAGTTGTGCAAATATAAATGTGTTTCATTTAGTAAACAACGTCAAAATTAACAACATAATTGACAAAAACAATCCAAATTCACAAAACTTACAGTATTGTTGGGGGTTAGTTTCTTCTTCAAAAAATATGTACTGAATGTTGATTTGGTAGGAATTGAGACAAATTTGATTTAGCATATTACATAATCTTTAGGAAAATATAATGGACCACGAGTACATATATATATATATACATATTTTTATATATATATATATATATTTATATGTAAATACACGTCATAATTATATCCATGAGGTCTATATTAGATGTCACTGACATTAATAATATGTAAAATAGCTCTAAAATGTAGCAAAATCGTGAACAAAAAATGTTATGAACCTCTTGGTTCATATGGGAGAGAGATAAACAATGAGATTTAATTCATTTAAATAGTATAATATGCTTTTAAGATATTACTCCTTTTCACTTTGAGTCAAGTCAAAAAAAAAATATTGATGCACTACATAATACTAAAAAGTGCATTTGTTGCCATATTCGTTTCATTGAAAAGTGAGAATAAATTTGTTTACAAAATAATTTACTATTATTTTCTTTGTTCAACATCACATAATCCAATAAATAGTGTGTGTTATATTATATTTGAAAAGAAGTTATAAAATTGAATTTGTTTTTTATCAAAGAACTCTTTAAAAGTTCTAATCTTAACTAATGCTACTTCATATCTTTTATATCTTTTCAATTTTATAAAACATCTTATAAATTTTATCATTGAAAAAACCTTTGACTTAATTTTTGTAACTTTTACTTTTTAAAATTACAATTCATATAAGGACGGAATAATAAACTATGCACATATGAATTTACAAATAATTAGGTTTTATACTTAATATATTTATCATATTTATAAAGTTATAATGAACTTTTAAAATATAAAATTGATTTTTTTTTGGTAATAATATAAAATATAAGTAATATATTTATCACTTTTATAAATTAATTGGGTTTTACGAATAATATATTTATCATATCTATAAATAATTAGGTTTTACAAGATTATAAATATTTGTCATATTTATAAAGTCGTCATATTTTTAATGATTCTATAAGTCTTCAAGTATTTATTTTCTGACTTTTATAAATTAATTGGGTTTTACGAATAATATATTTATCATATCTATAAATAATTAGGTTTTACAAGATTATAAATATTTGTCATATTTATAAAGTCATCATATTTTTAATGATTCTATAAGTCTTCAAGTATTTATTTTCTGAGAGGTGAATTATAACTTAGAAACTTCTTGTGTTATCCATAGAGCTCATACAATTAAACATCCAACTCAAATAATCAATTTAAGCAACATAAATTCATTACACACATGACTTCAAGTTATCATCTTCATAATAACTCTTAGGACGACTTCAACTTGCAAACACGAAGATGAATCTTAGTATTCTTTAAAGGTCCAGAAAAACAATCACAATATAACAGTTGAGGAGAAAATATTATGAATATCAAATTAATATAACTATATTTACCTGCATTCAGCGCTTCATTTTTTATTTTCAGATGTTGAGTCATTTTACTCTTGCAACAAAGAAAAAATATGAGTAAAAAGTTTAAGAACAAATTATTAGATTGCATCAAAGATTGAATAATTACAAAGAGAAAATAGTTGAGGTGTATATTTTCTGACACACATAAGGAGAATCTTATATTGGCTTTCAAAGAGAAAAGTTCATTTTGTGGAGAAAGAAGAGGAGAAGTAATTGACTATTTAATATTAGTTTGAAACGATTTTCAAATTTTGTGGTTACTAAATTAATTCAATATCTTTGCCTAAAATTGTGTGCTATCTTTCCATGTGTGTCAATGTAAATATATAGTAACCAAAATAATACAATTTCATGAAGTTGCGCCACTATTCTAAACTTTAGATACAACCTATTGAATTTTTCCAATTTTTCGTTTACAGATAACTTTAAAAATAAATTTTTAATAGAAACAATTTTGATTTAATTCATATAACTTCTTAACAATTTGAATGAGAAAATAAATACACTAAACTTATTGAATGATTGAATTTAAATCAAAGAATAAAAATAAAAATATAATAATAATAAGAGAGTGAATCAAATAATATGGAATATACAATATGAAACATCAATGACATAGATATAGAAATATGTTTGTATGGCAAGATAAATCAAAAGTAACTAATCCACCTCATTGTACACATAAGAGAGATGTGGTTGGTATTCATTTTTAATACTAGTACAATACAATTTTGATTTAATCCGTATAAAATATCCACGTTTCAAATGAGAAAATAAATGCTCTGACCTTATGGAATGGTTGAATTTGTATCAAAGAATAAAAATTAAATTATAATAATACTGAGATAATGAAGCAAATAGCATGTGATATATAATAGAAAATATTATCAATGATCATAGAAATATGTTTACATGGCAAAATAGATCAAAAGTAACTTATCCACCTCATTGTACACATATGATAGAGATGGAATCATCGGTTGGTATTCATGTTAAATATTATAATATGATTCGGTTTGTGCGGCTTATTGGGAAAGTTAATACTCGCATTAAGCAAATTAGATGGGACATCAATATTAGATAATTCAATACGTATATTGGCGATATAGAAGGAAGATCACACACTGTCATGTTTTGACATGACTACTTTTTTTTTTTTAAGTATAAAATCAAGTTTAAATCAACTACAAAGAAGCAAGGGAAAATTATTATTAACTAAATAGGGAGTTATCAAATAAATAAAGACATGATAACTTTTAAGTTTTAACTAATTGGGAAGAAGGGATTTCTAAACTTTATAAATTACTAAAATACCAAATTCAATCCAAAATCATATTTTTATTACCTATTCCATAATTTTCCTGAAAATATACATATTCTCAACCCGCCAATCTTTCATTCATCACTGGTCGACGTTTATTTTCTTAATTTTTTACAAAGTTATGCATTGATTGATGAAAAAATGCGAGTAATATTTGATTATATATATTAGAACCAAATTTATAACACTTAAGAACACTTCGTGACAACTGAAACTTATACTGAATAAATTTTTTACTTAACTTTTACAATAATGACTTCAGATCAAACTGCAGTCATCCAACAATAAATAAGAGATTAACAATAAATAATATATCAAATATTGCAGTTAAGTATATCTTATTTCCTTTAGCAAAGAATGCTTGATAAATAGTGTGATAAAAAATAATTAAAAAAAATTAACCAAATGATTCGTCAAATCATCAAAAGAGATTGTTTTTTCATGCTTTTGACACTCTCTTAATTGGAAGAACCACCTACATGAATGTGTTTTAGAAAAGAGATTGATAATGAGGTTGAAGATGCTAGAAGAAGAAAGTATGAGAACATTTCCTAAACAATTTCGTTATCATAATGTAGAAATTTACATATCTTCCTATAACATTTATCTTTGAATATCATTTGTGCGTTCATGGTTGTCATTATATTTTTTCCTATGTGACAAAATTATTCAAATGGGTTGTTAATAAAAAATATTTTTCACATCAAGTTTGATAATTTTAAATTGAAACGAGTCATGGGATACAGTTAAAGGCCTTAAATTGCAATGTTGAAGTTGATAGAGTTATCAAAAAACAGTTTTGACTTGTTGCACATGAACTTACAGAATCGTTATTTATATATAAAGAAATAAAAGCTTATATACTGTTGTTTTCAATTATTTTAAAAATTTTAGAGGCGTCGTACAAATTTGTGCCAACTAATATTGAATTTCATATTCATTGTGATGAGTCGATTTGTTAAGAAATTAGTGATAAAATAAATTATTAAATGGATAATTTGTCATTTGTTAGAAAAGAAAAGAATGAAAGGAGTAACATGGTTGATTTTGCCTTATAATTAGCCTATTAATAATTTGCAAAGTGTAGCAATCTCTTCTTGCAAAGTGTAGCAATCTCTTATTTTCATATTTAGGTTTAGGGTTTTAGGAAAATAACTTGAAGACAGTTACTTACTTTAATTATCCATGTGAAAGGAAACAGTGAACAAGCTATCAAAGACATATCAATGTTTGACCATGTGTGAAAGCATCAAGCCTCATGATACCACCTCCAATGTAATTTTAGTCCTTAATTCTGAATTATTAGGATCTCTAGCTAAAATTTGAAGATAAAATGTAGTTAAGTATCATGAGTAATTATTAGGATTTTTATTAAAGGAATTGAGATATATTTCTAATATGGTGAATGGGAAGAAGTAATAGTCTTTTACATTAAGTTTTTTTTTTTTTTAAATGAGCAAATTTGATCGATAGCGAGACAAATGATCATGAAATGACCAAGGGAATTTGAAATGCCAAAACTAAAATGTTGCTCAGTGGAGAAAGAAGAACCACTAAAGGAAATGATGATGAAGAATCATGTTTCATCGCTATGAATTCTAAGAAGCTGAAAAGAACCACCAACCAACTTTTTTTAGAATTCAGGGGTTTAGGAAAGCACTAACAATTGTGAATAAAATCTAAAGGAGCCACAAGCTAAAGTAAATTAAAATGGATATGAATAAGCATATATAACAGCACACCACAATTTTTTTAACCAAGTTTATATGTAATTAAGAATAATACACACCTTTGTGAAGAAAGATATGTTGTGTATGCACAATTTAGACTAGAGCAAGAACAAGATGTTCTATTCTAAAATTTGTTTATTAATCTTATCAACCAACTATCACGGTATAACTATAGAGTTTTATGGATATTAAGAGCAATTATTCATGAGATTTCATGATAACTGTATGCATTTCCATTTTCCTTTTTCTTTACCAAGAATATTTCAGGTACTTTACTAATTTTATCACAATAAATAGCACAACATCCTCAATATGTTCCTTTTTTGGTCGTAATGGATATATATATATGTATGTAAGTATGAATATATATATATATATGTGAATATGAATATATATATATATGTGAATATGAATATATATATATATATATGTATGTATTCAACTTTACCGTCTTTCTAATGAAATGCCAGAATTCGTACCTTATTTGTCTTGATAACATTCCAATGCATGGAAGAGATTTCTGAATTTCTAAGTAGCACTTGATGCTCTCACGAAATTAACTTTACCATGTGGCTGCAAGACCATGATAACCTCTAGTGGCTGTAAGAACATGATAACCTCTGGAGCTTGATAGAATTGACCCTTTTTCATGGAAATAAATAGCAAAATCATATCAAAGATCAGATAAGTCGAAATAATAAAAACACAAAATCATAATTTAAGGCCTTATTTTTTTTATAAATATTAGGTAATCTGTTTTCAAATAATAACGGGATCATCTAAAAATATCAACACCAAACTAAATAAGATGATCAACTCAAAAGAATACAATACAATAAAGTTACTCTTAAATAGTGTAAACTATATTACCAAGTTTTAAACAATTATAAAAACTAATCTGTAAAGGTCAATACACAAAATCCAAAACAATAGTATTAAATATGTAACTTTCACTAAGAATGAAAAGTACTAGTTTATATTTTATAACTATTAGGTGGTTGTAATGTTGTGGATTCTTGAAATGAAATAATAATCACACAAGATTTGCACCATATCCAAACGAAATATGGATCGGTAGGAAAGACATATTCCAAAGTTAGTAGGAAAAATATGCAATATTCGTCTGTTGCTATGACAGGTGGAGTCGAAAGTGGAACAACCAAGACATGAATACTGTTATTGCCTGTACCTTTCTGAACAGGCTGATTGCAATGTTCCAAATACACTTGTCATAGAAACTGTTCAAGTTGTAAAAATAAAAGGGTTGCAGCAGCGGAGTATATAGCAAAGTTTATTGAAGAAGCTCGTTCACCTTTTATAAGGAAGAACAAGATCATCCTAAATCCTGACGAGGTGAATCTAATTATGGAACTCTCACATAATTGCAACATTGAGGCCACTCACACTGAAAGTCCTGGTGTCTTCATTTGGGATGTCGAAACTCAATTAAATCATCACTCTGTTGGAGATGTGAAAACATCTAAACATGATTTGACACTAAATGGAAAAGGATAATGCTGAATTTGCACAAGCAATGCGCCCTACTGGGCCTTTGTGCTCTCTAGAGAGAAGGACAAATATGTGGTTTTGTGGACAATCCATGACCAGGTATCTTCTTTGGTAGCAAATCTATAACCCTAAAAAACTCAGACCATTAGTGCTCGAAGGATATTCAAAGAACACGAGGATACTATTGAAGACATTCAATCTAACACATCAAGCTCACATGAGTTCTCTAGTGTTGGAGATGATTCGTGTCTTATACTGTATGCAAGATTGCCCATGTTCCCACTGTAAAGGTCAAAATGGCTCACAAAGCGGATATTCACTATGTTGGTTGGATTTCTAATGATGTTAATTTGATTTTAACTGGATCTGCTGATAATACCATTCACATGTACTTCCAAGGGAGCTGGATTCCCGGTTCACATATTTGAAGGCTATATTACCCATGTCCTTTGTATCCAGTAGTCTCCAGCTAAGGCATCTTTGTTTGGGGGTGGGATAGAGAATAATATCCTGAATATCAGGGATCTCAAGAATATTGTCAAGCTGGAGGGTTCTTCCTGAAAAGAAAAATCAATTAATTACCTAGGCTTATTCTTTCAACATGTAGACCCCGTGTCAAGATTGTTGATTTTCAGTGAAATGTAGAAGATCTGTGGACAATTGTTAGTGTGTCTAGTGATGATACAAAGCTAGGTGGGGAAGGAACCATATAGACATTGCGAATGATTGACCTACTTTACAGGTCGGAAAGGAAGTTCTTACTAAGCTAGAAAAACTCAAAGTTCATATACCGGAATGTTCTTCGTCTTGATTAAATCTTTTGAAAGCTGTGGATATTATGTGGTCTTCTTGAATCATGATATTTAGTAAGCATGAAATTTATGGGCGATTATCCTAAAAGAAATCATAACTTATATTACGATTTATTTTCATCCAAGGTATACAAGATACAATTCTTAATTATCATCCAACTCATCATCTTACATTTTATCTATCAAATTTTAAAGTAAACGAGGCTGCAAGTTTCAAATAATATTACCTTCACGCCACTTGGAGAGAAATAATTCTTGCACCAAGCAAGTTTAAAAGGTACGCCAATCTTCAATCTATTGATTTAGAAGGAATAGTAAATCAATACTAACATAGACGCCATACATGTGTTTAGTATGAAATCAAGTTTAAATCAACTATAAGAAACTAATTATTAATCGCAATCCACAAAACTCATTATGTTCTTTTTTTCTGTCGTAACGGTTACATATATATATATATATATATATATATATATCCAACTATACCATCTTTCTAATGAAATGCCAGAATTCATACCTTGTTTGTTTTGATACATTCCAATGTATGTTAGAGATTTTTGAACTTTTGAATAGCATTTGATGCTCTCCCGAAATTAACTTTCCACATGTCTGCAAAAACATGATAACCTCTGGAGCTTGATAGAGCCGATCCATTTTCATGGAAATGGCAAAAACATACCAAAGATTAGATTAGTCGAAATAATGAAAACACAAAAATCATAATTTAAGGCCTTATATTGTTTTCCAACTATTTGGTAATCTGTTATCAAATAATAATGGAATCATCTAAAAATATTAACACCGACCTAACTAAGATGTTCAACTCAACATAATACAATACAATAAAGTGGCTCGTAAATAGTGTGAACTATTTTACCAAGTTTTACACAATTACAAAAAAACTAATCTATAAAGGTCAACCCATAAAATCTAAAACAATAGTATTAAATATGTTACGTTCGCGAAGAATGAAAAGTACTAGCTATAACTATTAGGGATAAAGACATTAAACCCTTCAAACTATTGACTTTTTTGCACTTTTTTAGAGATACTTTTTTTTTTCACTTTGCATCCTGAACTTCACGGGATTTGCAGATTCTTATATAAAAGCATCTTCTGGTGGAATATTCTACCATAGATTCCTCACATGCTAGACATGTGCAATTTCTAAAGTTAAATTTATCATTTGAAGTGATTAATTTTGATGAATTACTCTTTTACCCTTAAAATTGTCATAATTTTATTTAAAAATATGATTGAAGTAAATAAAAAAAATACTATATTTATTTTTTGTCTTAAAATTTTAGTTAAATAATTCTTCTTCTTCATCAATTCTCTGCATGTGTGTATATATATATATATATATATTTATGTGTGCGTGAATGTGTGTTAATATGTGTGTATGTGTGCGTGGAAATTTGAAGGGGTGTGTGTGAATCTGTGTGTGTGTGTGTACGTATATATATTTATATGTGCATGCGTGTGTAAATCAATGTGTGTGTGTATATGTGAATGTGTGTGTGTATATATGTGTATGTGTGTGTATATATATGTATGTGTGTGCGAGTTTGGAATAGTTTTTAGAAGAAAATCCATTGAAGAAAGGAGATGGTGATGAAGAAATTTGGGAAAAATGAAGTTTAGAAGAAGTACAATGGAGCTTGGAAAAAGCAAAAATGATGTTTGGAAGAAGCAAATAAGGGCAACATAGTTATTTCACAAAAATCTCATCTAAAATGACTGATATACCCTTAAAAAAGGCACATGCATGGCATGTGACGGAAATCTAGGCTGAATATTCCATCGAAAGATACTTATATATAAGAATCTGTAAATCCCATGAAGTTCAAGATACAAAGTGAAAAAAAGAGCATTTCTAAAAAGTGCAAAAAAGTCAATAGTTTCTTAGAGTTTAATGTCTTTACCCCTAACTATTAGGTGCTAGTAATGTTGTGGCTTCTTGAAATGAAATAATAATCACACTGAGTATATGCCCTCGAATGCCATAAAGAGGATAGATTTATAGGGCATAAACATTGTAACTAAACTATGATTTTTCTATTAATATAAGGCAGTTGATTGTTGTTTTCTTATAGGCATTTATAAGGTATGAATAAACAACGTGAAGTCCTTGATGGCAAGGCGAACCTTCTACCTCCTATGGGACAGGAGGAAAGGTACTAGAATGGTTTGACACTTGACATCTAAAAGGGTTCGCAAGTCTAAGAAATATTGATTGGGCATCAATAGTGAAAAAAGACTTGTATGATGTAAGTTTCGACAAAGAAAGTGCCAGTCGTACACTATGGAAATGGTAGTGGGAACTTATATCATAGACGTGTCAATTGGACTGATATGTTCAAACACGGCTCGCATCAGTTCATCACATGGGTATTCACTCATTGACAGTCAATGATGAAACTGATAAGTAGTGATAGGTACGTGTGAACCTCTGACCTGAGAAATCGAGTTGAAGATATACTTGTGACATCAAGTCTGTCATTAGAGTAGTTAGATTCAAATCACCTGTTGGTGGAATCGACCTCGAAGTGCGACTTGATGGGCAAGTAGCATTGTTAACTGATTTGCAATATGAAATTTATTCTCTCATAAGTGAATGAGTAAAATATCCTATGCGATCATGAATAAGTGAGGATGAAAGTCTTTGGCCAAAGCATTTAAATACCTCGACTTATTATGAGCTTGACTTTAAACCATATGAGTTTGACTTTAAACCATGACTCTTACTTGACTGGGATATAAGAATAAAAGGTCTATACACGTACGGTATTCACGGCGTAAAGGTTTGGAAATGATCCTATTCATTCGTTCTCAATTGGGTTACGGTGTGAGCCACGAGACTGGCTAGGTGTCACTCACACCCTTTTGGATTCCTCCCAATGGCCTTTTGAGACGAACCTAAAGAGTCGCGCTTAAAGGAAGTGCAAAAGGAAAAATATGGGAAAAAGACTTGAGAGAAATTCACGGCATTGGATGCCGTAATTAATTAATTAATTATTGGTTAATTTAATTAATTAATTAAATTAATGAGTTAATTAATTTCTTGGAGAAATTGAATTATAAATTAATTAGGAATTGAATTAATTGGATTATCAATTTATTTATTGGATAAATAAATTATCCGATTAATTAATTAGCAAGCAAGACGAAAGCCCGAAGGCTTCCGAGCCCACTAAGGGGCGGCCAAATAGACGCCCAAATAGGGCTCTTGCATGCTAGGGTTATTGTTTCATAATGATATAAATATATCACAAGGTGAAAAATAACACAAGGCAACTTACATAACTTTCTCTCCAAGAAAAAGTCTCCCACCTCTTTCTCTCTCTCTAGCCGTCTTTGACAAGGAAGAAAGGAGGAGTTTTTCGTTTTTGATTCCGGCGTGACGAATTAGAGATGTTGGCAAATTCGGCGTTAGAGAAAAGGATCACGTTCATAAATCAACATACGCGAGAACGGTAATCTTTCTATACACAATTAAACATGAGGATTAGAAATGATTCGGGCTTTGGGAATTAAATTTACTTTCCGCTGCGTTATATTTGAATAATTCCCAACACACACGACATTGGCACCATATCCGCACGGAATATGCATGGGTAGGAAAAACATATTCCAAAGTTAGTAGGGAAATATGCAATCTTGGTCTGTTGCTATGACAAGTGGAGCTCGCACGTGGAACAACTAAGATTGAAATAGTGTCATCGTCTTTACCTTTTTGAACAGACTGATTGAAGTGTTACAAATACACTCGTCATTGCAACTATTCAAGTTGTAAAAAAAAATGGGTTACAATAGCGGAGTTCATAGCAGAGTTCAATGAAGAAGCTCGTTTAGTTTTTATAAGGAAGAGCATGACCATCCTACATCCTAGCAAAGTGAATCAAATCAGGAAACTACCACATAATTGCAAATTGTGGCCACTCACACTGATAGTCCTGGTGTAAGACCCGACATTTTTTTCCCCACAATAAGAATGCTTAGAAAAAAAAATCTTTATTATATGTTAGCTAAAATTTAATTAAAGGAGAGAGGTATATAATTAATATGTATTAAGTGGGACTAGAGAAGTATAGATGAAGTGGGTCGAGGTTAGAATTTCATTAACCTTAAAACTTGAGGATTAAGTCTAATAACCTAGTTACCCTATGTAAGTCAAGTTATATTTATACAAGGATGGAAAGACGAGGAGAAGGGAGAAAAGGGAAAAAGGAATATAGGGGGCTTTAAGTTGAAAGAGACGTGAAGATCAGCAGTGAAGGAAGATTAACATTATAGAGAGGCCGAGGAAAAGAATTGTCTTCCTGTCATCAAGCATCTGCTTAGTACGTATACCCTACTCCTGATTCATTAAGTTAGATTTTTACGGATGGTCTGTCATAGGATAGATCTAAGATATAGTTAAATTATAATTGTGATGAAGAAACAAAATTATCATTCGAAAACTCGGCACGACAGATGTTGCACCAGGACGAGTCAATCTTTAAGTTGAGGAAATTGTAGTAATACAGATCATGGATGATGAATTGATGATGAAGTCAGCTATCGGTTGGTGGGTTGGCAATATATATAATTATATGGGTACATGTATAAAATTATACACTAATATTGTTATATCCATAAAAGAGTGCAGAATGATGATAGAATTGTGGCTTTGGAAAATGGGTGAACTGCTGGGTGGATTTGTAAGATAACTGATAGCAATCATCTTTTTATTATTTTTGATTAGTGGAGGAATAGGACTTGAGATTTGGGTTTCTGGGATTAGAAGTATATAAATGTTAAACTAAATAGTTGACACTTGCTGTTTCTTTTAGATTCGTAAGAAACAAGGAAAACAAAAAGGAAGCATTGAGGTGTGCTTAATTTCGTATAAAGTGGGGTAAGTGATTGTTCACTCTTCTAGTTTATATAAACTCGTATATGTAGTATTTTTGGTGTGCGTGTGTGATTTTTCGTAACTTGGATCATGCAAGCTTATATATATGTATTGATTTGTGGAAACGTGAATATGACTTGAGTTTTTGAGTGTGGAATTGAAAAGTGAAAAATATGATATCATTTTTGTGATAGCATGGTTTTGAAAACGTGAGTGTTGTGGAGGTGGTTTTGAAAACGGGATTGTGGTAGAGATGGTTTTGAAAACATGATTGTTGTGGAGGTGGTTTTGAAAACCCGTGGTTGAGACTAATACGACATTGACTATTCCGGAATAGGCGATGGAAAGCCGTGACCTATTTGGGTTTGAGGGTTGGTCAGTGACCCAGGATAGGGGGGTGATGCCTATCTCAGTGACCCAGTGTAGGGGGGTGAAGCCTACACCAGTGACCCTGTACAGGGGGGTGAAACCTGTACTAGTGACCCGAGACAGGGGGGTTAAACCTGTCCCTGACCAATATTGGCTTATGTGTTAGTTTTGCATGGTGAATTTTGAATCGAGATTGGTTGTTTTACCCATATTAAATGTTTCCAAGTATTGTTTTATCTTATCGTGATATTCTTTTAAAATTATCGTGTTAAAAGTTATGGTTTTCTCTAGACAAAAGAAATAACTTTTATTTTGCTTGCTTGATCCGATTAGTTGGGTGTTAGAGTTGCTTACTGGGCCGTCGAGCTCATTCTTTTATTGACATTCTTTTTCAGATACCCAGAATTAGTGAAAAGAAGAATTTTTTACGTCGGTTGACCAAGTCTCGAGGAACTCGATTTAGAAGTTTTTTTTTATCGCTTTTAGTTTAATTCGAGTCGATTAGACTTATTAGTTTTGGATCCTTTGGATTTAGAAATTTATTTATGCGAATCGTCTTAATTTGACTGTACAAGAGATTTGTATTATTCATTGGAGAGTTGAGTTTTTTTTAACAAGTTGATAACGGAGTTGGTAATATTGTATTTCATCTATTTTTAGGTATAGATGCTCTATACCAATGTTATTGTTAGGTTAGCCTTGCAGGCTTTTGGAACGTTCTCAGAAGCTTGTGGCGGTTGTCATGATCCCAGGGCTCGGGGCATGACTATTTTAGTGGTATCAGAGCTTAGGTTATGGGAACTGTCGTTGGTGTGGAGTTAAATCATTCCTTTGGAGGAGTTGAAACATTGTTTTTGCGGAGTTATAGGCACATTTGAGAATGACGTTATGGACTTTTGAAAATTGTCTTTGTTATCTGATATAGGATAGATGTTGGGGGGATGTCGAGTAGCTTCAAGGATTAATATCGACTATGAATTAGTAAATTGAATAATTACATTTTGGACTCAGGTTATGATTTTCGGAAATTAGCGTTGTTGTGCAGTTAAAGTGTTGGATAAAATGGTACAAATTGTGGTTGAGTACGAAATTCGAACGCCGTTAGTATCCGGGATACTTAAGATTATTGGATAATCTTAATCTACGTTCCGAGTAGATGAGTTTAGCATTTCGAATTTCTCTAATCGGAACGAATGAGAAATTAAATGCTAAATTGAAGGGTTTGAATTGTGTATCCCATATTTTGATATAATTTTATTTAATATGTCATGCATATATCATGAATGACACAACACATTTTAATGGAAAATATGTCATGAATACATCATGAATGACATATGAGCACTTCAAGGTGGTGGAGCATCTTGGATGGCTAAGATTTGATCTTAGAAATGGATGGTGTGGATTGATTCTTATGGAAATGGATTTTGCCTATAAATAGCAACCATTCCAACCATTTTGAAACACACCAACTCAAAACACAACATATTCTCTCTAAGTGTTCTTGAGTTCTATAAAATCATCTTCATCTTTTTCTTGAGATTTCAACAGTAAATTAAGTTCGTAGTTTCTGAAATTGAAGTGGTTCAATCTTCAGAAAAGTATATCGTTGTATCTTGGGACACTTGTTGCAAGAACTCGTACCACCAAGGCGGGGCAATTTAGTGTTAAGGATAGAGAGTTCTCTCTCGCCTCGATATAATCTTTCTTTGTTAGCAATTTGATACGTTTGTGAAGTTTTGAAACAACAAACTTAACACTAAATTTTCTTGTTGTTGTTCAAAAGTTATCACTTGTTCAAATGGAAAATATGGGAAATGTTGATGGTGCTACTCTTGATTTCGGTCTTGGACCAGGTGCTATTCATGGTCTCGGTATTATCAATGGCTCCTGTGGAGGTTCTGGTTTTAGTTACGGTTCAGGGCTGGGTCCTGGTTCCGGTTTTGGCATTGGCTCTGGTGGGGGTGCCGGGCTAGGTTCTGGTTCAGGGTTGGGCCCTGGTTCCGGTTCTGGCTCTGCTCCGGTCCCTCCATTTGTTTCAATGGCTAATCCTGTTATACCGGTTCAGGCTGAAAAACCGGAGAAGTTCAGCGGGGCTGACTTCAAGAGGTGGCAACAAAAGATGTTGTTTTACCTCACGACTTTGAACCAAGCAAGGTACTTAAGGGAAATGCTCCTTATGTCCCGGTTGAGTCAACTGATAGTGATCTGAGGAAGGCATATGATTCCTGGATACATGGTGATTTCCTTTGCAGAAATTACCTACTCAATGGATTGAATGATTCGCTTTACAGCGTATATTCTGAAGTAAAAACTGCCAAAGACCTCTGGGAGGCACTGGACAAGAAGTATAGAACTGAGGACGCTGGACTAAAGAAGTTCGTGGTCGCGAAGTTCTTAGACTTCAAAATGGTAGACTCTAAGTCTGTGACAAGCCAAGTTCAAGAGTTTCAAATTATATTACATGAAATTCATGCTGAGAACATGGCTCTGAGTGAGTCCTTCCAAGTAGCTTCTATCATTGAGAAGTTACCGCCTTCTTGGAAGGATTTCAAGAATTACTTGAAGCACAAACGAAAGGAGATGAGTCTAGAAGACTTGGTTGTCCGACTCAGAATTGAGGAAGACAATCGGGGATCAGACAAGAAGCTCCTTGTGCAGGCAATGGCAAACATTGCTGAAGTTCCGGAGAGTTCTGACCGGAAGAGAAAATTCCAAGGAAAATTCCAAGGAAATTCCCAGAAAAAGAAGGCTGCCGGGAAAGGAAAGTCAAGGGCGGGAGACCGCTGTCACAACTGTGACAAACCTGGTCATTGGGCCAGAGATTGTAGAGAGCCCAAGAAAAACAAGTTTCATGGGCAAGGTTCTGGCCATAACCAGAACAAAGGCAAGAACCGGGTGCAAAATGAAGTGCACCTAGCTGTTGATGATGTCCAGGGTATCAACAAGATGATCGATGACCTGTCGGACAAACAGGTGCCGATCGATCTAACAGATCTTGATCTCACTGCCGTCGTGTTCGAAGCCAACTTGGTGGACAACCCGAGGGAGTGGTTTGTTGACACTGGAGCTACTCGCCATATCTGTTCAGATAGGGCTGCCTTCTCGTCCTATACCCCAACTGAAGGACGAAGACTGTTTATGGGCAACTCAGCCACATCTCCAGTGGTTGGAATGGGGAAAGTTGTGCTGAAGATGACTTCAGGCAAAGAACTGACATTGACTGAAGTTCTGCATGTTCCGGAGATTCGCAAGAATTTGGTATCCGGTTCAGCTTTGGTCAAGAATGGGTTCAAGATAGTCTTCGAGGCTGATAGATTTTCTTTAACAAAGAGAGGATTTTATGTTGGAAAAGGTTACCTTGAGCAGGGCCTTTTCAAGATGAATGTAATGAATGTAATCCGCTCTGTTGTAATTGAAAATGAAAGCAATAAAAGTATTGAGAATTCTGTTTATTTGCTTGAGTATTCTAATTTGTGGCATGTCAGACTAGGACATGTAAATTATAATACTATTCGAAGATTGGTCAACTTGAACTTATTACCAACTTTTAAAGTTGAAAATGAACATAAATGTGGAATTTGTGTTGAGGCAAAACTAGTCAAACAACCGTTTCCTTCAGTGGAAAGAAACACCGCACCACTAGAACTTATTCACAGTGACATCTGTGATTTGAAGTTTGTGCAAACTAGAGGTGGGAAAAAGTATTTCATTACATTCATAGATGATTGCACAAAGTATTGTTATGTGTATTTACTAAGAAGTAAAGATGAAGCTCTAGGAGCGTTTACACATTACAAAACGGAAGTTGAAAATCAACTTGGAAAAAGGATAAAGGCTATCCGTAGTGATAGAGGTGGCGAATACAGAGCACCGTTTGATGAATTTTGTGCAAATTCAGGCATTATACATCAAACAACGGCCCCATATTCACCACAATCAAACGGAATAGCGGAGCGCAAGAATCGTACTCTTAAGGAGATGATGAATGCGTTGCTGATTAATTCAGGTTTACCTGAGAATTTGTGGGGGGAGGCGATCCTCTCCGCCAATTATATCCTTAACAAGATTCCCCACAAAAGTAGGAGTGAGACTCCGTACGAACTTTGGAAAGGTCAAAAGCCTTCTTACAAGTACCTCAAAGTGTGGGGGTGTTTGGCTAAGGTAGAAATACCCAAACCCAAACAAGTTAAGATAGGGCCTAAAACTATTGATTGCATATTCATAGGTTATGCACTTAATAGTAGCGCCTATCGATTTTTGGTACATAAATCAGAAATATCTGAGATTCATGAAGGTACTATCATGGAATCTAGAAATGCTTCATTTTTCGAGGATATCTTTCCAAGTAAGGAAAGAAATGAACAAGTTCCTCTCAAAAGAACATTTGATGAGTCTACGAGTAGTTCTAATCCCGGGGATGAAGAACCACGTCGTAGCAAAAGGGCAAGAGTTCCAAAATCATTTGGTCCCGATTATGTATCTTATACATTAGAAGGGGAGCCAAGGACGATTAAGGAAGCTATGTCCAGTCCAGATGCTCAACTCTGGAAAGAGGCTATCAATAGTGAAATCGAGTCTATTTTGCACAACCATACCTGGGAGTTGGTTGATCTTCCAAAGGGAAGTAAGCCTTTAGGCTGTAAATGGATTCTGAAAAGAAAGTATAAGGCTGATGGAACTATTGATAAGTATAAGGCCCGTTTGGTAGTCAAAGGATACCGACAAACAGAAGGTCTTGATTTCTTCGATACTTATTCTCCAGTAACGAGAATAACATCCATAAGATTATTCATCGCTATTGCTGCGCTGCATAACCTTGAGATACATCAAATGGATGTTAAGACTGCGTTTCTGAACGGAGAATTAGAAGAAGAAATATACATGGAACAACCCGAGGGGTATGTTGCTCCTGGAAAGGAGAAGAAAGTGTGTAAACTTGTAAAGTCGCTATACGGACTTAAACAAGCGCCAAAGCAGTGGCATGAAAAATTTGATAGCACAATGTTATCAAATGGTTTCAAGATCAACGAGTGTGATAAGTGCGTGTATGTTAGACAAACACATAACGCATACGTCATAGTGTGTCTATATGTAGATGACATGTTGATAATGGGTAGTAATCATGAAATTATCATGAATACTAAAGGAATGTTAAAGAAGAACTTTGACATGAAGGATATGGGACTTGCAGACGTCATCTTAGGGATTAAAATCCTGAGGACTTCTGAAGGACTAGTCTTATCACAATCTCATTACGTTGAGACGGTTTTGGAAAAGTTCCTTCCGAGTGATAGTGCACCAGTTAAGACGCCAGTGGACTTGAGCGTTCATTTACGCAAGAACCATGGCGAACCCGTATCACAGTTAGAATATGCTAGGGTCATTGGGAGTCTGATGTATATCATGAACTGTACTCGCCCTGATCTAGCTTATTCTATGAGCAAGTTGAGTAGGTTCACAAGTAATCCAAGTGAAGAGCATTGGAATGCTTTAACTAGAGTTCTTAAGTATTTAAAGTATACTAAAGAATATGGATTACACTACTCAAGATATCCAGCTGTAATAGAGGGATACAGCGATGCTAATTGGATATCAGACACGAACGACTCTAAGTCCACAAGTGGATATGTATTTACCGTTGGTGGAGGAGCAGTGTCGTGGAAATCTTCTAAGCAAACTTGCATAGCCCGTTCCACGATGGAATCAGAATTCATAGCTTTAGATAAAGCTGGTGAAGAAGCTGAGTGGCTAAGAAATTTCTTAGAAGATGTTCCCTGTTGGGAAAAACCTGTGCCTCCGATTTTGA
The DNA here is from genome assembly GCA_019426215.1 of Buddleja alternifolia. Classification (NCBI taxonomy): domain Eukaryota; kingdom Viridiplantae; phylum Streptophyta; class Magnoliopsida; order Lamiales; family Scrophulariaceae; genus Buddleja; species Buddleja alternifolia. The sequence goes on from CM033399.1 coordinate 31,697,032, forward strand.
TTCATTGCAACTGTATGTCGGCAATTGGGAGGGCTCAGAGTAGTATGTATAATGGTAAGTCTAGACATATTCGTCGTAGGCATAATACCATTAAGCAGTTGATCTCTAACGGGATTATTTCCATTGATTATGTGAAATCAAAGGAGAATATTGCAGATCCTTTGACGAAAGGATTGCCTAGAGATCAAATATACTGCCTATCAAGAGGAATGGGATTAAAGTCTACAATTTAAGAATAGACACAGCGAAAATCCAACCATGTTGACTGGAGATCCCAAGATCATGGTTCAATGGGAAAACTAAGTTGTGAACATTCATTGAGGCACTTAAGAGTTAATTAATAAACTCTAAACCCATTGCCTAGGATAAAGAAGTGCAACCTGCAAGTTGTAGCAAAAGGTTAAGCCGTGCTTTTAATGATTCCTATATTGTCTAAATGAAGTGGAGTATGGCAGGATACTCTTAATTAGGAAGTCACCTATGTAAGTGTGAGGTGTAGGCCGCCTCAACATTGAGTAAAATGTAAACACTTTTGAAACCAAGAGGGGGTGCCACGGCCAAAATGGACCCAACCGTGAGAACTGAAAAACTGCTGAAAGTTTATTATGTGAATATTGTTGTCTAGATTTACACGAACGGCTGACCAATTCAAGACATCACGTTCATTGGAGAGCCTAGTAAATCCGATGATATTTCACTAGGAAAGGTTCAAAGCCAAAAGCTACCTCTTTTGATGTGATAAACTTTCAATCGAAATCTCAAGAGCATGCATTGCATTAATTTCATTCGTGTGGGGGATTGTTGGATAAAATGGTACAAATTGTGGTTGAGTACGAAATTCGAACGCCGTTAGTATTCGGGATACTTAAGATTATTGGATAATCTTAATCTACGTTCCGAGTAGATGAGTTTAGCATTTCGAATTTCTCTAATCGGAACGAATGAGAAATTAAGTGCTAAATTGAAGGGTTTGAATTGTGTATCCCATATTTTGATATAATTTTATTTAATATGTCATGCATATATCATGAATGACACAACACATTTTAATGGAAAATATGTCATGAATACATCATGAATGACATATGAGCACTTCAAGGTGGTGGGGCATCTTGGATGGCTAAGATTTGATCTTAGAAATGGATGGTGTGGATTGATTCTTATGGAAATGGATTTTGCCTATAAATAGCAACCATTCCAACCATTTTGAAACACACCAACTCAAAACACAACATATTCTCTCTAAGTGTTCTTGAGTTCTATAAAATCATCTTCATCTTTTTCTTGAGATTTCAATAGTAAATTAAGTTCGTAGTTTCTGAAATTGAAGTGGTTCAATCTTCAGAAAAAGTATATCGTTGTATCTTGGGACACTTGTTGTAAGAACTCGTACCACCAAGGCGGGGCAATTTAGTGTTAAGGATAGAGAGTTCTCTCTCGCCTCGATATAATCTTTCTTTGTTAGCAATTTGATACGTTTGTGAAGTTTTGAAACAACATAAAGAACGTTCTTGAGGTTTTAAGAAGTAATGAGGATAATAGCTCAAAGAGCTCGGAGTAGTTTTCATATGTAATTAGGTTTAGATTTTCGGGATATACATTAGCTTGTTGCTTAGGTGTAAATGATCGTTTAGGTTATGATAGCAATGTCTAAATTGGAAATTAGCTAATGAATTCGAGATTGACTCTCAAGTCCCTTGGAAGTATTGACCTGAAATAGTGAAATTATTGTCATTGGTCTAAAGCATCTATTTGAGTATATAATGCCGGGATTCTAAATTTGGAGTTAAGATCCAAATTAATTAGTGGAGTTCAATTTAAGTTAGCATTATAGCATATTGATGTCAAAATTGTGCATGATTTTGCGTAGGTCTGGTTTAGTACAAAAAAAAAAAAAAAAGTTGTAGGATCTCCGAGACTTAATTGGAATTGAGATAGAAGCTCATGAGCGTTAACTTGGACAAATCCGTTTAAGCGCCCATATGAATCTCACATCTGTTCTTTTTTTCAATGGATGGTTACTTTAATGATTCATAAAGTACAGCAAAATAAAAATTTGTGATAGGGATGATGCTTTTCATATGGGAATGTTGTGTTATACTTACCTTCAGATTCTCCTTGTTCAATCAAGGTTGTCAAAAGTTGTTGAATTACCTAAGTGCTTAGAGTGAATCACCTTAGTTAGGTAATATTAATTCGTCAAGTTAGTAATTTTTTTTTTAAACATATAGATTGTGAGTACTCAGATGGAAATTGTATAGTCAAAACTTCGATTCTAGTGGCGCTTACGTCGTAGAATTATACACTTGGATATAGAACATCTTAGCCGAGTAAAGCCCCACGATCTAATTCTCTACTAAGACTCATATCCATGTAGTCTGAATATAAGTTCATTGTCAGGATTTATAATTTAGGAATACATTAACATATTACCTCGACTTTTGATTAGTTGGGTTAAGACATATATCATTTCGCGCGGAGTTTGAGTGTGAAACTTCAATAACAGATGGGTGAGCTTAATGTTGTCATGGTAAACGACTTATAATATTCTTCGATTAGAGAATTGATCCAAGTACTCAAAGTGTGAAGCTCGCTACATACATTCAATATTCTGATCACTTTTACAATAATAACGGTTTGTGAACTTTCTCGATCACAAGTATGAGGTTTGGACAGTAAAAAGAGAGGAATCATAATGGTAAAGGAATATGTAAGGACGTTCCTAGTACATTAAACTAATGTAATACGAAATATGCACTATTTAGAAAGGGCTATAGGACAATGATAGTTTGGTTTTTAGTTAGAGAAGAAAAGAAATTGATGACAGGTCTAAAGAATAGGTTAAAGAAATTAAAGGTTGTAATGATCAGCAAAAAGAAAAGGTTTTTGTAAGTCTGAGAGAAATTTTGAAGAACTTGACATGATTACTTTCAGATGGCTACTTGATAATTCTTTTCTGGAATCTTTCTTATTTATGTTGCATGGGAGGATTCTTTTGGTGTACAAATACTAGAAAAATGGCCTTTTATTACGACCTTTTTTGCTACGCGAAAAAAGTCATTCCGAAAGGTAGTTAATTACTACAAATACCAGGGGCGTAACAAAAGAAACATCAAAACTACATAGTTTTGAGTTTTTATTAGGCTTTCAACATTGTAACAAAAACACTATTTCCTACAATGCCCCATGTGTAGTTAAAAAGGGACAAAACGACGTAGTGTAGTTCATTATTTTCTAAAAATTATTTTACAACTCCAAATAATGAGCGGGCTCCCAAATTATTCTTCCCTCCATTTCCCCAATCTCTTCCTTTCCACAAAACTAGCGGCGAAACGCACAGCCTGTAATCGGCGGCGAAACGGTGGATAACGAGGGGATCCCCAATTCTGTCATCCATTTCCCCAGCCTCTTCCTTTCCACAAAACCCTCTTCCTTTCCACAAAACGAGCGGCGAAATGGGATAACCTGTAATCGGCGGGGAAACTTATCGGCGGTGGAACGAGATAGCCTCCATTAACACCGGCGCCTCCAGCCTCTCTCTCGTCGGTTGTCGGTTGAATTTTTTGGGCTGCACCGCGTCGCACTCAATTCCACCCCTCCGTCATCCCTTCGCCGGCGTTCATCTCACTCCCCGCTGCCATAATTCGAAAGCCCATCTCAATTTGGGGTAATTTTTCACACTTTTAACCTCCAAACTTCACTCTATTTTGTCTACTTTTGTAAAACTATTCGTATTTATTTAATATATATGTACACTGATTCATTTTCAAGTGTTCGATGTGTGTGTAAATCAGTTTTTACGATCTGTGTATATGACTTCTGCTTGTATAATTTATTTTGCATACTTAAATTTCTTTTCTCCAGAAGCAGAATTATGACTTCTGCTTGTAGAGTTCACATGTAATTTGCTGATTTTGTACTGATTTTAGCACAATTTGATTGTGAAATTGTGTGAAGTATGCTGAAATTGTGTGAAGTATGCTGAAAATAGGTGTGAAGTAGGCTGAAATTGTGTGAAGTATGCTGAAATTGGTGTGAAGTATGCTGAAATTGTGTGAAGTATGCTGAAATTGGTGTGAAGTATGCTGAAAATAGGTGAAGTATGCTGAAATTGGTGATTGTACCCGAAATTGTGTGAAGTATGCTGAAATTGGTGTGAAGTATGCTGAAAATAGGTGAAGTATGCTGAAATTGGTGTGAAGTATGCTGAAAATAGGTGAAGTATGCTGAAATTGGTGTGAAGTATGCGGAAATTGATGATTGTACCCTTTTCCCTTGAACTCGTTCCACCATCTTATTCAATAATCGTGAAATCATTGTCAGCGACCTTATTGTTTATCTCCTTTGAAAAGAGAACCCATTTAACTTGAATCCCCACCTTAGCTTAATTATAATCCTTTCGTCCATGTACATACCCTTTGATTATTTGATTGAATACTCGAAAGATTCTTACTTAGATTTTTCAAGTCTTCTTTTTTCTCACTTGTTTCGTTACTCGATAGTATGAAACTTCGTAAACTCTTTTGAAGTTTGATTTGATTTCTATAGGCATTGATCCTTTTAATTCCTTTGTTTTACTGAAACTCATATGTTAAGATTGATCATTGCTGAGATATAGTGTTGGAAATTCTATTTTCTTGATGACCCTATAATACATTTTTTATCCACCCAAGTTACTGCTAAGTCGCCATAGCCACATAAAAATCTTCATTAAGGAGCAAGTATATGTGTTTTCTCTATCTCTGTACTTTTGAGCTTGAATTATTTCTGAACTTCTCTTTATACAAACTAATTTAGTTTCTTCCCTAGTTTGCCTTTACTTCCTATATCCGTGATTTAATTTCTAATTAGTTGGAAGATCGAAAAGAACAAAGTTGTGGAGAAAATTTCTACACACACAGATCACTCCATTTCTCACACACACAGGTATGCCGTCCTTTCCCTCTCTTTTATTCTTGTTTAGTATTTAATCAATTTCTTGCTAATTAGTTAGTTTAACTAAATATTGCTTAATTATCTCTGCGATGTGTGTTAGAGTATTGCATTAGAGTCAAGTCTGAAATATTGCTCATTCGTGATTTGATATATTCATATCTCCATTGAGTTTAAGTAATTAGCAGGGGGCTGAATGAGTAGAAATGATTGGCTAAATGTGTAATTTCTTCTTGGAATTCAACACATACCTTTAGTATATATCTTTTGATACCTTTGATATCTGCTAGTTTGAGGCATAAATGACACCAATATAATTTAAATAAAATAATAAACACTGAGGTAGATTAGTGACAGTAAAAAGCCTGGTGATTATTTATTAACTTCCTAAGTACTAATTAATTGGAAGGTTAGAGTTTCTTTAACTGTTTTTCTTTTGATTAGTTAATCAATAGTATTTCTTGAAAGTGTATTAATTTATAAGGATGGACTCATTCATGCTAATTAGTAATATATTAGCACTAATTAATTGTCACCATTGAGAAGTAGTATTTGCTAATCCTCATTGATCAAATGAAGTACCCTGTTGAGACAACTTTAGAAGAGTTAATGAACCTGTTTGAATATTGAATATGTACATGAGTGACATGCATATTTACTCCTAGGTACACGTGGCTAGCATACCATTTTTCTTAAAGAGCTTTGGACTTAAGCGATTGATTTGAGGATAAATTGTACTTCGACAACAACCCTTTTATCAGTGAGTGCTTTATTTATTAGTTTATTTTATGATGCCATATTTAGTGTCACTGTCATTCATATAGGTAAGATTATATTGTAAATGTGTTTTAATTCTGTAGACACGCCTATTTATATTAACTCATGTGTTTTACTTTATCACACTTGTAATTGTCTTTGCGCATTATACTTGAAATTCGAGTGCAGTACTTTATCTCACTCTGGATATATAACGGCATATCGATATTTGAAAGATCACTGTCGACATTAAATGTGTGATGTCTCCTGCTGGTATGGGACAGTGGAAAGACGAATCACAATCAGTGCGGCATGATTGATGTTGGCCTGGCGTAGTACTTTATCTCGCCTGTGCACGAAATGTGACATGATATTGATTGATGGTTGTTATATGGGCCCAAATTGCGGCCACGAGCCCTTTGGACCAGAGAAATCCCATCGAACCCACTGAGCATAACCTTGAGTTGGGCATTTGAACCACAATCCAAAATGGATATCCATTGTTACACTTGAATCCATTGTTAAAATTTATTTCAAATAAGACCATAAGACCAATAAATTGATTATGTGGTCATAACGACTTGTAACCCCAGACCATTATAGATGAGTGAAAAGGCAAAGATTATATATTTATCTCAAGAAAATTATATATGCATTACTATCTATAAGAATGGTTTTTCAATTAAAATTGGTAAGTAACATGCAAAGAATACAAAAAGTATGAATGTCTAATTTATTAGATATTGAATAACACAAATCCTTTTTATTCCAATTACTTGTATGTCTTCTTGTAGATTTTTTTAGATAATTGTAAAGGTTGTTGGTTTTAAGTTTTTGTAATGCATGTGATTTTTGAATTTTGGAGGACTTTGTTTATGTATGCAGGGTGCAGTTGTGGAGAAAATTTCTATTTTGTATGAATATTTTTAAACTAGTTTTATATGTAAATTGAAGCTATCATCTAGTTTAGTTTTGTACTTTGTGATTTAATTAGTTGTTTTGAGATTGTTTGATCATATCATCTTAGCACTTTTAAGTGATTCTGCTCTTGTATGGATTGAATAATCTGATTATATACGCAGAATAATTGTGGAAAATCTACGAAGCAAAAGACGGTCCAAGATTACTATGATAACTCTATCAAGGTATTACCATACTATATCATTTTAGAAAATTTGTTAGCAATGTATTGTGGTTTGTTAGATTATTTAAAAGTTAATACAGTAAGTTTAGTTGATTAATGTTTTGTTCTTGTGATTGGGACTCGAGTACACTTATTTTGCCATATATGACTATATTTTATGGAGTGCGCTGGTCTATTTTGCCATATCTTGTACCATACTGCCTTTCTTGTAACATACTATGTCTGTATGTTACAAGATTGAGTGCGCTGGTCTATTTTACGGATTTTTTTGTGCTTATTTTCATGTTTTAGAATCACTGTATTTCTTGATTTACCTGCCTATTTGATTGTGTCTAGCATATATTCAGTTTGCATAGTGTGTATTTATGCTTATTTCTATATTCTATTGAATCGATCGTCAAGATTCACGCACTCGGAAACAGAAAGAGATGTAAATACGTGCTTGTATGAATGTGCCAATTAAATCAAAATGTTATAAGATTGAGTGAGTTGGTCTATTTTACGGAGATTTTTGTGCTTATTTTCATGTTTTAGAAATTAAATAGGAATGTATTTCTTGATTTGCCTTGCTATTTGATTGTGTCTAGTCATATCATATATTATGTTTGCGCAGTGTGTATGTGTGCTTAATTCTATGTTCTGTTGATTATTTAAAAGTTAATACAGTAAGTTTAGTTGATTATTGTTTTGTTCTTGTAGATTGGGACTCGAGTACACTTATTTTGCCATAGATTACCAAAAAGTATTGTGGTACAAGGTGTAGTTGTTGATTTGATTGGTGGTGAGAAAACAGACGAACACGTATTTGTAAAGGTATATGTTGAAAAGGCATTGATACCAAATGAAAAGCTACTAAGACTTTATGAAGGTGCTAGAGCTATCGGAGAAGCGATACACAAATGCATTAATTGGGAGTTTGTTGATAAAACTTGACTACTTTTATATTTTTTATATATATTTTTTGGTTTTCTTTACTTATAAGTTCAATTAATATGTGATTTTTTATTTTTATTTTACAGGTCATGGAGATTTAAGAGACATTGCTAAATGTTGATATTGTTGCAAGCTACATGAACAAATTATATTACGCAAGCTACCTTTAATTTGTAGTTGTTCATGTTAACGTAGGATTACAAAACTTGACCTTCTTTTTGTCATTTGTAGTCGATACTGGATATTAGTGTAACTTTTGTCTTAGTTATTGTTGTGTAAGTTTGGATATTTTCTATGAAAAAGTATTAACTTTTGTATGTTAAACATGAAATATGGTGGTTTATCGTTTATTTATATAAGATTTTAATTTGTTTGGTCGAGCTCGATTTATAGAAAGTTTTTGATTATTTAAGAGTGATAATGTACTTTATAAGTTTTTACTATGCCTAAATAGACATAACAATTGGGTAAATACATATTCTACTTTACTGTTACGCTAATATTGTTGTAGTAAAAACTTTATTTTTACTACAACACATAAAGTGTACCAAAAGGTGGTCATTTTTTTACATGTATTTGCTATGAATCTTGAGGCGTCACAAAAGTTGTTCTACTCGTAGCAAATACCTTTTGTTACGCCTGCCTTTCGTTCCAAAATTTTTGTCACGGCTGCATTTGGAACGTCACTAAATTCGTAACAAACTCGTAACAACAAAGGCGTTTGTTACGAATTTAGACCTTTTGGAACGACATGTATGTTGTAAAGTTTTGACAAGAAAGCGTATAGTACAACCTTCATTTTGGATTTGAAGTCGAGTGTTTTCCCCTAATAAGACTTTGCTTATCTAATGTTTGTAATAATTGAATTTTGTCTAGTCATGCTTCGGGGTGCTGCAGTAAGAGACCTTTGTCCAGTTCAGTTACAGTAATGGAAGGAATCCTAAAGTCATGTAATGTTTCACTTGTCTGAGGTTATCGGCAAATTGACTGGTTCAATTATTATCTAGAGAAGCTATTATGCAAATGAACTCACATACGTGACCATGTTATTTTTTGGATGAAGATATATGTATATAGACTCAAGTTTCGAGGATGAAACTTATTTTAAGAGGGGTAGAATGTAAGACCCGACATTTTTTTCCCCACAATAAGAATGCTTAGAAAAAAAAAATCTTTATTATATGGTAAATTATTATATGTTAGCTAAAATTTAATTAAAGGAGAGATGTATATAATTAATATGTATTAAGTGGGACTAGAGAAGTATAGATGAAGTGGGTCGAGGTTAGAATTTCATTAACCTTAAAACTTGAGGATTAAGTCTAATAACCTATTTACCCTATGTAAGTCAAGTTATATTTATACAAGGATGGAAAGACGAGGAGAAGGGATAAAAGAGAAAAAGGAATATAGGGGGCTTTAAGTTGAAAGAGACGTGAAGATCAACAGTGAAGGAAGATTAACATTATAGAGAGGCTGAGGAAAAGAATTGTCTTCCCGTCATCAAGCATCTGGTTATTACGTATACCCTACTCCTGATTCATTAAGTTAGATTTTTACGGATGGGCTGTCATAGGATAGATCTAAAATATAGTTAAATTATAATTGTGATGAAGAAACAAAATTATCATTCGAAAACTCGGCACGACAGATGTTGCACCAGGACGAGTCAATCTTTAAGTTGAGGAAATTGTAGTAATACAGATCATGGATGATGAATTGATGATGAAGTCAGCTATCGGTTGGTGGGTTGGCAATATATATAATTATATGGGTACATGTATAAAATTATACACTAATATTGTTATATCCATAAAAGAGTGCAGAATGATGATAGAATTGTGGCTTTGGAAAATGGGTGAACTGTTGGGTAGATTTGTAAGATAACTGATAGCAATCATCTTTTTATTATTTTTGATTAGTGGAGGAATAGGACTTGAGATTTGGGTTTCTGGGATTAGAAGTATATAAATATTAAACTAAATAGTTGACACTTGCTGTTTCTTTTAGATTCGTAAGAAACAAGGAAAACAAAAAGGAAGCATTGAGGTGTGCTTAATTTCGTATAAAGTGGGGTAAGTGATTCTTCACTTTTCTAGTTTATATAAACTCGTATATGTAGTATTTTTGGTGTGCGTGTGTGATTTTTCGTAACTTGGATCATGCAAGCTTATATATATGTATTGATTTGTGGAAACGTGAATATGATTTGAGTTTTTGAGTGTGGAATTGAAAAGTGAAAAATATGATATCATTTTTGTGATAGCATGGTTTTGAAAACGCGAGTGTTGTGGAGGTGGTTTTGAAAACGGGATTGTGGTGGAGATGGTTTTGAAAACGTGATTGTTGTGGAGGTGGTTTTGAAAACTCGTGGTTGAGACTAATACGACATTGATTATTCCGGAATAGGCGATTGAAAGCTGTGACCTATTTGGGTTTGAGTGTTGGTCAGTGACCTAGGATAGGGGGGTGATGCCTATCTCAGTGACCCAGTGTAGGGGGTGAAGCCTACACCAGTGACCCTGTACAGGGGGGTGAAACCTGTACTAGTGACCCGAGACAGGGGGGTTAAACCTGTCCCTGACCAATATTGGCTTATGTGTTAGTTTTGCATGGTGAATTTTGAATCGAGATTGGTTGTTTTACCCATGTTAGGAATTTCATGTTAGAAATTTTGATGATGACAATTAGGACTTTTTGTTAGACCCCAAAAATATGTAAGTTTTATTTTGGTAGAAAAATTTATATAAGCTTTGAAGCGTTAGATTTGTAATAGGCTTATTAGGCTTTGTTTTATTTTATTTTAGATTGATAGGCAAAGTAGTCTTAGGCTGAGCGTCTGATAATTTCTGAGTGAGTTTATCAGTGGTAAAGTTCGAAAACTCAAGCGCCTGATCTCTGAAAGAAGATACAGTCTCCAAGCGTTTAATTGACCAGCTACATCAAGCGTTACCTTATGGGACAGAAGTGATTTCACCTGAATTTATTTCTAAGTCCAGAAGGAGTTTAATGGAAATATTCTCAAAGCATTAAGTACCAACGGGTATTTAATTCAAATGCATTAAATGCTGATAAGAGTATTAAATGTGATAAGCACTTTCAAACGTACGGAGAAGCCACCCTATTGGACTGTCAACTATCTCAGACTGCAGCACCAACTTTTGTGCAACAGATTTTCAGGAAAAAGGACAAAAAGTTGTTCACTCGCGAAAGTGAGAGACACGCGCCAGTGCATGTGTCAAACGGACACTTTCTCCAAGAATGCCTATAAATAGAACTTCAACAACAAGCTAAAAAGAGAGATCAATTATCAAGCCAAATTACTGTTGCATTGAAGTCTCATTCCTTCAATTCTCAGAAAAGCCAGAATATTCAAGAAAACATTCCACTTGCTTTTCTTCAAATCTTAAGACAGTCAACAAATATCTCAAACATTCTTTTCGAAGAAACCACTTTCCTACTGAGATATTCCCAAGTTGTTTGAACTTCATCAAAATCAAACAAACCGTTTTAGAAAACTCCATCAAAGTCTCGCGATCTGTGTGAAGTCGAAGTTGGATACTTGCATTATTTCTGGGTGAAAGAAGCAAGGGGATTGAAGTGATTTGGAGCAGAAATCTGTGTGATCAAGGAGCTCAAGTCATCGACATCCATCTCTCCCTAATTTGTAGAAGTTTCTGTGTGATTCTTTGAGAATCATTTTAGTGGATTGCCTCCGAGTGCAAAGGAGAAGAAGGACGTAGTTGGGATTACACTACCCAACGAACCTTACAAACTTTGTGTCATTTACTTTTCAGTCAATTCCTTCATCTATCATATCATTGCATAAGTAAAACACAATCAAAAGCTAAACAACAAAGAAACCTCTTGTGACGCTAAAACTTTCAAAGAGAAGACTCCAAAAATCATTCCGCTGTGCTAACACTGATTAAAAGAACTGAACGCATAACCTACTTGGTCAAAGTATTCAATTCTTGAAGTCTGAGTTAACTTTATAAAATAGTCTTCATCAGACGCTTCGCCAAAGCACCAATATTTAAAGTGAACGCTTAAGTCAAGCGTTAGACACTTCAAGCGTCTACCTTTTCAAGCGTCCAAAAACCTTTTGATACGAAATCTTTTGAAGTAAAAAAAAAAAAAAGATTTCAGGGTCTATTCAACCCCCCCCCCCTTCTAGATCCTTTCGTATGCCACTTGGGACCAACAACCCATATTAAATGTTTCCAAGTATTGTTTTATCCTATCGTGATATTCTTTTAAAATTATCGTGTTAAAAGTTATGGTTTTCTCTAGACAAAAGAAATAACTTTTATTTTGCTTGCTTGATCCGACTAGTTGGGTGTTAGAGTTGCTGACTGGGCCGTCGAGCTCATTCTTTTATTGACATTCTTTTTCAGATACCCAGAATTAGTGGAAAGGAGAATTTTTTACGTCGGTTGACCAAGTCTCGAGGAGATCGATTTAGAAGTTTTTTTATCGCTTTTAGTTTAATTCGAGTCGATTAGACTTATTAGTTTTGGATCCTTTGGATTTAGAAATTTATTTATGCGAATCGCCTTAATTTGACTGTACGAGAGATTTGTATTATTCATTGGAGAGTTGAGTTTTTTTTAACAAGTTGATAACGGAGTTGGTAATATTGTATTTCATCTATTTTTAGGTATAGATGCGCTATACCAATGTTATTGTTAGGTTAGCCTTGCAGGCTTTTGGGACGTTCTCAGAAGCTTGCAGCGGTTGTCATGATCCCGGGGCTCGGGGTGTGACACCTGGTGTCTTCATTTGGGATGTCGAAACACAATTACATCATCAATCTCTTGTAGGTGCAGAAGCATACAAACCTGACCTGACACTAACTGGGCATAAGGGTAATGTAGAATTTGCACAAGCTATGTGGCCCTTTGTGCTCTCTAGACAGGAGGACACATATGTCGTTTTGTGGAGCATTCATGACCAGATTCCTTCTTTGTTAGCAAATCAGTAACCGTAAATAAATCAGACCAAAAGTGTGCTCAAATGATTTTCAAGGGGCACGAGGATATTGTTGAAGACATTCAATTTTACTCCTTTTGCCCACATGAGTTCTATAGTGTTGGTGATGATTATTTTCTTATACTATAGGATGCAAGACTGCCCAAGTTCCAACTGTAAAGCTCAAAATGGCTCACATTGCAGATATTCACTATGTTGATTGGATTATTATGACGTTAATTCCATTTTAACTCAATCTACTGATAATACCGTTTGCATGTATGACCATAGAAAGCTTGCTTCGAAGGGAGTTGGATCCCCAATTCAAATATTTGAATGCAATATTGGTCATGTCCTTTGTGTCCAGTAGTCTCCAGCTAAGGCATCTATTATTGGGAGTGAGCACAGGATAATATCTTGAATATCTAGGATCTTGAGAGGATTAGCGAGCTGGAGGGTTCTCCCCAAAAAGAATAATGAATTAATTCACCGGGCTTATTCATTCGACATGCAGGCCACATGACAAGGTGGTTGATTTTCAATGGAATGCAGAAGATCTATGGAAAATTGTTAGTGTATTTCATGATACTTCAAAGCTAGGAGGGGCAGGACCCAATATACATTGCGAATGATTGACCAACTTACATATCCGAAAATGAAGTTCTTGCTAAGCCAGAAAAACTCAAAGTTCATATACCATATGTTCTTCATCTTGATTTGATCTTTTGAGAGCTGTGAATGTTATTTGGTCTTCTTGAATCATGATATTCAATAAGCATGAAGTTTATAAGTGATTGTCTTAAAAGAAATCATAACTTATATTACGAATTTTTTATCCAAGGTATATAAGATACAATTCTTATTAATTCATCATCATCCAACTCATCATCTTACATTTTATCTATCAAATTTCAAAGCAAACGAGACGGCAAGTTTCAAATAATATTGGCTTCATACCACTTGGAGAGAATTAATTCTTGCAACAAGCAAGTTAAAAAGGAACGTCAATCTTCAATCTTTTGATTTAGAAGGAAGACTAAATAAACACTACCATATTTGTTGGCATGTGTTTGTTATGAAATCAAGTTTAAATCAATTATAAAAAAAACTAATTATTAATCACAATCCAAAAAACTCATTATGTTCCTTTTTTTGTTGTAATGGTTATGTGTGTGTGTGTGTAACTATACCATCTTTCTAATGAAATGCTAAAATTCAAACCTTATTTGTCTTGATACATTCCAATGCATGGTTGAGATTTTTGAATTTTTGAATAGAATTTGATGCTTTCATGAAATTAGCTTTTCCATGTGGCTGCAAAAACACAATAACCTCTGGAGCTTCTTAAAGCCTGCACTTTTTCATGGAAATAACAAAACATATCAAAGCTTAGTTTAGTCAAAATAATAAAAACACAAAATCATAATTTAAGATCTTATATTGTTTTCCATATATTAGGTAGCTTGTTATCAAATAATAATGGGATCATCCAAAAATATTAATACTAACCTAAATAAGGTGATCAACTCAACAAAACACAATACAATAAAGTTGCTTGGAAATTGTGTGAACTATGTTACCAAGTTTTAAAACAATAGTATTAAATATGTCAACTCAACAAAACACAATACAATAAAAAAAACCTAATCTATAAAGGTCAATCCACAAAATCTAAAACAATAGTATTAAATATGTTACTTTCGCTAAGAATGAAAAGTACTAGCTTATAGCTATTAGTTGATTGTAATGTTATGGATTCTTGAAATGAAATAATAATCAAATGATGATTGCACCATATCCGCCCAAAATTTGCATAGGTAGGAAAAATATATTCCAAAGTTAGTAGGAAAAATATGCAATCTTGGTCTATTGCTATGACAGGTGTAGCTCGCACGTTGAACACCCAAGATAGGAATACTGTCATCGCCTCTACCTTTCTGAACAGATCCATTACATTGTTCTAAATACACTCGTCATAGCAACTATTCAAGTTGTAAACAAAATGGGTTGCAGAGACCGAGTACATAGCAGAGTTTAATGAAGAAGCTCGTTCACCTTTTATAGGGAAGAGCAAGACCATCCTACATCATAGCTAGGTAAATTGAATCAAGAAACTCCCACAGAATTGCAACACTGAGGCCACTCACATTGACTGTCCTGGTGTCCTCATTTTGAATGTCGAAACACAATTAAATAGCCAATATGTTGTAGGTGTGAAAGCATATAAATCTGACCTAACACTAAATAGACTTAAGGATAATGCGAAATTTACACAAGCTATGTGCCCAACGGAGCCCTTTGTGTTCTCTAGAGAAAAGGACATGTATTTGGTTTTGTGAAGCATCTATGACTAGATATCTTCTTAGGTTGCAAATTAGTAACCCTAAGAAACTTGTACCATTAGTGCTCGAAGGATTTTCAAAGGGCACGAGGATATTGTTGAACACATTCAATTTAACACATCAAGCTCACATGAGTTTTATAGTGTTGGAGACGATTCTTGAATTATACTGTAGGATGCAAGACTGCCCATGTTCTTGCGGTAAAGGTCAAAATGGCTCACAATGCGGATATTCACTATGTTGATGGGATTCCTAATGATGTTAATTCAATTTTGACTGGATCCCCTGATAAGATTATTCGCATGTATAACCATAGAAAGCTTACTTCCAAGGGAGTTAGATCCCAAATTCACATATTTCAAGGCCATATTGCTCATGTCCTCTGTGTCCAATAGTCTCCGGCTAAGGCATTTGTGTTTAAGAGTGCGACAGAGGATACTATCTTGAATATATGGGATGTCGGGAAGATTGGCGAGCTGGAGTGTTCTTCCAGAAAAAAAAATCAATTAATTCCCTGAGTTATTCATTGGACATGCAGGCCACATGACAAGGTGGTTTATTTTCAATGGAATACAGAAGATCTAAGGACAATTGTTGGTGTGTCTAATGATACTACAAAGCTAAGTGGTAGGAACCCTACAGACATGGCGAATGATTGACCTACAGTACAGATCAAAGAAAGTACTCGCTAAGCCAGAAAAACTCAAAGTTCATATACCAGAATGTTCTTCGTTTTGATTTGATCTTTTCAAAGCTGTGAAAGTTATGTGGACTTCTTGAATCATGATATTTAAAAAGCTTGAAGTTTATGGGCGATTGTTGTAAAAGAATTCATAACTTTTATTACAATTTTTTTATCCAACAGATACAAGATATTATTCTTACTAATTTATCATCATCTAACTCATCATCTTACATTTTGTCTATCAAATTTGAAGTAAGCGAGGCTGCATGTTTCAAAAAATATTGTCTTCACGCTACTTGAAGAGATGTACTTCTTGCACCAAGCAAGTTAGAATGTAACATCAATCTTCAATATGTTGATTTAGAAGGAAGAGTAAGTCAACACTAACATATACGCTGGCATATGTTTTGAATGAAATCAATTTTAAATCAACTATAAAAAATCTAATTATTAATCGCAATCCGCAAAACTCATTATGTTCCTTTTTTGGTCATAACGGTTATATATATCTATATATATAACTATATATATATATATATATCTAACTATACAATCTTTCTAATGAAATACCAATATTCTTACCTTAATTGTCTTTGATACATTCCAATGTAGGGATTTTTGAATTTTTGAATAGCATTTATGCTCTCACAATATTAACTTTTCCGTCGGCTGCAAGAACATGATAACCTCTGAAGCTTGATAGAGCCATCCCTTTTTCATGGAAATAGCAAAAACATATCAAAGATTAGATTAGTCAAAATAATAAAAATACAAAATCATAATTTAAGGCATTATATTCCCCCCCCCCCCCCAAATATTAGGTAATTTGTTATCAAATATTAATGGGATCATCTAAAAATATCGACACTAAACTAAATAAGATGATCAACTCAACAAAACACAATACAATAATGTTTCTCGTAAATAGAGTGAACTATGTTATCGAGTTTTATACAATTATTGAAAAACTAATCTATAGCATAGTATTAAATATGTTACTTCCACTAAGAATGAAAAGTACTAGATTATAGCTATTAGGTGCTTGTAATTTTGTGGATTCTTGAAATGAAATAATAATCACATGAGATTTGCACCATATATGCACTAAATATGCATTTGTAGAAAAATATATTCCAAGGTTAGTAGGAAACATATGCAATCTTGGTTTGTCGCTATGACAAGTGGAGCTCGCAAGTGGAACAACCAAGACATGAATGCTATCATTGTCTTTACCTTTCTGAACAGACTGAATGCAATGTTCCAAATACACTTGTCATAGAAACTATTCAAGTTGTAAAAAAAATGGTTGGCAGAGGCGGAGTATATAGCAAAGTTCATTGTGGAAGCTCGTTCTCCTTTTATTAGGAAGAACAAGATCATCCTACATCCTGGTAAGGTGAATCTAATTATGGAACATTGAGACAACTCACATTGACAGTCCTGGTGTCTTCATTTGGGATGACGAAACTCAAGTAAATCATCAATATGTTGTAGGTGTGAAATAATCTAAACATGACTTGACACTAACTGGACATAAGGATAATGTTGAATTTACACAAGCAATAAGCCCTACTGAGCCCTTTGTGCTCTCTAGAGAGAAGGACACATATGTGGTTTTGTGGAGCATCCATGACCAGATACCTTCTTTGTTAGAAAATTAGTAACCCTAAAAAACTCGAATCAAAAGTATGCTCGAATGATTTTCAAGGGGCACGAGGATATTGTTGAAGACATTCAATTTAACACATCAAGCCCACATGAGTTCTATAGTGTTGGAGATGATTTTTGTCTTATACTGTAGGATGCAAGACTGCACATGTTCCCACTGTAAAGGTCAAAATAGCTCACAATGCAGATATTCACTGTGTTGATTGGATTCCTATGGCATTAATTCGATTTTAAGTGGATCTACTGATAATGCCATTCGCTTGTATGACCATAGAAAGCTTACTTCCAAGGGAGTTGGGTCCCCAGTTTAAATATTTGAATGAAATATTGCTCATGTCATTTGTGTCCAGTAGTCTCCAGCTAAGGCATCTATGTTTGGGAGTGAGACGGAGGATAGTATCTTGAATATCTAGGATCTCGAGAAGATTATCGAGTTGGAGGGATCTTCCCAAAAATGAAAATCAATTTTCCCTCGGCTTATTCATTTGACATAAAGGCCACATGACAAGGTGGTTGATTTTCAGTGGAATGTAGAAAATCTATCGACAATTGTTAGTGTATCTCATTATACTTCAAAGCTAGAAGGGTACGGAACCCATATAAATGGCGAATGATTGACCTTCTTTACAGATCCTAAAAGGAAGTTCTTGCTAAGCTAGAAGAACTCAATGTTCATATACAAGAATGTTTTTCGTCTTGATTTGATCTTTTGAAAGCTGTGAATGTTATGTGGTCTTCTTGAATCATGATATTTAATATGCATTAAGTTTATGGGCAATTGTCTTAAAAGAAATCTTAACATATATTACGATTTTTTTTTCGCCAAGGTAAACAAGATTCTTATTAATTCATCGTCAACCAACTCATCGTCTTACATTTTATCTATCGAATTTCAAAGCAAACGAGGCTACAAGTTTCAAATAATATTGGCTTCACGCTAATCGGAGAGAATAATTCTTGCACCAAGTTAAAAAGGAATGCCAATCTTCAATCTTTTGATTTAGAAGGAAGAGTATATCAACATTAACATATACACCAGCATGTGTTTATTATGAAATCAAGTTTAAATCAACTACAAAAAAAATTAATAATTGATCACAAAACTCATTATGTTCCTTTTTGGGTTGTAATGGTTATGTGTGTATGTATATACATACTAGTATTAAGTGTTGCACGTGAATACCATTTATTTCAATATTTATTATTATTTGAGTGTTTGGATCATTAAAAAAATCATGATTTTTCTAACTTTCCACCTAACTCTAATAAAAAGTTCCGATGCACTAATTTGAAGGAAATAATTATCTAAGTTTACTATTCTTATATTATATTGCTGCAATTTAATATAACAAATTTATTGTACTATAACTATTAAAAACAATTTGAAATGTAGAAATCGAAAGACATTTTGCAAGAGTGTGTTTTCTTTTACATAAAGTTAATATGTAAAGACATAATCATAACATATACTTTTCTTATTATATTAGTTGTACTCATACTTCTATTCATCAAGAAAGGGTTATCGTTTAGCTGTCTCAACCTTTAGTTGTAACTACGAACTTAGTGAAGATAATTAAGAAAAATTCCTCATACTAAAAAAAAGTACTTACCGAATATTACTCCATTTCATTTTGATCTTAGAAAACAAATAAACTAACTCATAGTAGAAATAATTATGGTCGAGTAAAACTCTTGTTTTTCATTCAATATTATCGATTTTATGATGTGTTTCTCAACTTCTAATGGTAATAAATTGATTTATACTACAAAATTATGATTGAAGAATAATCAATTTCTTTTTCATCTTAAAAACAAAGAGGTTTTTTACATAGTACTAATTTTTTACAATAGGATCGGGCCCTTAACATTATTTTTCTGAATAATCACTAAAAGCATTTTACTATAATTTTGTATAGAATTAATCCAGTAAATTGCCCCTAATTTCTAGGTTGGAAAATAATCAATTGGTTTTTTATAATCCAAACTCTTTTTCCTTGTGAATTCCCTATTTGATAAAATAGTGTAATAAAAATTTTACTTTTTCATTATATAGAAATAAATATTTTATGTATTCATTTTGAAATTTAACATGTTAATTAATCTAAAACTTTTATTATTTTTTAAAATATACAAAATTATAAAAATCTAATATTAATATCATAACAAATACTAGTTATCAATTAAAAAATCTCACCAGAAATTTTATATAACAAAAATAATTTGTTAATTCCTAACCTAATAATTTTTGGATTGACAACATTTTTAGGTTTAAAACATAATATATGATATTATACATTAAGAATGATTCAGCTCGTATGTATAGTTATACTTTTATCTTGAAGTACATAATAGTGATACTTCAATAATGATGTATTCATGAACTGTTTCTTTTTTATCCTTTTCCAACTTGATCCTGTGATTAATTATTTACTTAGCCAAAAAGAAGTAATTTATTGTTTAGATTCGTACTAAATTGATATATTACATCTAATTGAAGTTTATTTATACAAGTTGAAATTGGAACTTTTACTTCTAAATATGTAATATTTATTAAAATTGTAATATTTTAATAATCAAGTATCAAAATATTTTTCTGTTGCATTCCTAAAATTAAATAAATAATTCATTGTTTAATATAAGTACTATATTAATATGTCAGATTTCATTACAGTTCCTTAAACAAATCATAGACTAAGATAAAAATTATTCTATCAAATTAACACATTAGAAGTAAACGTCACACCGTATACAAACTACCTCTTCCTAATTCATATATTGTAATACTATAAAGATATTTCATTTAGAAGGAACAACAAAAACCTTTTTGCTAAACCAATAAAAAATTACTATAACAGTATGACTATAATGTGAGAATTATGAAAATTGTTGTATATGATCCTTAAATTAATAGAGAGTTTCCTTTAGAATCTCCAAAATGACGAGAATATGAAATTTTCTATTCAAGATGATGGTTCACGCACTTATATAAAAAAGTTCCAGCTTGGTGAAAATTTGAGGAAGCTACAATGGTCAGTACATGCATATACATATTTTCTATATTGAAAATGTTAAGTGAAAAGTTAAAATAATATTTAATTCCAAGAATTAAGATGGTATAGGAGAATTCTAATGGTTATAATTGTAATTGTAGTGAATGATTTTCCAAACTCTTAACTTTCAGTTACTTGGGAGAGCAAGTGTTTGTGACCTTACAATTCATGAAGTGAGCCGGCTTTATTTACATTTATTTAGTTAATAATAATAATTTAATTAGTAACGAATGATCACAATTATGATATTATTAGTAAGAGTAACATATTAATAATAATAAAGTATAAAGTGTATTATATTAATATAGTTACTTAAGTATGGACAATAATATCTTTTTACAATTGGAAGAAACAACTAAAAGATCCACACTTTTACAGATAGTGTGTGTGTATCTATATATATATATATATAACTATACCATATTTCTAATGAAATGCAAAAAACCATACCTTATTTGTCATGATACATTCCAATGCATGGTTGAGATTTCCGAGTTTTTGAATAGGAATTGATGCTTTCACAAAATTAACTTTTCCATCCGGCTGCAAGAACATGATGACCTCTGGAGCTCGATAAAGTCAACCCTTTTTCATTTAAATAGCAAAAACAAATCAAAGATTAGATTAGTCAAAATAATATAAACACAAAATCAAAATTTAAGGTCTTATATCGTTTTCCAAATATAAGGTAACTTGTTATCAAATAATAATGGGATCGTCTAAATATATTAACACTAACCTAAATAAGATGATAAACTCAACAAAACACAATACAATAAAGTTGCTCAGAAACTGTGTGAACTATGTTACCAAGGTTTAAACAATTATAAAAAAATTAATCTATAAAGGTCATTCCACAAAATCTAAAACAATAGTATTAAATATGTTACTTCTGCTAAGAACAAAAAGTACTAGCTCATATCTATTAGTTGCTAGTAATGTTGTGGATTCTTGAAATCAAATAATAATCACACGATGATTGCACCTTATCCGCCCAAAATATGCATGGGTAGGAGAAATATATTCCAAAGTTAGTAGGAAAAATATGCAATCTTGGTCTGTTGCTATAACAAGTGTAGCTCACAAAGAGGAACAACCAAGATAGGATTACTGTCATCGGATTTACCTTTCTGAATAGACTGATTGCAGTGTTCCAAATACACTCGTCATAGCAACTATTCAAGTTGTGAACAAAATGGGTTGCAGCGGCTGATTACATTGCAAAGTTCAATAAAAAAGCTCGTTCACCTTTTATAAGGAAGAGCAAGACTATCCTACATCATAGCTAGGTGAATCAAATCAAGAAACTCCCACAGAATTGCAACATTGTGGCCACTCACATTGATAGTCCTAGTCTCTTCATTTGGAATGTCAAAACATAATTAAATCGTCAATCTGTTGTAAGTGCGAAAGCATATAAATCTAACATAACACTAAATAGACTTAAGGATAATGCTGAATTTCCACAAGCTATGTGCCCTACTGAGCCCTTTCTGATCTCTAGAGAGAAGGACATGTATGTGGTTTTGTGGAGCATCCATGAGCAGATATCTTCTTCGGTAGGAAATTAGTAACCCTACAAAACTCGGACCATTAGTGCTGGAAAGATTTTTAAGGGGCACAAGGATACTATTGAAGACATTCAACGTAACACATCAAGCCCACACGAGTTTTATAGTGTTGGAGACGATTCTTGAATTATACTGTAGGATGCAAGACTTCCCATGTTCCTACGATACAGGTCAAAATGGCTCACAATGTGGATATTCACTATGTTGATGGGTTCCTAATGACGCTAATTCAATTTTAACTTGATCTACTAATAATACCATTTGCAAGTATGACCATAGAAAGCTTACTTCCAAGAGAGTTGATCCCCAATTCACATATTTGGAAACCATATTGCTCATGTCCTCTGTGTCCAGTAGTGTATATAAACACACACACACACAACTATACCATCTTTATAATGAAATACCAATATTCTTACCTTATTTGTCTTGATACATTCCAATGCATGGTAGGGATTTTCGAATTTTCGAATAACATTTGATGCTCTCACAAAATTAACTTTTCCATGAGGCTGCAAGAACATGATAACCTCTTAAGCTTGATAGAGCCAACCTTTTTTCATGGAAATAGCAAAAACATATCGAAGATTAGATTAGTCTAAATAATAAAACATAAAATCATAATTTAAAGCATTATATTTTTGTTCTCCAAATATTAGGTAATTTGTTATCAAATAATAATGGGATCATCTAAAAATATCTACACTAACCTAAATAAGATGATTAACTCAATAGAACACAATACAATAAAGTTGCTCCTAAATACTGTGAACTATGTTGCCGAGTTTTATACAATTATTAAAAAACTAATCTATAAAGGCCAATCCACAAAATCTAAAAGCATAGTATTAAATATGTTACTTTCGCTAAGAGTGATAAGTACTAGATTATAGCTATTAGGTAATTGTAATGTTGTGGATTCTTGAAATGAAAAAATAATCACATGAGATTTGCACCATATAAGCACAAAATATGCATTGGTAGAAAAATATATTCCAAGGCTAGTAGGGAAAATATGCAATCTTGGTTTGTCGCTATGACAGGTGGAGCTCGCAAGCAAAGTTCATTGAAGAAGCTCGTTCACCTTTTATAAGGAAGAACAAGATCATCCTAAATCCTGACGAGGTGAATCTAATTATGGAACTCTCACATAATTGCAACATTGAATACACTCACATTGAAAGTCCTGGTGTCTTTATTTGGGATGTCGAAACTCAATTAAATCATCACTCTATTGTAGGTGCGAAAGCATCTAAACATGATTTGACACTAACTGGACATAAGAATAATGCTGAATTTGCACAATCAATGTGCCCTACTGAGCCTTTGTGTTCTCTAGCGAGAAGGACAAATATGTGGTTTTGTGGAAAATCCATGACTAGAAATTTTCTTTGGTAGCAAATCAATAACCCTAAAAAACTCGGGCCATTAGTGCTCGAGGGATATTCAAGGGACACGAGGATACTAGTGAAGACATTCAATCTAACACATCAAGCCCACATGAGTTCTCTAGTGTTGGAGATGATTCTTGTCTTATACTGTAGGATGCAAGACTGCCCATGTTCCCACTGTAAAGGTCAAAATGGCTCACAAAGCGGATATTCACTATTTTG
Source organism: Buddleja alternifolia (assembly GCA_019426215.1). Lineage (NCBI taxonomy): Eukaryota > Viridiplantae > Streptophyta > Magnoliopsida > Lamiales > Scrophulariaceae > Buddleja > Buddleja alternifolia. The sequence goes on from CM033399.1 coordinate 31,720,697, forward strand.
ATTGGATTTCTAATGACGTTCATTTGATTTTAACTGGATCTGCTAATAATACCATTCACATGTACTTCCAAGGGAGCTGGATTCCCGGTTCGCATATTTGAAGGCCATATTACTCATGTCCTTTGTATCCAGTAGTCTCCAGCTAAGGCATCTTTGTTTGGGGGTGGGACAGTTGTTGATTTTCAGTGGAATGTAGAAGATCTATGGACAATTGTTAGTGTGTCTAATGATGCTGCAAAGCTAGGTGGGGAAGGAACCTTATAGACATTGCGAATGATTGACTTGCTTTACAGGTCAAAAAGGAAGTTCTTACTAAGCTAGAAAAATTCAAAGTTCATATACCGGAATGTTCTTCGTCTTGATTTAATCTTTTGAAAGCTGTGAATATTATGTAGTCTTCTTGAATCCATGGTCTTAAATTTCGGTCGAAACACCAAAATTTAGATCGAAATTTCGGATTTCGAGGGCCCCCGAAGCGAAATCGAACCTTCGATCCAATTTTGCAAAATATCTTCCGAAATTTCGACCGAAACCTGAAATTTCCAGAATTTTTTTGCCGAAACCCGAAATTTTCCAAAATTTAAAATATTTTTGTCAAATAACCATCGAAATTTCGGCTAAAACCCAATATTTCCCGAAACATTCACCGAAACCGAAATTTTGGCTGATTTTTTTTTATATTTTAATTTTTTTAAATATTATATAATTAGAAAATTATATTTATACTTGGTAAGGACCACACCTGCTGTTAACCGTCCGTAACAACACGGAATCGAACAAATAATATAGTGAAAGTAAGATCGTCTCCACAGGGAAGGTTATCAAGTACCAAACAAAGTTTATCTTATTATTTAGACTATCGATTATCAAAGATTTGAGATTTTAACTAATTAAAAGCATAAATTTATAAAAACAGAATTAATTATAAATAATTAACACAAATATAATTAAAACGAACAATCAATTAACGAAAAGCCTAGGGATTAAGATTTCATCAAGGTATTTCTATGGATTATTGATTTTCAATGGATTATCATTCTTGTTTAAATTAAAGACCCAATTTCCTTAATTACATGAATACTCTCCCGAGATCTTCATGAGTACCCACCTAAATTAATTAACGTCACTCCCATGATCAAAAACCAATTTAGATGAATCCATAAAGTTCTATGAATATTGTTTAACTAGTCTCATGCAAAATTACCAATATCCCTATTAAGCAATTTACACATGTCTATTAAATCCGAACCAATAAACTAATTCACCTCCCGGTACTTCTTAATTTATCTTAAATCATGCAATTGGTGATCAATCAATTACAAGCATTAAACACTCATTAATAGATAAACTAAACAAGAAATCACATCCATCAATCATCAATAATCCAAATCAATACACAAGACTACATCTTAAACCCTAGAAAATAATTTAGCTATGCATAATTAAAGAAAAACAAGAAATAAATTGCATAAACATAAAGTTACTCATGTTCAACAATGGAGGATTGGAAGAATACAACTTGAGAAGATGAAGTTTTTCTCTCCAAGAACTCTCTTCAAGATCTCCTTTCTCTCTCTAGAAGTCTTCTCCAAGATCTACTTTTTTTGTAAGAATGAATGAAAATTAATGCTCTTCCACCTCACTCTAGCCTATATAAATGTTTTTGCCATTTCTTTTTAACTAAAAAGGAGTCTTAGATACATAAATTATGCCCATCCAAGTCATAAAATCGGCCCACAAAAATTCACAGCTGCACAGCTGTGCAGAATATCTGCACAGTTGTGCAGTTGCCTGTGCAGAAATCTTCCTCTTCATTTTTCTTCAACGAAACATTCTCGTTTGGCCTTTCAAATGCATTTCTTCACATCCTCTTGGATAGCCTTCATTATTCTTGTAATAAATACTCCTTCAACTCATCAAAATCATCGCTTTTATGCCTATAAAAGCATTGAAACGACTTAGAAATCAAAATACATAAATTAGGCTAAAAATAAAGCAAAAGACTAACAACAAGGCATAAAATAAAGATAAATGTGAGATAAATCATAATGAAAATATGTAAAATATGAGACCTAACAAATACCCCACACTTAACCTTTACTCGTCCTCGAGTAAATCCAAACAAAACAAAAACAAAAATAAAGATAACACCACTTTCGTAGGGAACACGATTGCACTTAGCATGTGCAACAAGCCGTTAAACCCCTAGGTTACCCCTAGTGGACGAGTTTTGTCTCGTGAGGGTTTGCAGAGAATATACCCACAAAATTCATGACAATCGTCTATCTGTCTCACCGTGCATCAAATCAGCAACTAGTCATAACATTTATGACTCCCCACAATCATCACACATAAACCAATAAACACGTAGAATCATTATTTTTCCACATATGAACATCTTTACTCTCAAGTCATCACACTAATCCTAAACAAGTTCAATTTCATATACATCCATTCGTGCTTGATTTATGAATTCTAGCAAGGGAACATTTCGGATATTTCAAGCAAAAACACAACATCTATCATATTTCATCTTTATTCTTTCTTCTTCATTCACAATCGATCAACCCGTGCAATGTTTCGCTAGTCAAGCTTTCTATGTCACCCTGGTAACGAGTTTTGGGCCAATGACTCTCAAACCAGTTGGTTTTAAGGCACTAGGTGTCAAGACACCCCAACGGACTTAATCACTCGAGTGACAAAGGCTAGAAACAAAACTGGGTGATTCTAGCATTCAATAGCCACTGAATCAATCTTTTCTTTCCTTATTTTTTTTTCTTTTTCTATTTTCTCGATTTTTTTTTTTTTCATAAACTTTCCTCCAATATCAATGAAATATGTAATTGCTTTTATCTCCCCGATCAATTCCCTTTACTAAAACTCGCGTGTAGTGTGTAAAGATGCATAGAATTTTACAAATTTCAGGCTCAGCGATCAAACTCAATAAAAAGAGTATCCATGTACAGAAATCAGATTCATATGTTTATATAGTCAAGAGCTCAAATATGGGAACACAAATATTGTGAACAAGTTAACCAAATTTCAGCAACAACTCAACAGAAAATGACGTATGCCCAATTCTTTCACCAATTTAACCACATTACCCCACACTTGAGCAACTCAATACACGCAATACTCAACAAAAAACCATGTAATATGTCCGATCCTTTCACCAATTTAACAACAAACACCCCACACTTGAGCAATTTAATAAACTCAATCACAACCTCACAACATGCAATCAACCACCCCACACTGAAAACATCACATTGTCCTCAATGTAAGCAGAATGTAATGAAAAGAAGAGTGAAAGAAATACTCCCCTATTAATGTGCAGGATGGCCCTGGAGTCGGTAGTGTCCTTGAAGATCAGTTGTACAGTACAGCCTGTGGAAAACCCGGTCTCTTTTCGAGCCCGTTGTGACATAGTGAGCAAACTCCAACCGATGGGCTGCTGAAATTAACTGCTGAAATTGCCCAAATAATTTCGCCGAACCAGACGGCGCTGGTGAGGGGAGAAACCGACAGCTTTGAGACGGCTGAGGTCAACGAAGGAAGACGGTGGAGCGGCGGTGAGTTGGTTGAGTTGTGCGGCTGCGATAACAGTAGTCGGAAAAGGCGGAGAGATTCTGACGATAAGGATGCAGATTCAAAAATGCAGCGGAAAATCAAGGCTGTGCGGCGGCGCGATGAGTTGAACGGCGAAGAATGTGAATCACGCGAAATCGCGCTGTTGTCGGCGGTGGAGACGCGGCGGGGGTAAAGCGAAAGGCGGCGCTCGGTCGCGCGCATCGGAACTAGAAACGGCAGCTTTGTGACGGCTGTGTGGTGGTGCAGGTATGGCGATCGGCGGAGTTGAGTGGAGGTGGTGATAGAGTAGATCTGTGACTGTGAGATGACGGCGGCCGCGTGGGATATTGGAGCTGAGCTCGGTCGAGCTGGTTTCGGCGGAGAAGCTCGACGGCGGTGGTTGTGAGTCGCGCTCGGTCGCGCTCGGTCGCGCGTGATGTAGGAAGAAAGATAAGACCGCGGCGGTGATGCGGTGTGGGAGCGGCGACTGGTGGAGACGACGACGGCGGCGTCATGGCTCCGGTGGACGGTGGTCGACGGCAGCTGTGTTGGTGAGAGAAACGGGAGAGAGAGATGCTTGTGGTTGACTGAATTTTTGGGTGATTTGACTGAATTTTGGGGATTTTGACCCAAAATTAAAAATTTGAATTTTTATTTTTTTTTAAATGTACAGTGCAAAAGTGCGAAAATTTTGCACAATTGTGCACGAAAATTGCACAACTGTGCACGGCGAGTTTAATCTTGTGCGAAATTTTTGCACAACTGTGCACCAAATTTATTTATTATTATTATTATTATTTTTTTTTTTTTCAAATGCAAAAAATTTGAATCAAAAAGACTGAAAACGATAAGGCAAATTGAAGAAAATAACGACACAAATAAAGAAAATTCTTGGGTTGCCTCCCAAGCAGCGCTTGTTTTAAGTCATTAGCTCGACTTAGAAGAAATTATTGTAGAAGTTTGGCGAGGGAAATTGCTTTCCCTCGAGGAATATCATCGCCTGAAAAATACAAAGCACTATTAATTCTTTTCATATCAGATATATTCCAACCTATTCCATCTGTCTTCCATTCCAAATCACTTAACCATCGGTCCAGTTCAGGTGTACATAGAGTAGAATGTACGATAACAGATAAAAATTCATTATTTCCAAGAAGAGCGTACCTGAGATATGGTGGAAGAAATTTAAGTTTTACTTTAGGTCTAGAAGATATTTCGCGATACGACTCTAATGGATCTCTTTTACCTTGAGCAATTTCTTCTTTGATGGCCTCTTCAATCACATCCACTGAATAACATTTTTCTTCAAAAGGCGGAGATTTCATCACTTTATTTAAGTCGAACTCCACCTTCTCCTCTCCAATGTTCAACGCTAGCTTGCCAGCACGCACATCAATGACGGTTCCCGCAGTTGCGAGAAACGGTCTTCCAAGGATGATTGGTGTTTTCAAATTTTCATCCATCTCAAGCACCACGAAGTCACATGGGATGTAGAACTTGTCCACTTTCACGAAAACGTCTTCTAATATTCCCATTGGGCGTTTTATGCTCCCATCCGCCAATTGAAGTGACATCTTTGTGTTTTTAAGCTTTTGAAAGCCTAATTTCCTGCAAATTGAATAAGGCATTAGACTAACACTAGCTCCTAAATCACAAAGTGCTTTATCAAAGTGGAATTTTTCAATAGTGCAAGGAAGTGAAAAACTCCCTGGATCCTTTAGTTTTGGAGGAATGTTTCGTTGGATTATGGCACTGCATTCTTCATTCAAGGAGATTGTTTCCACGTCTTCTAATTTCTTTCTATTGCTCAACAGCTCTTTGAGAAACTTCTCACAAACAGGTATCTGAGCCCGAGAATCTGTATACGGAATATTGTGGTTCAACAGCCTAAGTGTTCGAAGAAATTTCTCTTGCTGCTTGTCCAACCTCTTGTGTTGCAACCTTTGGGGAAATGGAATTGGAGGAACATATGGTTTCACATATGGCTTCGGGATAACCTTTTCTGGCTCAACCTTGTCTGAAGATTCAAAGATTGAATTATCTTTCATCACAAATTCATCTCTGTGTACAGCATGTGGCTCAAATTCTTCAATTATATTTTCGTTTATCAAAGTCACTGCATTACACTGTCCTCTCGGATTCTCCTCTGTTTGGCTAGGCAGTGTACCCTTTGACCTCGAATTCATAGAACTTGCCAATTGTCCAATTTGTAATTCTAGATTCTTCGTTGCTCCCACTACCAGATCAATTTTTGCTTCCAGATTCTCAAACCGTTTTGCTGTTCCATTAGCGAGCTTTTCAATGGCTAATTCCCAAGCTTGTGGTTCTCGAGGTGGTGGTCCCTGCTGATGTGGTTGTTGAAAATTCTGAGGACCATGCTGTTGGAAACCTGGAGGAAATTGTTGTCTAGGAGGATTTGCTTGATCTCCTTGGTTCCCTTGGCCTCCCCAAGAAAAGTTCGGGTGATTTCGCCAACCCGAATTGTAGGTGTTCGAAAATGGATTTCCTTGATGCTTATTCTGATTGGATAAATAGTAAGCTTGCTCGATGAGTGGGCAATCAGTAGCCATATGAGGTGCCCCACAAACATCACAAGCTAAAGTAGGCTGAGATACTGCACTAACATTTCCCTTGAGTCCCTCCATGTGCTTGACAAGTGCTTCAATGTTAGCATTTAGCAATGTAATGTTATCTACATTGTGTATGCCCGGTGTTTTCTTTGCAGCAGCCCGATTATCACTTGCCCACTGATAACTGTTGGATGCCATTTCGTCCATAAGAGCCAATGCATCATCCGGATTCTTTGCCATAAAACTCCCTCCTGCAGCTGCATCGATATTCATCCGGATACTATGTGACAGACCATTGTAGAAGGTCTGCACAAGCATCCAACTAGGAATACCGTGATGTGGGCATTTTCTGAGTAATTCTTTATACCTTTCCCATGCTTGATAGAGGGTTTCACTATCAGTTTGCATAAATCCTGTGATTGCATTCCTTAACTGAGCGGTCTTGGCTGGGGGAAAATACTTGGTCAGAAACGCAGTCGACAAATCAGCCCAAGTGGTGAACTTATTTGCCGGCTGATTTTTCAGCCACTCCTTAGCTCTTTTAGACAGGGAGAATGGGAAGAGTCGGAATCTTATGGCATCTTCAGTAACGCCATTCATCTTGAAAGTGCTGCAGATTTCCAAAAAATTCCCCAGATGGGAATGAGGATCCTCCCTCTCAATATCTCCCTCAAATGCAGTGTGTTGAAGCATTTGAATAATAGCCGGTTTCAACTCAAAGGTATTGGCTTGAACAGTTGGTACCGCTATGCTGGAGGTTAAGTTCTGATATGTTGGTGTAGCATAATCCCGGAGAGTTCTTTGCGCAGCAGGTTCAATCCTTTGTATTTCTTCTGCCATTCTACGATGCTCTCTTTGTTGACGTCTGCCTCTTCGAAAAGTTCGTTCTAGTTCTGGATCGATTTCAAGAGCGGGTGCACTCAAAGAACGCCTGTGCATCTACCAATATTCAACCTAAAACAGAAACTAAGATCAGAGCGAGACAGATAATAAAAAAAATTCAAAAATAAACTAAAAATAAATGTCTAAACTAATAAGAATTAACTTTTTATTGATATTGACTATTTGTTGCCTTCCCCGGCAACGGCGCCAATTTGTTAACCGTCCGTAACAACACGGAATCGAACAAATAATATAGTGAAAGTAAGATCGTCTCCACAGGGAAGGTTATCAAGTACCAAACAAAGTTTATCTTATTATTTAGACTATCGATTATCAAAGATTTGAGATTTTAACTAATTAAAAGCATAAATTTATAAAAACAGAATTAATTATAAATAATTAACACAAATATAATTAAAACGAACAATCAATTAACGAAAAGCCTAGAAATTAAGATTTCATCAAGGTATTTCTATGGATTATTGATTTTCAATGGATTATCATTCTTGTTTAAATTAAAGACCCAATTTCCTTAATTACATGAATACTCTCCCGAGATCTTCATGAGTACCCACCTAAATTAATTAACGTCACTCCCATGATCAAAAACCAATTTAGATGAATCCATAAAGTTCTATGAATATTGTTTAACTAGTCTCATGCAAAATTACCAATATCCCTATTAAGCAATTTACACATGTCTATTAAATCCGAACCAATAAACTAATTCACCTCCCGGTACTTCTTAATTTATCTTAAATCATGCAATTGGTGATCAATCAATTACAAGCATTAAACACTCATTAATAGATAAACTAAACAAGAAATCACATCCATCAATCATCAATAATCCAAATCAATACACAAGACTACATCTTAAACCCTAGAAAATAATTTAGCTATGCATAATTAAAGAAAAACAAGAAATAAATTGCATAAACATAAAGTTACTCATGTTCAACAATGGAGGATTGGAAGAATACAACTTGAGAAGATGAAGTTTTTCTCTCCAAGAACTCTCTTCAAGATCTCCTTTCTCTCTCTAGAAGTCTTCTCCAAGATCTACTTTTTTTGTAAGAATGAATGAAAATTAATGCTCTTCCACCTCACTCTAGCCTATATAAATGTTTTTGCCATTTCTTTTTAACTAAAAAGGAGTCTTAGATACATAAATTATGCCCATCCAAGTCATAAAATCGGCCCACAAAAATTCACAGCTGCACAGCTGTGCAGAATATCTGCACAGTTGTGCAGTTGCCTGTGCAGAAATCTTCCTCTTCATTTTTCTTCAACGAAACATTCTCGTTTGGCCTTTCAAATGCATTTCTTCACATCCTCTTGGATAGCCTTCATTATTCTTGTAATAAATACTCCTTCAACTCATCAAAATCATCGCTTTTATGCCTATAAAAGCATTGAAACGACTTAGAAATCAAAATACATAAATTAGGCTAAAAATAAAGCAAAAGACTAACAACAAGGCATAAAATAAAGATAAATGTGAGGTAAATCATAATGAAAATATGTAAAATATGAGACCTAACACTTGCCACTTACCCCCCAACCACAAGAAGCAGTAAAGCAAAAAATTGAAAATGAATATGATTGAAGAAATTGTACTACTCCATTGGGGTTTTTCAAGATTCAACACCAGAAGGATATCATCATCATCATCATCATTATATGCAGTATTACCAACATTCCATGTCATGGGCAGAATATTGTCAACATGTAACTAATAATTTTCATTTGCAATATGAAAGTAGAGGTAGGACAGATCCTAGGGATAGCGATTTCGATCCTCCTAAAAATTCGATGTGGTATTGAGTAGTAACTTTTACTTAAATCTTGGTACATTTTATTTTAATGAATTTCTCATAAGATTTGGTTATTATCTTACTATCAAATTTTATTTATTTCATATTTTTTGCAACAGTTTTAGTGATATTATTTAACAAATTTATTATCCATATATTATATATAGAATATTATTGATGTAAAAGATGCATAAGTATGATATTTAAAGTTACCCAAAGTTTTATTGTAAATTTCCAAATATTTTTATAAATTTTCATGATTTCTTTAAAATCGAAACCGAAATTTTGAATATCTCCACCGATATCTACCCCGAAACAGAAATTTAAGACCTTGCTTGAATCATGATATTTAATAAGCCTGAATTTATGGGCGATTGTCCTAAAAGAAATCATAACTTATATTACGATTTATTTTCATCCAAGGTATACAAGATACAATTATTAATAATATATCATCATCCAACTCATCACCGTACATTTTATCTATCAAATATTAAAGTAAATGAGGATGCAAGTTTCAAATAATATTAGCTTCACGCCACTTGGAGAGAAATAATTCTTGCACCAAGCAAGTTAAAAGGAACACCAATCTTCAATCTATTGATTTAGAAGGAATAGTAAATCAACACTAACATAGACGCCATACATGTGTTTAAGTATGAAATCAGGCTTAAATCAACTATAAAAAAACTAATTATTAATCGCAATCCACAAAACACATTATGTTCTTTTTTTGGTCGTAAAGTTTACATATATATATATATATATATATATATATATAAAGGGATTATTACATAATATACCCCTGTGAAATACAAAACCTGCACACATCCCCCCTGTGTTAAAAAATTAGCCTTATATGCCCCTGTGTTAATTTTTAGATTGCACACTCTCCCCTTTCCGTTAGTCTTCACTAACGCCGTTAGTCTTCCGTTAGTCCCCTTGTGTTAAAAAATAAAAATAAAATAAATAAAATTCAAATACATAAAAATATATCTTTTATAATTTAAATGCAAAATATATACAGTATGTATATACATATACAGTAAACATAGCCACTTTTATAATTTAAATACAAAATATATTAATATATATATAGTATGTATATAAATATACAGTAACATAGCCACCACCACCATTATTCCCGGCAACCACCACCAACCTCCGCCGGAATTGAAGCCCACCACCTCCGGTTGAAATTGAAGCCACCTTCTCCGCTTGAAATCGAAGCCACCACCTCCGTCGAAAATCGAAGCCATCTTCTTCGCCTGAAATCAAAGCCGCCACTGCCGCCTGAAATCGAAGCCACCACCTCCGCCGGAAATTGAAGCCATCTTCGTCGCCTGAAATCGAAGCCGCCACCGCCGCCTGAAATCAAAGCCCCACCTCCACCTGTGAAGACGAAGAAGAGGGGTGGGTTACGGGGAAAAAAAAGGAAAGAGAAAAAGAAAAAGAAAAAGAAAAGAAAAAAGAAAAAAAAAAGAAAAAAGAAAAAGAAAAAGAAAAAGAAAAAATGTGAGGATTTGGGTTTGGATTTCCCAAACCCATATTATCCTACCCAAATTCAACTACTTATTTATTTTAAATTAAAATTGGAAGGATAAAATAATAATTTTACAAGTACATGTTACACAAAAAGCTAACCCAGTCTTGATCCCAGCGAGTGCACAACACTCTCCGTTAATTCTAACGGAGAGGGGTTTTCGAGTAGAGTTTTTAAAATTACAGGGGCATATAAGACTATTTTTTTAACACAGGGGGGATGTGTAAAGGTTTCGTATTTCACAAGGGTATATTATGTAATAATCGCATATATATACAACTATACCATCTTTCTAATGAAATGCCAGAATTCATACCTTGTTTGTCTTGATACATTCCAATGTAGAGATTTTCGAACTTTTGAATAGCATTTGATGCTCTCACGAAATTAACTTTTCCATGTGTCTGGAAAAACATGATAACCTCTGGAGCTTGATAGAGCCGATCCTTTTTCATGGAAATAGCAAAAAGTACCATAGATTAGATTAGTCGAAATAATGAAAACACAAAATCATAATTTAAGGCCTTATATTGTTTTCCAGCTATTAGGTAATTTGTTATCAAATAATAATGGATTCATCTAAAAATATTAACACCAACCTAAATAAGATGTTTAACTCAACATAATACAATACAATAAAGTGGCTCATAATTAGAGTGAACTATGTTACCAAGTTTTACACAATTATAAAAAAACTAATCTATAAAGGTCAGTCCATAAAATCTAAAACAATAGTTAATATGTTACTTTCGCTAGGAATGAAAAGTATTAGCTTATAACTACTAGGGATAAAGACATTAAACCCTCCAAACTATTGACTTTTTTGCACTTTTTTAGAGATGCTTTTTTTTTTCACTTTGCACCCTGAACTTCATGGGATTTGCAGATTCTTATATAAAAGCATTTTCTGGTGGAATATTTCGCCGGAGATTCCTCACATGCTTGACATGTGCAATTTCTAAAGTTAAATTTGTCATTTAAAGTGATTAATTTTGATGAATTACTCTTTTACCCTTAAAATTTTCATATTTTTATTTAAAAATATAATTTAAGTAAATAAAAAAAATACTATATTTATTTTTGTCTTAAAATTTAAATTAAATAATTCAATATAATAAAATCAAAAAAAAAAATTCTTCTTCTTCATCAATTCTCTGCATGTATATATATATATATATATACATATGTATATATATTTATGTGTGTGTATGTGTGCGTGAATGAGTGTTAATCTGTGTGTGCGTGCGTGGTAATCTGAAAGTTTGTGTGTGAATCTCTCTGTGTGTGTGTGTCCGTATATATAAATATATATATATATATATGTGCATGTGTGTAAATCTATGTGTGTGTGTGTATATATGTATGTGTGTGTACATGTGAATGTGTGTGTATATATATGTATGTGTGTGTGAGTTTGGGTTTAGAAGAAAATCCGTTGAAGAAAGGAGATGGTGATGAAGATATTTGGGGAAGATGAAGTTTGGAAGAAGTAAAATGGAGCTTGGAAGAAGCAAAAATGATGTTTGGAAGAAGCAAATAAGGGCAAAATAGTTATTTCACAAAAATCTCACCTAAAATGATTGATATACCCTTAAAAATGGCATATGCATGGCATGTGATGGAATCTCGGCTGAATATTCCACCGGAAGATGCTTATATATAAGAATCTGTAAATCCCGTGAAGTTTAAGATGCAAAGTAAAAAAAAAAAGTATTTCTAAAAAGAGTGCAAAAAAGTCAATAGTTCGAAGAGTTTAATGTCTTTACCCCTAACTATTAGGTGCTTGTATTAGGTGCTTGTAATGTTGTGGCTTCTTGAAATGAAATAATAATCACACGATGTTTGCACCATATCCGCATGAAATATGCATGGGTAGGAAAAATATATTCCAAAGTTAGTAAGAAAAATATGCAATCTTGGTCTACTGCTATGACAAGTGGAGCTCGCACGTGGAACAACTAAGATAGAAATACTGTCATCAACTATACCTTTTTGAATGGACTGATTGAAGTGTTACAAATACACTCGTCATTGCAACTATTCAATTTGTAAAAAAAAATGGGTTGCAACAGAGGAGTTCATAGCAAAGTTCAATGAAGAAGCTCGTTTACTTTCTATAAGGAAGAGCAAGACCATCCTACATCCTAGCAAAGTGGATCAAATTAGGAAACTACCACATAATTGAAACATTGTGGCCACTCACGCTGGTAGTCCTGGTGTCTTCATTTGGGATGTCAAAACACAATTACATCATCAATCTGTTGTAGGTGCAGAAGTATATAAACCTGACCTGACACTAACTTCGCATAAGGGTAATGCAGAATTTGCACAAGCTATGTGCCCTACTGAGCCCTTTGTGCTCTCTAGAGAGAAGGACACATATGTGGTTTTGTGGAGCATCCATGACCAGATACCTTCTTTTTTAGCAAATCAGTAACCCTAAAAAAACTCAGACCAAAAGTGTGCTTGAATGATTTTCAAAGGGCACAAGGATTTTGTTGGAAGACATTCAATTTAACACATTAAGACCACATGAGTTCTATAGTGTTGGTGATGATTATTTTCTTATACTATAGGATGCAAGACTGCCCAAGTTCCAACTGTAAAGCTCAAAATGGCTCACATTGCAGATATTCACTGTGTTGATTGGATTCTTATGATGTTAATTCAATTTTAACTAGATCTCCTGATAATACCGTTTGCATGTATGACCATAGAAAGCTTACTTCTAAGAGAGTTGGATCCCCAGTTCAAATATTTGAATGCAATATTGCTCATGTCCTTTGTGTCCAGTAGTCTCCAGCTAAGGCATCTATGTTTGGGAGTGAGACACAACATAATATCTTGAATATCTAGGATCTTGAGAAGATTAGCAAGCTGGAGGGTTCTTCCCAAAAAAGAATAACCAATTAATTCTCGGAGCTTATTCATTAGACATGCACATCACATGACAAGGTGGTTGATTTTCAATGGAATGCAGAAGATCTATGGAACATTGTTAGTGTATCTCATGATACTTCAAAGCTAGGAGTGGAAGGACCCAATATACATTGCGAATGATTGACCTACTTTACAGATCCAAAAAGGAAGTTCTTGCTAAGCTAGAAAAACTCAAAGTTCATGTACCAGAATGTTCTTCATCTTGATTTGATCTTTTGAAAGTTGTAAATATTATGTGGTCTTCTTGAATCATGATATTCAATAAGCATGAAGTTTATAAGTGATTGTCTTAAAAGAAATCATAACTTATATTACGAATTTTTATTCCAAGGTATATAAGATACAATTCTTATTAATTCATCGTCATCCAACTCATCATCTTACATTTTGTCTATCGAATTTCAAAGCAAATGAGACAGCAAGTTTCAAATAATATTGGCTTCATGCTACTTGGAGAAAATTAATTCTTGCAACAAGCAAGTTAAAAGGGAAAGTAAATCTTCAATCTTTTGATTTAGAAGGAAGACTAAATCAACACTAACATATACGGTGGCATGTGTTTATTATGAAATCAAGTTTAAATCAATTATAAAAAAAACTAATTATTAATCGCAATCCACAAAACTCATTATATTCCTTTTTTGGTTGTATTGGTTATGTATGTGTGTATGTCACTATACCATCTTTCTAATGAAATGCCAAAATTCAAACCTTATTTGTCGTGATACATTCCAATGCATGGTTGAGATTTCCGAATTTTTGAATAGCATTTGATGCTTTCACGAAACTAGCTTTTCCATGTGCTGCAAAAAGACAATAACCTCTGGAGCTTGTTAAAGCCTGCACTTTTTCTTGACATAGCAAAGATTAGTTTAGTCGAAATAATAAAAACACAAAATCATAATTTAAAATCTTATATTGTTTTCCATATATTAGGTAGCTTGTTATCAAATAATAATGGGATCATCTGAAAATAAATATAATCCTAAATAAGATGATCAACTCAACAAAACACAATACAATAAAGTTGCTTGGAAATTGTGTGAACTATGTACCCCACAAAATCTAAAACAATAGTATTAAATATGTTACTTTCTCTAAGAATGAAAAGTACTAGCGTATAGCTATTAGTTGATTGTAATGTTGTGGATTCTTGAAATGAAATAATAATCAAACGATGATTGCACCATATCCTCCCTAAATTTGCATGGGTAGGAAAAATATATTCCAAAGTTAGTAGGAAAAATATGCAATCTTAGTCTATTACTATGACATGTGTAGATCGCACGTCGAACACCCAAGATAGGATTATTGTCATCGCCTCTACCTTTCTGAACAGATCCATTTAAGTGTTCCAAATACAGTCGTCATAGCAACTATTCAAGTTGTAAACAAAATGGGTTGCAGAGACTGAGTACATAGCCGTGTTTAATGAACAAACTGTGATGCCCGAGTTTTTTTTTTTAGTCGACTAGTTACTATCTAAAGCATTAGGACATGATCTAGGATCTTAAACATATGTTCAAGAGGGATATTATATTATACATCTTATGTAGATTAAAGGAATAGAACCAAAATTTAACTAGACACTAGGAGAGAAGTTGAATTAGTAAATTGCCAAATACACCAATAATTAGTAAATTCCACTTTCATTTCACTTTAAAAAAAATAAAAAAAAATAATAAATAAAGGGGTGGAAGATGGGCTTGACCGACCACCCCACCATCACACCATAGATATATATATATATATATATATATATATATATATATATATATATAATATGCCACAACTTCATCATTTTCCTTACAAGAAAATACCTCTTCAACTCTCTTTCTCCATTTTCATCATCTTCAACCTCTCTTCATCCTTCCATTCAAGATATATATATATATATATAGATACAAATTAGTATATTAGTTCAACCTCAACCATCTTCACCCTTGTTGGTAGCATTAAAGGTAACTTGTAATTCCTTGATCTTACATTAGTAGGTAATGGTAGAGGCTAAATGTGGTTTGAAAATGTTATTGCATGGGTATTAGAAGAGTAGATCTATGAGTTTTAAGCTTAAATTTACAATTTGTAGTAACTAACCTAAAGCCTTAAATGAAGAAATCACACATGCATGACAATTGTAAGTTGGGTCTTTAAATCTGCTGCTGATTTCAAAGAATTGTATCGAAATGACGAAATGTTATTTGAGTTCAAAACGTTTACTGTGTATGTTACTGCATGTCTAAAATATTTCTGGAATTGTTTGGGATTTTTAGAGTTGTAATGTGAATTATGGAAATTGTTAAGTATAGACTGCCAGAAGCCTTACGGGATTTCAAAATGTTTGTTTGAGACATCATTTGGGGTTCTTACGAACTTTATTTTGATTTCAAAATTTTACAGGGGATAATCATATGTATTGGGGTTGTTGTGTATGAAATTGGGGCTTATTGGATTAAAGGGTGATTTTATATGAATTTTAAAGTAATACTGCCCCAGTAAAAATTAAACCCAATTTTACTTCGGTTTTGAATAAAATAGCCACATTTTAAGTGACCATTTACCTTTGAAAAATTTATCTAAGGTCTTTTAACAAATTTAGAACATTTATGAAAAAATTCACCCACAATTATTGAGTTTATGATTTTGTTTCATTTCATACACTAAAACTGCACAAATCTGTTTTTATGCCTCTTATCGACCTTTTGGGGAAGATTGAAATTAAGCCTAGTTTTCATTAAGGTAACTTGTTGTGCATGTTTGTATAGTTATTAGGACCTCATAGACTACCCCCGGGTGGACTTTAGACGAGTTAGAAAATGAGTTTCTGATATAATTTCGCTTAGCAGGTGTTGTCGGTGAGACGAACAAGGACAACGCCGTATAAACTTGGACGTAGTGTGAGTGCCTCTCAAAATTATAGTTATATGTCTTTCAAAACTGGAAGGAGCACGTCGTATATATATCTATATACTTTTATCATGCTTTCAATACTTCACATGAAAATGAATTTCAACACTTTCAAATCAAATCATGGACTCAATTTGCATTAACCATTTCTTGGCACGTTTCAAAGACATATCTTGCGAGAATAATTTTCCAGGCAGGTTTTGTGAAAATGATTTCAAGAAAACATTCTTTTAATGAAATTCTGGAAAAAAAAATATATTCGCTCGATTCAATATTCCTTCGTGAGCCAAAACGCTTCATTTAATCATTCGTGACATACATGATTGCATACTTGTTTCAAATGCATATTTTGCAAGCATGATTTCAAAATAAACATCGGTTTTTATGGATTCGTGGAAGTACTCCATCATTTGGTTCTTGTATCATGATCATTTGTCGTGATGGTGTTCTTGTGACATGTTTCATCTTGCGTGGTTGTGTTGGGCCCAAGGTCGGGCGACGGATACGGCAGGGTTCGGCCGGTCAAGCATGGGCTTGCGGTCTTAAACAGTTCCCGCTATCCACGTCCAGATCCATGCATCTAGGACGGAGTGCTCTGAGGGTGCATGGGTCATTTATCGTGTGGCATATTCCGGATATGACCAAATCGGGCATCGCGAGCCTGCGTGGGGAGGTATAAGGTGATGGCTTTTAAGCCGCATGTTCAGGGGTGATAAGGAAGAAGCAGAGGGACCCAAAGTGCTATGGGTAAATCATCGGACGCGATAGTATTGCTAACATGGCCCCCTACTGCTTAAGCGTGACATGTACGTGTTACTTAAACATGTCTTGTACATGATACTTGCATTGAGTCTGGTACATGATACTTGCATTGAGTCTTGTACATGATACTTGCATTGAGTCTTGTACGTGGTACTTACATTGACTGCACACTTTTAAAAATGCATGTTTTAAAACTTTATCGTATGTATACTAAGATCCTGGTGTTATACCAGCTACTGCTTGAACGCAAATGTCATTCTTACTCGCCTTTTTAATGAGCGTTTGAAAAATAGAAACTATTATTGTTTTCACCTTATTAATTTATCACTTTGGGGTCTAAAAACTATTTTAAGCACCTTTCACACGTACACTGGCGCTCACTAAGCCTTTGCTTATGTACTTCACTTTCTTCCTTCCAGTTATAGGCAAGTCGAGAAGTGAAACTAACTTGAAGGATCGGAGTATAAACTCGGACTATCCTAGAGGTGAATGATGTAGATTGACTCATGTATATTAAGTTCGCATAGCTATTTAGTTGATGTATTGGGGTTGTGACCCGATAAGATGAATTGTTTAATTGTGTCCAGAATTTGGTTTGTACTTCTGTAAGGATAGGATAACGCTTTCGTGTTGGATTCTTTAGGATTAAATTGAGGGCGTGTTGACGCTTTCGTGTTGGATTCTTTAGGATTAAATTTGAGGGCGTTACACAAACTCATTCACCTTTTCTTAAGGAAGAGCAAAACCATCCTACATCATAGGTAGGTAAATTGAATCAAGAAAATCCCACGGAATTGCAACTCTAAGGCCACTCACATTGACAGTCCTGGTGTCTTCATTTGGAATGTCGAAACACAATCAAATAGCCAATCTGTTGTTGGTGCGAAAACATAGAAATCTGACCTAACACTAAATAGACTTAAGGATAATGTATAATTTGCGCAAGCTATGTACCCAACAGAGCCCTTTTTGCTCTCTAGAGAGAAGGACATGTATTTGGTTTTGTGAAGCATCCATGACTAGATATTTTCTAGGTTGCAAATTAGTAACCCTAAAAAAATCGGACCATTAGTGCTCGAAGAATTTTCTAGGGTCACGAGGATACTGTTGAAGACATTCAATTTAACACATCAACCCCACATGAGTTTTATAGTCTTGGAGACGATTCTTGAACTATACTGTAGGATGCAAGACTGCCCATTTTCCTTCGGTAAAGGTCAAAATGGCTCACAGAGGATATTCACTATGTTGATGGGATTCCTAATGATGTTAATTCAATTTCAACTGGATCTACTGATAAGACTATTCACATGTATAACCATAGAAAGCTTACTTCCAAGGAAGTTAGATCCCCAATTCACATATTTCCAGGCCATATTGCTCATGTCCTCTATGTCCAATAGTCTCCAGCTAAGGCATTTGTGTTTATGGGACAGAGGATAATATCTTGAATATCTCGGATGTTGGGAAGATTGGCGAGCATTCTTCCCAAAAAAAAAATCAATTAATTCCCTGAGTTATTCTTTGGACATGCAGGCCACATGACAAGGTGGTTTATTGCAATGGAATACAGAAGATCTAAGGACAATTGTTAGCATGTCTAATGATGCTACTTCTGTGAATGTTACAATTTTATTATCCATCTGACTCATCATCTTATATTTTGACTATCAAATTTTAAAGTAAATGAGGCTGCATGTTTCAAATAATATTGGCTTCACGCTACTTGGAGAGATATAATTCTTGCACCAAGCAAGTTAGAGAGTAACATCAATCTTCCATATGTAGATTTAGAAGGAAGAGTAAATCAACACTAACATATATGCTGGCATATGTTTTGAATGAAATCAATTATAAATCAACTATTAGAAAACTAAATATTAATTGCAATCCGAAAAAATCATTATGTTCCCTTTTTGGTCGTAACAGTTATATATATATATCCATACCATCTTTCTAATGAAATACCAATATTCTTACCTTATTTGTCTTGATACATTCCAATGCATGGTAGGGATCTTTTTGAATTTTCGAATAGAATTTATGCTCTCACAAAATTAACTTTTCCATGGGCTGCAAGAACATGATAACCTCTGAAGCTTGATAGAGCCATCCCTTTTTCATGGAAATAGCAAAAACATATCAAAGATTAGACTAGTCAAAATAATAAAAATACAAAATCATAATTTAAGGCATTATATTTTTTTCTCCAAATATTAGGTAATTTGTTATCAAATAATAATGGGATCATCTAAAAATATCAACGCTAACCTAAATAAGATGATCAACTCAACGAAACAAAATACAATAATGTTGCTCGTAAATAGTGTGAACTATGTTACCGAGTTTTATAAAATTATAAAAATACTAATCTATGGGCCAATCCACAAAATCTAAAAGGATAGTATTAAATATGTTACTTCCGCTAAGAATGAAAAGTACTAGATTATAGCTATTAGGTGCTTGTAATTTTGTGGATTCTTGAAATGAAATAATATTCACATGAGATTTGCACCATATATGCACGAAATATGCATTGATATAAAAATATATTCCAAGGTTAGTAGGAAACATATGAAATCTTGGTCTGTCGCTATGAAGGTGGAGCTCAAGTGGAACAACCAAGACAAGAATGTTGTCATCTCCTTTACCTTTCTATACAGACTGATTGCAGTGTTCCAAATACATTTGTCATAGCAACTATCCAAGTTGTAAAAAAATGGTTGGCAGAGGTGGAGTATATAGCAAAGTTCATTATGGAAGCTCGGTCACCTTTTATTAGGAAGAACAAGATCATCCTACTTCCTGGTAACGTGAATCTAATTATGGAACATTGAGGCAACTCACATTGATAGTCCTGGTGTCTTCATTTGGGATGACGAGACTCAAGTAAATCATCAATATGTTGTAGGTGTGAAAGAATCTAAACATGACTTGACACTAACTGGACATAAGGATAATGCTGAATTTACATAAGCAATATGCCCTACTGAGCCCTTTGTGCTCTCTAGAGAGAAGAACACATATGTGGTTTTGTGGAGCATCCATGACCAGATACTATCTTTGTTAGCAAATCAGTAACCCTAAAAAACTAGGATCAGAAGTGTGCTCGAATGATTTTCAAGGGGCACGAGGATATTGTTGAAGACATTCAATTTAACACATCAAGCCCCCATGAGTTCTATAGTGTTGGTGATGAGTTTTGTCTTATACTGTAGGATGCAAGGCACACTTAAGAAGGAGAGGGCCATATTAGCAATACCATCACGTCCGATGACTCGCCCATGGCACTTTAGGTCACGCTGCTTCTTCCTTATGACCCCTGAACACGCAGCTTAAAAGTCGTCACCTTATACGTCCCCACGAAGGCCCGCGATGCCTGATTGGTCATATCCGAAGTATACCACACGATCTAGTACCCACTCACATTCAGAACACTCAGTCTTTAGGTGTTGGGATTTGGGGTGGATAGCGGGAACTGTTTAAGACCGCAAGCCCATGCTTGACTAGCCGAACCCTAGCCTATCCACGCCCGACACTTGGGCCCGACAATTAACCACATAATATGCAACACGTTTGACTTGAATGTAGTCACGATGTATGATCATGATAAAAGAACTAATTGAAGGAGTAATTTCACGAAAACCATAAATTAACCAATGTTTATTTTGAAATCATTCTTGCAAAAAATATGCATTTGAAATAAGTATGAAATCACGTATGTCACGAATGATGCAATGAAGCATTTTAGCTCACGACAAAATATTGAATTGAGCAAATAATTTTTCAGAATTTCATTAAAAAGTTGCTTTCCTTCAAATCATTTTCACAAAACATGGCTGAAAAATTATTCTCACAAAATATATCTTTGAAAACATTCATGCAATCACCATTTGGCAACATGAGACGGTTAATTTAAAATGAGTCCATGATTTGATTTTGAAAGCATTGAAACTCATTTTCATGTGAAGTATCAAAGCATGATGCAAGTATATAGATATATATATACGACGTGATGAAAATTCCTTCCAGTTTTGAAAGACCTATAACTATAATTTTGAGAGGCAAGTCACCTCGTCCAATCGAATACCAAAGCTCAAGTCCAGTGTTCGAGTGATGCTCAACCTATCTTGTAAGTGCAATTACCTGTTCCAAATAACTATACTCCTCAATAAGCTCATAATATCCACTCATCCAATAATTGTTAATTTTCAATATGATACACTTAATTGCAAATAATCAAAGATTAAGGTCAAGCCAACTTACCCAACACTTATTCTGCTTCACGACGATATATAAATTGGATACGAAAAGATTTAACCTCCATTGTTCATTCGTGCACAAGATTACATCAGATCGCTTCACTGTGTGCCTCCATTGTCGCACGTCTCCGCCATTATCCTTCTTTCTTCCCTTTAACCTCCTAATCATCAAGTAAAATTAGTGTCTATATATTCCCAAATAACTGAGCTTTCTTACAATAAAAATTCTAGCCCTACGATCAGACCAAAAATAGTTTAAATCGGCCTTCAAAATCAACACTCCAAATCTGCCCATTCAGGTACGTCCTGCCACCTTTTACTAAAATCAACTTTATGACCATATTACACTATGTACCTAGACACTTCTTACCAATATAAACATCTACACACACAAGGATTTTTCATAATGGTCTTGAATTTAGCATTTGACGATGAAAAGGTGATTTCGAAGTAAAGATATAAGAATGACAGTTTCTAGAAATCAAAACAGCACATGGGCAAGGACTCTTTGGTGACCATTTATGGAAAATTTCTGAGTCCAATTTCTTCAAAATATATCATAAAACATATCTAAACTGGATAAGGATTCTAAAGGTGGTTTTGCATGTATGATCAGAGCACAGGAAAATGGGTTTTAGGGCAATTGAATATGAAATAATGATTCTGGAACTTGAAAGAGATTAGTGGCAGTGATGGTTTAAATGCAAATTCTATAATGTTTACATAATTATTTCCAAATAAAATTACCTGTAATGATATCTACACTCATAGAGGTTTCCAAATATGGTCTTGCATGTATGATCAAACCAACGGAAGAGTTGTTTCTTGTCCAGAAAAATAGAACATAGTTCTGAAAATTGAGAATATGGACAGCTTACCGCACGGTTTAAAGCGATTCTGAAACTTTTGGTAGCCAATTCAACAAATCCAATTCCATCATATTATTCCTTGTCCTCTTGTGAAGATTTAATTTGGACATCATTTGGTCCCTCAAATCTTAAAAATGAAAACTTTACCAGTGCTGGAATTTCTTACGAAAATTGCTTGAAATTAGTGTTGATATAAGTCATTTGAAAGGTTTGTAGAGAGTAAAGGGTGTTAATGGATGGAAGTTTAGATTTGGAAGAAAATTAGAGAGTGAAGAAGTATATAAGCTCAAAGATGGTTTGAAGGGAGAATGAAGACTACTAAGGGTATATATAATGTCACCATGAGGGCTAGTTTGCAAATTCTTTCTCCTTCTTTTCTTTCATAGCAATACCAATATTCTTACCTTATTCTTGATACATTCCAATGCATGGTAGGGATTTTCGAATAGCATTTGATGCTCTCACAAAATTAACTTTTCCATGAGGCTGCAAGAACATGATAACCTCTGAAGCTTGATAGAGCCAGCCCTTTTTCATGGAAATAGCAAAAACATATCAAAGATTAGATTAGTCAAAATAATAAAAACATAAAATCATAATTTAAGGCATTATATTTTTTCTTCCAAATATTAGGTAATTTGTTATCAAATAATAAAGGGATCATCTAAAAATATCAAAACTAGCCTAACTAAGATGATCAACTCAACATAACACAATACAATAAAGTTGCTCGTAAATAGTGTGAACTATGTTACCGAGTTTTATACAATTATTAAAAAGCTAATCTATAAAGGCCACTCTACAAAATCTGAAAGGATAGTATTTAATATGTTACTTTTGCTAAGAATGAAAAGTACTAGATTATAGCTATTAGGTGCTAGTTTTGTTGTGGATTCTTGAAATGAAAACATAATCACATGAGATTTGCACCATATATGCACAATATATTCCAAGGTTAGTAGGAAAAATATGCAATCTTGGTCTGTCGCTATGACAGGTGGAGCTCGCAAGTGGAACAACTAAGAAAGGAATACTGTCGTCGCCTTTACCTTTCTGAACAGACTGATTGCAGTGTTCCAAATACATTTGTCATAGCAACTATTTAATTCGTAAAAAAAAGGGTTGACAGAGGTGGAGTATCTAGCAAAGTTCATTGATGAAGCTCGTTCAACATTTATTAGGAAGAACAAGATCATCCTACATCCTGGTATGGTGAATCTAATTATGGAACTCGCATATAATTGCAACATTGAGGCCACTCACATTGATAGTTCTGGTGTCATCATTTGGGATGTCAAAATTGAAGTAAATCATCAATCTATTGTAGGTGCGAAAGCTTATAAACTTGACTTGACAATAACTGAACATAAGGATAATGCTGAATTGGCACAAGCAATGTGCCCTACTGAGCCCTTTGTGCTCTCTAGAGAAAAGGACACATATGCAGCTTTGTGGAGCATCCATGACCAGATACCTTCAACGAATTAGTAATCCTAAAAAACTCGGACCAAAAGTGTACTCGAATGATGTTCAAGGGGCACGAGGATAATGTTGAAGACATTCAATTTAACACATCAAGCCCACAAGAGTTCTATAGTGTTGGTGATGATTTTGGTCTTAATATTAATTCCCTGGGCATATTCATTTGACATGTAAGTCACATGACAAGGTGGTTTATTTTTAGGCGAATGCAGAACATCTATCGACAATTGTTAGTGTATCTCATGATACTTCAAAGCTTGGAGGAGAAGGACCTATAGACATGGCGAATGATTGACCTGCTTTCCTAAAAGGAAGTTCTTGCTAAGCTAGACAAACTCAAAGTTCATATATAAGAATGTTCTTTGTCTTTATTCGATCTTTTGAAAGCTGTGAATGTTATGTGATCTTCTTGAATCATGATATTTAAGCATTAAGTTTATGATCAATTGTCTGAAAACAAATCTGAACTACTTATGTTATGATTTTTTTTCATCCAACGTATACAATATACAATTCTTATTAATTCATCATCATCCAACTCGTCATCTTACATTTTATCTCTCAAATTTCAAAGCAAACGAGGCTGCAAGTTTCAAATAATATTGGCTTCATGCTACTTGGAGAGAAATAATTCTTGCACCAAGAAAGTTAAAAAGAATTGCCAATCTTCAATCTTGTGATTTAGAAGGAAGAGTAAATCAACACTAACATTTAAACTGATATGTGTTTTATTATGAGAATAATAATTACTAATCGTAAAACTCATTAATTATGTTCCTTTTTTAGCTGTAATGGTTATGTGTGTGTGTGTATATATAGACACTAGTATTAAGCACGTGTGTTGCACGTGAATACCATTTGTTTCCGTATTTTATATTTGAGTGGTTGGGTCATTAAACAACTTATGATTTATTTAACTTTCCACCTAACTCTAATATAATGTTCTAGTGCGCTGATTTGAAGGAAATAATTATCTAAGTTTACTATTCTTAAATTACTGCAATTTAATATAACGGATTTATTGTACTGTAACTATGAAAAACAATTTGAAATGTAGAAATCGGAAAGATATTTTGCAAGAGTGTGTTTTCTTTTACATAAAGTTAATACGTAAAGACATAATCATAAAATGTATTTTTCTGATTGTATCAGTTATACTCGTACTTCTATTCATCAAGACATGGTTATCGTTTAGCTGACTCAACCTTTAGTTGTAAGTATGTACTTAGTGAAGATAATTAAGAAAAGTCCCTCATACTAAAAGTAAGTAATTACTGAATAGTACTCCATTTCATCTTGATCTTAGAATGCAAATAAACAAACTCATAGTAGAAATAATTAATGGTCGAGTAAAACCCTTGTTTTTCATTCAATATTATTGAATTTATGATGGGTTTCTAAACCTCTAATGGTAATAAATTGATTTATACTACAAAATTATGATCGAAGGATAATCACTTGCTTTTTCATCTTAAAAACAATGAATTTTTTTACATAGAACTGATTTTTTACAGTAGGATCGTGCCCTTAACATTTTTTTTTGAAAAATCACTAAAAGCATTTTACTACAAATTTTGTATAGAAAAAATCCACTAAATTGGCCCTAATTTCCAGGTTGGAATAAAATCTATTGATTTTTTATAATCCAAACTCTTTTTCCTTGTGAATTCCCTATTTGATAAAATTGTGTAATAAAAATGTTACTTTTTCATTATGTAGAAATAAATATTTTATGTATTAATATTTAAATTTAACATGTTAATTAATCTAAAAATTTTATTATTTTTTTAAAATATTCGAAAATTATAAAAATCTAAAATTAATATCATAAAAAATACAAGTTATCAATTAAAAAATCTCACAAGAAATTTTATATAACAAAAATTATTTGTTAATTCCTAACCTAATAATTTTTGGATTGACAGCATTTTTAGGTTTTAAACATAATATATGAAATTATACATTAAGAATGATTAAACTCGTATATATATTTATACTTTTATCTTGAAGTGTGTAATAGTGATACTTCAATAATCATGTATTAAACTGTTTCTTTTTTATCTTTTCCCAACTTGAACATGTGATTAATTATTTACTTGGCCAAAACGAAGTAATGTATTAATTAGATACGTACTAAATTGATATATTGGATTTAATTGAAGTTTATTTGTACAAGTTGAAATTGGAACTTTTATTTCTATATATGTAATATTTATTAAAATTGTAATATTTTAATAATCAAGTATCAAAACATTTTTTTGTTGATCATTCCTCTAACTAAATAAATAATTCATTGTTTAAATTAAGTACTATATTAATATATCAAATTTCATTAACAATTCTTTATACAAATCATACACTAAGATAACAAATATTCTATCAAATTAACACATTAGAAGTAAACATCACACCATATACAAACTACCACTTCAATTCCTAATTCATATATCTTTATTCATTTAGAAGAAACAACGAAAACCTTTTTGCTAAACCAATATGAAATTACTATAACAGTATGAATATAATGTGAGAATTATGAAAACTATTGTATAGATCCTTAAATTAATAGAGAGTTACCTTTAGAATCTCCAAATTGATGAGAATATGAAATTTTCTATTCAAGATGTTGGTTCAGGCACTTACATAAAAATATCCACAAAAGCTATGAGGATACTATTAAATATGTTACTTTCGCTAAGAATGAAAAGTACTATATTATAGCTATTAAGTGCTTGTAATGTTGTGGATTCTTGAAACGAAATAATAATCACATGAGATTTGCACCATATATGCCCGAAATATGAATGGGTAGAAAAATATATTCCAAGGTTAGTAGGAAAAATATGCAATCTTGGTTTGTCGCTATGACAGGTGGAGCTCGCAAGTGGAACAACCAAGACAGGAATATAGTCATCGCCTTTACCTTTCTGAACAGACTTATTGCAGTGTTCCAAATACACTTGTCATAGCAACTATTCAAGTTGTAAGAAAAATGGTTGGTATAGGCGGAGTATATAGCAAAGTTCATTGAAGAAGCTCGTTCACCTTTTACAATGAAGAACAAGATCATCCTACATCCTATTATGGTGAATCTAATTATGGAACTCCCACATAATTGTAACATTGAGACCACTCACATTGATAGTTCTGGTGTCTTCATTTGGGATGTCGAAGCTCAAGTAAATCATCAATCTGTTGTAGGTGTGAAAGCATCTAAGCATGACTTGACACTAACTGGACATAAGGATAATGCTGAATTTGCACAAGTAAAGTGCTCTCCTTAGAAAATGGCACATATGTGGTTTTGTGGAGCATCCATGACCAAATACCTTCTTTGTTAGCAAATCAGTAACCCCAAAACCAAAGGTATGCTCGAATGATTTGCAAGGGGCACGAGGATAATGTTGAAGGCATTCAGTTTAACACATCAAGCCCAGATGAGTTCTATGGTGTTGGTGATGAGTTTTGTCTTATACTGTAGGATGCAAGATTGCCCATGTTCCCACTGTAAAGGTTAAAATGGCTCACAATGCAGATATTCACTGTGTTGATTGGATTCTTATGACGTTAATTCAATTTTAAGTGGATCTGCTGATAACGCCATTTGCATGTATGACCATAGAAAGCTTACTTCCAAGGGAGTTGGATCCCCAGTTCAAATATTTGAATGCCATATTGCTCATGTCATTTGTGTCCAGTAGTCTCCAGCTAAGGCATCTATGTTTGGGAGTGAGACAGTGGATAGTATCTTGAATATCTAGGATCTCGAGAAGATTGGCGAGCTGGAGGGTTCTTACCAAAAAGGAAAAACAATTAATTCCTTGGGCTTATTCATTTGACATGCGAGCCACATGACAAGGTGGTTTGTTCTTAGTGGAATGCTAAACATCTATCGACTATTGTTAGTGTATCTCATGATACTTCAAAGCCATGAGAGAAATGAACCCTATAAACATGGCAATGATTGACCTGGTTTACAGATCCTAAAAGGAAGTTCTTGCTAAGCTAGAAAAATTCAAAGTTCATACACAAGAAAGTTCTTCGCCTTGATTTGATCTTTTGAAAGCTATGAATGTTAGGTGGTCTTCTTAAATCATGATATTTAATAAGCATTAAGTTTATGGGCAATAGTCTTAATAGAAATAATAACTTATATTACGATTTCTTTTCATCCGAGGTATACAAGATACAATTCTTATTAATGCATTGTCATCCAACTCATCATCTTACATTTTATTTATCAAAATTTCAAAGCAAATGAGGCTTCAATTTTCAAATGATATTGGCTTCACGCTACTTGGAGAGAAAAACTTCTTGCACCAAGCAAGTTAAAAAGGAGGGCCGATCTTCAATCTTTTGATTTAGAAGGAAGATTAAGTCAACACTAACATATATACCGGCATTTGTTTATAATGAAATCAAGTTTAAATCAAGTATAAAAAAAACACTAATCACAAAACTCATTATGTTCCTTTTTTGGTTGTAATGGTTATGTGTGTGTGTATATATATATATATATATATATATATACACACACTAGTATTAAGCACGTGTGTTGCGCGTGAATACGATTTGTTTCCATATTTCTTGTTATTTGAGTGTTTGGATCATTAAAATAAAGTTTTAATGTGCTAATTTGAAGGAAATAATTATAAGTTTACTATTCTTAAATTACTGCAATTTAATATAACAGATTCATTGTACTGTAACTATAAAAAATAATTTGAAATGTAGAAATCGGAAAGTCATTTTGCAACATTTTTTTTTTACATAAAGTTAATACGTAAAGACATAATCATAAAATATATTTTTCTAATTGTATTAGTTGTACTCTTACTTCTATTCATCAAGAAAGGGTTATCGTTTAGCTGACTCAACCTTTAGTTGTAACTATGAACTTAGTGAATATAATTAAGAAAAGTTCCTTATACTAAAACTAATTAATTACTGAATAATACTCCATTTCATTTTGATCTTAGAAAACAAATAAACTAACTCATAGTAGAAATAACTAATGGTCGAGTAAAACTCTTGTTTTTCATTCAATATTATAGAATTTATGATGTGTTTCTAAACTTCTAATGGTAATAAACTGATTTATACTACAAAATTATGATCAGAGAATAATCAATTTCTTTTTCATCCTAAAAACAAAGAGATTTTTTCCGTAGAGCTGATTTTTTGCAATAGGACAGTGCACTTAACATTAGTTTTCTGAAAATTCACTAAAAGCATTTTACTATAAGTTTTGCATAGAAAAAATCCACTAAATTGCCCCTAATTTCTAGGTTAGAAAATAATCAATTGGTTTTTTGTAATCTAAACTCTTTTTCCTTGTTAATTTTCTATTTGATAAAATTGTGTAATAAAAATTTTACTTTTTCATTATATAGAAATAAATATTTTATGTATTACTTTTTAAATTTAACATGTTAATTAATCTAAAAATTTTATTATTTTTAAAAATATAAAAAAATTATAAAAATCTAAAATTAATATCATAACAAATACAAGTTTATCAATTAAAAAATCGCACCAGAAATTTTATATAACAGAAATAATTGGTTAACTCCTAACCTAATAATTTTAGTTTGACAGCATTTTTAGGTTTTAAACATAATATATGATATTATACATTAAGAATGATTCAGCTCGTATGTATAGTTATACTTTTATCTTGAAGAGTGTAATACTGATACGTAAATAATGATGTATTAGACTGTTTCTTATTGATCTTTTCCCAACTTGATCATGTGATTAATTATTTACTTAGACAAAAAGAAGTAATTTATTATTTAGATACGTACTAAATTGATATATTTGATCTAACTGAAGTTCATTTATACAAGTTGAAATTGGAACTTTTATTTCTTAATATGTACAATTTATTAAAATTGAAATGGGAAAAATGGCATTTTTAGTCCCTGAAGTGGCCAGAAAGTGTCAGAGTAGTCCCTCAAGTGAAAAAATTAACATTACCGCCCCTCAAGCCATGTTTTGAGTTTCAATGTGGTCCTTTTGATCAATTTCCGACCACATTTTTGAGTTTCAATGTGGTCCTTTTGGCCGAAAAAAGTGGTCGGAAACTGATCAAAAGGACCACATTGAAACTCAAAACATGACTTGAGGGACGATAATGTTAATTTTTTCACTTGAGGGACTACTCTAACACTTTTTGGCCACTTCAGGGACTAAAAATGCCATTTTCCCATTGTAATATTTTAATAATCAAATATAAAAACATTTTTTTGTTGATCATTCCTCAAAGTAAATAAATAATTCATTGTTTAAAATAACTATATCAGATTTCATTAACAATTCCTTATATAAATCATACACTAAGATAACAAATATTCTATCAAACTAACATATTAGAAGTAAACATCACACCTTATACAAACTACCACTGCCTAATTCATATATCGTAATAGTATAAAGATATTTCATTTATAAGAAACAACGAAAACCTTTTTCTTAACCAATATAGAACTACTGTAACCGTATGAATCTCATGTGTGAATCATGAAAATTGTTGTATATGATCCTTAATAATAGAGAGTTACCTTTGAATCTCCAAATTGATGAGAATATGAAATTTTCTACTGAAGATGATGGTTCAGGCACTTATATAAAAAAGGGAAAATGGCATTTTTAGTCCCTGAAGTGGCCCGAAAGTGTCAGAGTAGTCCTTCAAGTGAAAAAATTAACATTACCGTCCCTCAAGTCATATTTTGAGTTTCAATGTGGTCCTTCTGATCAGTTTCCGACCACATTTTTGAGTTTCAATGTGGTCCTTTTGGCTGGAAAAAGTGGTCGAAAACTGATCAGAAGGACTACATTGAAACTCAAAATATGACTTGAGGGACGGTAATGTTAATTTTTTTCACTTGAGGGACTACTCTGACACTTTCTGGCCACTTCATGGACTAAAAATGCCATTTTCCCTATAAAAAAAAATTCATGCTTGGTGAAAAATTTGAAGAAGCTACAAAGGATTTTCGGTACATGCATATACATATTTATCTCTTTTGAAAATGTTAGGTGAAAATTTAAAATAATTTTTAATTCCAAGAATTAAGATGGTATAGGAAGAATTCTGATGGTTATAGTTGTAATTGTACTGGATGATTTTCCAAATTCTTAACTTTCAGTTACTTGGGAGAGCAAGTGTTTGTGACCTTACAATTCATGAAGTGATGCGGCTTTGTTTACATTTATTTAGTTAATAATAATAATTTAATTAGTAGCGAATGATCACAATTATGATATTAGTAGTAAGAGTAATATATTAATAATAATAATAATAAAGTATAAAATGTATTATAATAATATAGTTACTTAAGTAAGGACAATAATATGTTTTTACAATTGGAAGAAAAACTAAAAGATCCACACTTTTATAGATGGTATATATATATATATATCCAACTATACCATCTTTCTAATGAAATGCAAAAATTCATACCTTATTTGTCTTGATACATTCCAATGCATGGTTCAGATTTCCGAATTTTCTAATAGCAATTGATGCTTTCACGAAATTAACTTTTCCATGTGGCTTCAAGAACATGATAACCTCTGGAGCTTGATAAAGTCTACCCTTTTTCATGGAAATAGCAAAAACATATCAAAGATTAGATTGGTCAAAATAATAAAAACACAAAATCAAAATTTAAGGTCTTATATTGTTTTCCAAATATGAGGTAACTTGTTATCAAATAATAATGGGATCATCTAAACATATTAACACTGGCCTAAATAAGATGATGAACTCAACAAACACAATACATTAATAAAGTTGTTCGTAAACTGTGTGAACTATGTTACTAAAGTTTAAAGAATTATAAAAAAATTAATCTATAAAGGTCATTCCACAAAATCTAAAGCAATAGTATTAAATATGTTACTTCCGCTAAAAACGAAAAATACTAGCTTATATCTATTAGTTGCTTGTAATGTTGTGGATTCTTGAAATGAAATAATAATCACACGATGATTGCACCATATCAGCCCAAAATATGCATGGGTAGGAAAAATATATTCCAAAGTTAGTAGGGAAAATATGCAATTTTGGTTTGTTGCTATGACGCGTGTAGCTCGCTAGTGGAACAACAAAGACAGGATTACTGTCATCGCCTATACCTTTCTGAATAGACTGATTGCGGTGTTCCAAATACATTTGTCATAGCAACTCCTCAAGTTGTAAACAAAATGGGTTGCAGCGGCTGAGTAGCAGACTTCAATGAAGAAACTTGTTCTCCTTTTATAAGGAAGAGCAAGACTATCCTACATCATAGCTAGGTGAATCGAATCAAGAAACTCCCACAGAATTGCAACA
Source organism: Buddleja alternifolia (assembly GCA_019426215.1). Lineage (NCBI taxonomy): Eukaryota > Viridiplantae > Streptophyta > Magnoliopsida > Lamiales > Scrophulariaceae > Buddleja > Buddleja alternifolia. Next base: position 31,752,639 of record CM033399.1, read on the forward strand.
TTGTGGCCACTCAAATTGACAGTCCTAGTGTCTTCATTTGGAATGTCGAAACATAGTTATATCGCCAATCTGTTGTAGGTGCGAAAGTAAATAAATCTGTCCTAACACTAAATAGACTCAAGGATAATGCTGAATTTTCATAAGCTATGTGCCCTACTGAGCCTTTTGTGCTCTCTAGAGAAAAGGACACTTATGTGGTTTTGTGGAGCATCCATGACCAGATATCTTCTTAGGTAGCAAATTAGTAACCCTAAAAAACTCGAACCATTAGTACTCGAAGAATTTTCAAGGGGCACGAGAATACTGGTGAAGACATTCAATTTAACGCATCAAGCCCACATGAGTTTATAGTGTTGGAGACGATTCTTGAATTATAATGTCGGATGGAAGACTGCCCATGTTCCTACGGTAAAGATCAAAATGGGTCACAATGCGGATATTCACTATGTTGATGGGATTCCTAATGACGTTAATTGATTTTTAACTGGATCTGCTGATAATACCATTCGCATGTATGACCATAGAAAGCTTACTTCCAAGGGAGTTGGATCCCCAGTTCACATATTTGAAGTCTATATTGCTCATGTCCTTTGTGTCCAGTAGTCTTCAGCTAAGGCATTTGTGTTCAAGAGTGGGACAGAGGATAATATCTTGAATATCTCGGATGTCGAGAAGATTGGCGAGGTGGAGGGTTTTTCCCAAAAAAGAAAATCAATTAATTCTCTGAGTTATTCACTCGACATGTAGACTACATGACAAGTTGGTTTATTTTCAGTGGAATACAGAAGATCTAAAGACAATTGTTAGCATGTCTGATGATGCTACAAAGCTTGGTGGGGAAGGAACTCTACAGACATGGCGAATGATTGACCTGTTTTACAGATTGAAAAAGAAGGTACTTGCAAAGCTAGAAAAACTCAAAGTTCATACACCAGAATGTTCTTCGTCTTGATTTGATCTTTTGAAAGTTGTGAATGTTATGTGGACTTCTTGAACCATGATATTTAATAAGCCTGAAGTTAATTGGAGATTATCATAAAAGAAATCATAATTCATATTACAATTTTTTTCTCCAATGTATACAAGATATTATTCTTATTAATTTATCATCATCTAACTCATCATCTTACATTTTATCTATCAAATTTTAAAGTAAACGAGGCTGCAAGTTTCAAATAATATTGTCTTCACGCTACTTAGAGAGATATAATTTTTGCACCAAGCAAGTTAGACAATACGTTGATTTAGAAGGAAGAGTAAATCAACACTAACATACACGCCGGCATATGTTTTGAATGAAATCACTTTTAAATCAGCTATAAAAAAACTAATTATTAATCGCAATCCGCAAAACTCATTATGTTCCTGTTTTGGTCGTAACGGTTATATATATATATATCCAACTATACCATCTTTCTAATGAAATACCAATATTCTTACCTTATTTGTCTTGATACATTCCAATGCATGGTAGGGATTTTCGAATAGCATTTGATGCTCTCACACAATTAACTTTTCCATGAGGCTGCAAGAACATGATAACCTCTGAAGGTTGATAGTGCCACCCTTTTTTCATGGAAATAGCAAAAACATATCAAAGATTAGATTAATCAAAATAATAAAAACACAAAAATCATAGTTTAAGGCATTATATTTTTTTTTTCAAAATATTAGGTAATTTGTTATCAAATAATAATGGGATCATCTAAAAATATCAACACTAACCTAAATAAACAAACTCAACAAAACACAATACAATAAAGTTGCTCGTAAATAGTGTGAACTATGTAACCGAGTTTTATACAATTATAAAAAAACTAATCTATAAAGTCCAATCCACAAAATCTAAAAGGATAGTATTAAATATGTTACTTTCTCTAAGAATGAAAAGTACTAGATTATAGCTATTAGGTGATTGTAATGTTATGGATTCTTGAAATGAAATAATAATCACATGAGAGTTGCACCATATATGCACGATATATGCATTGGTAGAAAAATATATTCCAAGGTTAGTAGGAAAAATATGCAATCTTGGTCTATCGCTATGACAGATGGAGTTCGCAAGTGGAACAAACCAAGACAGGAATACTGTCATCGCCTTTACCTTTCTGAACAGACTGATTGTTGTGTTCCAAAGTGTCACGCCCCAATTTTAGCCCTGAAAGGGGCCTAAACTAAAAGCGTGAACCTTTCAGTTAAGTAGTCCAATCCAAAATCTGACACACTTTGGCAATTTATCTAGTAGGGTCACGACCCTAACGTGAACCAAACATATTAAGCAAACTTACTATTCATGGCTCAATCTGCAATACTCATCTCTAGGATTGCCCATGTCTACACTCATGATCCTCCAATCCAGTCTCATTGCTCAACTCACCTCTAATTGGAAGGAAGGAAGTGAAATACGTAAGCAAAGGCTTAGTGAGCGCCAGTGTTTGTGTGAAAGGTGCTTAAAATAGTTTTTAGACCCAAAATCATAAGTTCATGAGATGAAATCAATAATACTTTTTATTTTTCAGAAAATCATTGAAATAGTTAAAATGACATTTGTGTTCATGATAGCAGTTAAGCAATAGGTGATATTACGCCAAAACTTTAGTATATGCATTCAATCAATAGGCAGTTACAGTAAACTTTACATTTCACATTTAAGCAGTAGGGGTCCATGTTAGTAGTAGCATCGCGTCCGATGACTTTGCTCATAGCACTTTGGGTCCCGCTGCTTCTTCCTTGTCACCCTGAACAATTGGCTTAAAAGCCATCACCTTATGCCTCCCCACTTAGGCTCGCGAAACCGGTTTGGTCATATCCCGGGTATGCCACAATTCAATTCCTACGACCCACTCACCGTCAGAACACTCCGTCTTTAGGTGTTGGAATTTGGCCGTGGATAGTGAGAACCATTTTAAGACCGCAGGCCCATGCCTGTCCAGCCAAACCCTAGCCCTATCCACACCCAACACTTGGTCCCGACACTCAACCATATATAATATGCAATCACATAAATTCACAGTTGATGCAATAGTGGCCTTTTGGCTCATAATACAATAATCAATCAATTTTAGTGAATAAGTGTTCAAAAGTCTGTTGAAGATATACTTTCTTAAAAATCATTTTCTCCAAAATATGCATTTAAAATGATTCATGACTTTGGAAAAATGTGCAATGCAATGGTTTAGAAAAAGTACTTTTGATATTATTTGAAAAATATTGAAATTCATTTATTTGATAATGGTAAAACCATGACAAATTGCATATAAATATATATAGGACGTAGTAAAACTTCCTTCCAGTTTTGAAAGACATATAAATATAGTTTTGCGAGGCAACTCACACTAACTTCCAAGTTATTCATCATCATCCTCGAGCGGTTTACCAACACCACCCGCTAATCCAAGAATTATATTAGAAATCCTATTCTCTAACACTCGTCTTAATAATCTACCCGAAAAAGCCTATGCGGTCCTATGAACTACATGATCATGCACAAAATATTATTCTCCCCAACTATGCTTAACTTCATTATATTCAAAGATTGACAAAACACTAAGAAAAGAAATCTGCGCGGTTTTGGTTTAAAATTTATTAAAATTCATAGAACATGATTTTACTTCTGAAATTTTACAGAAACACCCAAAACTTACTGAAACATTTCAGGTAAAAGTTTCAAAGGTAAACTAGATTTTTAAGTAGGTGTTTCATCCACCGAAACCCAGCCAAACAGAAGCTGTTTTTACACAGGCATGATATATTTCAAAAATTTGTATAAAATCCCCTGTTCATCAGAAAAATTCAAAATTTATAGGACATGCTCAAAAGACACTCAAAATGGATCTGAAAGTTTTTGGAAGCCAGATAAAATCTGTAGCTACAAAAATTTTAGCTTAAAACAAAACATATATGTAAACAAGTAATTCCTTGACAGCAGTTGTTTACCAATTTTTATAAAATTCACCAAAACTCCAAATATTTCCAAACTCCACAATTTTTCTACAAACACAACAAAGTTTATTGAAAACTATTTTGGCATCAAATTTCATTCAATTGGATCTTCAAATACATTGTAGAACCCACATGCAAAAACTGAAATTGAGTTCATTTTATTTTCATGACAAAACAATTATGCATGTCCTAAATGATTCTTGAAAACAAGTTAAAACTCACATGCAATTACTTATCCATGTATAAGATACATATATGGTCATGGATCTACCACAAATAGCCAAATCCTTCACTCATTCACACAAGCAATAAAAGTTTCAACAATACATTCCAATTCACCTCATGCATGTCACAATCTAAACTCTAATCGAACAATTGAAAGCTAATTCTACTCTAATTCCAAGAACCCAAGAATAAGGTCATACTAACATAGTGTAGGGTGATTTACCTTAGCATTTGGGTTGATGAGAAAATAACAAGAGTAATATTGTAATGTGATGACACAATTCAGGACCGAAAACAGGGCTCACGGTTTTTGGAAAATCTGGAATGTTTGGTAGCATATAATGAAAATTCGATTTCATATTGTTGTTCCTTGTCCTCTTGGGAAGAAGTAGAGATAAAGAACTCTCAATTTGGACATCATTTGGTCTCTCAAAAGTGGAAATTACAGAAACTGCCAGGCTGGGATTTTCTTGCGAAAATTGCTTGGAAAATATGATGTTGTTGTGGGTTGAGCTCTCTCTTTTCATGGTTCTCTTGAATGATTTGAGAGCTTAAAAGAGATGATAATTGATAAGAATTTCTAATCTGTTAGAGCAAGAACCAGTTGGTTGAAATGAGGGGCAATGAAGAAGCTAGATATATGTATATATATAGGATGTGATAAGGGCTTGGTGGCAATTTTACTATTTGTCTCATAGCCCTTGTCATGTTCTATTTTATTTCATAACCCCTATATCAATAGGAGTTAAAATTCAGCCCCTACATGGATATATATTGATATTCGGACAATCCACGTGTCCAAAATAATCTCTTGGCATATTTGTACTAATCATTGCATTAGTTAAGAAAAACCCGGATGTCACACAAATACACTTGTCATAGAAACTATTCGAGTTGTAAAAAAAAGGGTTGGTAGAGGCGAAATTCATTGAAGAAACTCGTTGACCTTTTATTAGGAAGAACAAGATCATCCTACATCCTGGTAAGGTGAATCTAATTATGGAACTCCCACATAATTGCAACATTGAGGCCACTCACATTGACAGTCCTGATGTCTTCATTTGGGATGTCGAAATTCAAGTGAATCATCAATCTATTGTAGGTGCGAAAGCATCTAAACATGACCTAACACTAACTAGACATAAGGATAATGTTGAATTTACACAAGCAATGTGCCCTACTGAGCCTTTGTGCTCTCTAGAGTAAAGGACACATATGTGATTTTGTGGAGCATCCATGACCTATTACCTTCTTTGTTAGCAAATCAATAACCGTAAAAAACTTGGACCTAAGGTTTGCTCGAATGATTTTCAAGGGGCAGGAGGATAATGTTGAAGACATTCAGTTTAACACATCAAGCCCACTTGAGTTCTATAGAGTTGGTGATGATTTTTGTCTTATACTGTAGGATGCAAGACTGCCCATGTTCCCACTGTAAAGGTCAAAATGACTCACAATACAGATATTCACTGTGTTGATTGGATTCTTATGACGCTAATTCAATTTTAAGTGGATCTTCTGATAACGCCATTCGCATGTATGACCATAGAAAGCTCACTTCCAAGGGAGTTGGATCCCCAGTTCAAATATTTGATTGCCATATTGCTATGTCATTTGTGTCCATTAGTCTCCAGCTAAGAAATCTATGTTTGGGAGTGAGACAGAGGATATTATCTTTAATATCTAGGATCTCGAGAAGATTGGCGAGCTGGAGAGTTCTTCCCAATAAGGAAAATCAATTAATTCCCTGGTCTTATTCATTTGACATGCAGACCACATGACATGGTGGTTTATTTTTAGTGGAATGCAGAACATCGATCGACAATTGTTAGTGTATCTCATGATACTTTAAAGCTACGAGAGTAGGAAACCCTATAGACATGGCGATGATTGACCTGGTTTACAGATCCTAAAAGGAAGTTCTTGCTAAGCTAGAAAAACACAAAGTTCACATACAAGAATGTTCTTCGTCTTGATTTGATCTTTTGAAAGCTATGAATCTTATGTGGTCTTCTTTAATCATGATATTTAATAAGCATTAGGTTTATGGGCGATTGTGTTAAAAGAAATAATAACTTATATTACGATTTTTTTCATCCAAGGTATACAAGATACAATTCTTATTAATTCATTGTCATCCAACTCATCATCTTACATTTTATCTATCAAAATTTCAAAGCAAACGAGGATACAAGTTTCAAATGATATTGGCTTCACGCTACTTGGAAAGAAATAATTCTTGCACCGAGCAAGTTATAAAGGCGCGCCAATCTTCAATCTTTTGATTTAGAAGGAAGAGTAAGTCAACACTAACATATTCACCGGCATGTGTTAATTATGAAATCAAGTTTAAATCAACTATAAAAAAAAAAAACTAATCGCAAAACTCATTATGTTCCTTTTTTGGTTGTAATGGTTGTGTGTGTGTATATATATATATGTATATATACTAGTATCAAGCACGTGTGTTGCACGTGAATACGATTTGTTTCCATATTTTTTGTTATTTGAGTATTTGGATCATTAAAAAAGTTATGATTTTTCTAACTTTCCACTTAACTCTAATATAATGTTCTAATGCACTAATTTGAAGGAAATAATTATCTAAGTTTAATACTCTTAAATTACTGCAATTTAATATAACAGATTTATTGTACTTTAACTAAAAAAACCAATTTGAAATGTAGAAATCGGAAAGACATTTTGCAAGAGTGTGTTTTCTTTTACATAAAGTTAATATGTAAAGACATAATCGTAAAATATATTTTTCTGATTGTATTAGTTGTACTCGTACTTCTATTCATCAAGAAAGGGTTATCGTTTAGCTGACTCAACCTTTAGTTGTTATATGAAATTAGTGAAGATAATTAAGCAAAGTTCCTCGTACTAAAAATAAGTAATTACTGAATAATACTCCATTTCATTTTGATCTTAGAAAACAAATAAACTAACTCATAGTAGAATTAATTAATGGTCGAGTAAAACTCTTGTTTTTCATTTGATATTATCGAATTTATGATTTGTTTGTAAACTTCTAATGGTAACAAATTGATTTATACTACAAAATTATGATCGAAGAATAATCAATTTCTTTTTTTTCTTAAAAGCAAAGAGATTTTTACATAGAACTGATTTTTTACAATAGGATCGTGCTTTTAAAATTATTTTTCTAAAAATCACTAAAAGCATTTTACTATGAATTTTGTATAGAAAAAATCCACTATATTGCCCCTAATTTCTAGGTTAGAAAATAATCAATTGGTTTTTTATAATCTAAATTCTTTTTCCTTGTGAACTCCCTATTTGATAAATTATGTAATAAAAATTTTACTTTTTCATTATATAGAAATGAATACTTTATGCATTACTTTTTAATTTAACATGTTAATTAATCTAAAACTTTTATGATTTTTTATAATATACAAAAATTATAAAAGTTCAACATTAATATCATATCAAATACAAGTTATCAATTTAAAATTCGCGCCAGAAATTTTATATATTAAAATAATTTGTTAATTCCTAACCTAATAATTTTTGGATTGACAGCATTTTTAGGTTTGAAACATAATATATGATATTATACATTTAGAATGATTCAGCTCGTATGTATAGTTATACTTTGTGTAATAGTGATATTTCAATAATGATGTATTAAACTGTTTCTTTTTGATCTTTTCCCAACTTAATCATGTGATTAATTATTTACTTAGCCGAAAAGAAGTAATTTATTATTTAGATACGTACTAAATTGATATATTAGATACAATTGAAGTTTATTTATACAAGTTGAAATTGGAACTTCTATTTCTAAATATGTAATATTTATTAAAATTGTAATATTCTAATAATCAAGTATCAGAACATTTTTCTGTTGATCATTCCTCAAAGTAAATAAATAATTCATTGTTTAGAATAAGTACTATATTAATATATCAGATTTCATTAACAATTCCTTATACAAATCATACACTAAGATAACAAATATTCTATCAAATTAACACGTTAGAAGTAAACATCACACCATATGCAAACTATCACTTCCTAATTCATATATCGTAATGGTAAAAAGATATTCATTTAGAAGAAACAACAAAAACTTTTTTCTAAACCAATATAAAATTTTTGTAACAGTATGAATATAATGTGCGAATTATGAAAATTGTTTTATATGATCCTTAAATTAATAGAGAGTTACCTATAGAATCTCCAAATTGATGGGAATATGAAAATTTTCTATTCAAGATGATGGTTTAGGCACTTATATAAAAAAAATTCCTGCTTGGTGAAAAATTTGAAGAAGCTGCAATTGCTTTTCTGAATATGCATATATGTATTTATCTCTATTGAAAACGTTAGATGAAAAGTTAAAATATTATTTAATTCCAAGAATTAAGATGGTATAGGAAGAATTCTGACGGTTATAGTTGTAATTGTAGTGGATGATTTTCGAAATTCTTAACTTTCAGTTACTTGGGAGAGCAAGTGTTTGTGACCTTACAATTCATGAAGTGAGACGGCTTTCCTTACATTTATTTAGTTAATAATAATAATTTAATTAGTAACCAATGATCACAATTATGATATTAGTAGTAAGAGTCAATATATTAATAATAATATAGTATAAAGTGTATTGTAATAATATAGTTACTTAAGTAAGGACAATAATACCTCTTTACAATAGGAAGAAACAACTAAAAGATCCACAATTTTATATATATATATATATATATATATATATATCTAACAATATTATCTTTCTAATGAAATGCAAAATTCATACCTTATTTGTCTTGATACATTCCAATGCATGGTTGAGATTTTTGAATTTTTGAATAGCATTTGATGCTTTCACGAAATTAACTTTTCCATGTGGCTTCAAGAACATGATAACCTCCGGAGCTTGATAAAATCGACCCTTTTTCATGGAAATAGCAAAAACGTATCAAAGATTAGATTAGTCGAGATAATAAAAACACAAAATCAAAATTTAAGGTCTTATATTGTTTTCCAAATATAAGGTAACTTGTTATCAAATAATAATGGGATCGCCTAAATATATTAACACTAACCTAAATAAGATGATGAACTCAACAAAACACAAAACAATAAATTTACTCGGAAACTGTGTGAACTATGTACCAAGGTTTAAACAATTATAAAAAAAAATCTATAAAGGTCACTCCACAAAATCTAAAGCAATAGTATTAAATATGTTACTTCCTCTAAGAACGAAAAGTACTAGCTTATATCAATTAGTTGCTTGTAATGTTGTGGATTCTTGAAATGAAATAATAATCACACGATGATTACACCATATCCACCCAAAATATGCATGGGTAGGAAAAATATATTCCAAAGTTAGTAGGAAAAATATGCAATATTGGCCTATTGCTATGACAAGTGTAGCTCGCAAGTGGAACAACCAAGGTAGGATTACTGTCATCACCTTTGCCTTTCTGAATAGACTAATTGCAGTGTTCCAAATACACTCATCATAGAAACTATTCAAGTTGTAAACAAAATGGGTTGCAGTGGCTGAGTACATAGCAGAGTTCAATGAAGAAGCTCATTCACATTTTATGAGGAAGAGCAAGACCATCCTACATCATAGCTAGGTGATCGAATCAAGAAACTCCCACAGAATTGCGACATTGTGGCCACTCACATTGACAATCCTAGCAGGGACAGATTTAGGAAGGGCCTCCCCCCCCCCCCCCCCCGAGACTTCAATTTCTTTCAATAGGGTATATATAATTTCAGAATATGGCCCCATCAAGATTATATTTTTTCAATTTTTGTAGATGGATCAATAGTACCCTTGGCAGAGTTGGTAGCTGGCCCAGCTATTAAGAATATCATTTGAGTGAATTTTGTTAGGGCAGGGGTTGCCCTCTTCTTTTATGCAATTTTTTTTCTCATCCCCTTTCTCAATTAATGTCCTTATTTTTTAAAAAAGGTAATTACCATTAAAAATTTATCTTTTATATATCTATTAGGATTAAATTAATAAATACTTTTTCTTTTAAAATTTAAACTTCTCTTCTATACTTAAAATTAGAATTAGAATTAACAAATATTTTCAAGAAAAACTATAAAAGGGGATATCTGAATTGCGGAGAAAAAAGATACAGAGTCTATTATGGATGAATATTATGATATGAAAGAACATCGTGTAAAGTTTCGATAAACTTTTTGAAGAATTGCTTTATATTTCATATTTGAATTGCAGAGAAAATAGATGCAGAGTCTATTATGGATGAATATTATGATATGAAAGAACATCGTGTAAAGCTTTGATAAACTTTTCGAAGAATTGCTTTATATTTCAAAACTACTATAAATTTGAACTACTATAAGTTTATTGTAAGTTGGTTTTGTTTTTCTTATGCATGATATTATTATTTTATTTATTTGTTAAAATTAAAATAAGTTTAAATTTATATTCATATATATTGCAAAAACAATTTACTCTAATGCCCTTTGGCCCCCTCAAAAAGTCAATCCTGGATCTGTTCCTGAGTCCTAGTGTCTTCATTTGGAATGTCGAAACATAATTATATCGCCAATCTGTTGTAGGTGCGAAAGCATATAAATCTGACCTAACACTAAACAGACTTGAGGCTAATGTTGAATTTACACAAGCTATGTGCCCTACTGAGCCCTTTGTTCTCTCTAGAGAGGGAGAGAGAGACACGTATGTGGTTTTGTGGAGCATCCATGACCAGATATCTTCTTAGGTAGCAAATTAGTAAACCTAATTTTATAGTGTTGGAGACGATTTTTGAATTATACTGTAAGATGCAAGACTACCCATGTTCCTACGGTAAAGGTCAAAATTACTCACAATGCGGATATTCACTATGTTGATGGGATTCCTAAAGACGTTAAGTCAGTTTAAGTGGGTCTGCTGGTAACACCATTTGCATGTATGACCATAGAAAGCTTACTTCCAAGGAATTTGGATCCCCAGTTAAAATATTTGAATGCCATATTGCTCATGGCATTTGTGTCCAATAGTGTCCAGCTAAGGCATCTATGTTTGGGAGTGAGACAGAGGATAGTATCTTGAATATCTAGGATCTCGAGAAGATTGGCGAGCTGGAGGGTTCTTCCCAAAAGGAATATCAATTAATTCCCTGGCTTATTTATTGACACGCAGGCCACATGACAAGTTGGTTTATTTTTAGTGGAATGCAGAACATCTATTGACAGTTGTTAGTGTATTTCATGATACTTCAAAGCTAGGAGGGGAAGGAACCCTATAGGCATAGTGAGTGATTGACCCTAACGACATTAAATTGCCCCTTGTGGATTCCCTATTTGATAAAATTGTGTAATAAAAATTTTACTTTTTCATTATATAAAAACAAATATTTTATGTATTACTTTTTAAATTTAACATGTTAATTAATCTAAAGACTTTTATATTTTTTAAAAATGTACAAAAATTATAAGAATTTAAAATTAATATCATAACAAATACAAGTTATCAATTAAAAAATCTCACTAGAAGTTTTGTATAACAAAAACAATTTGTTAATTCCCAACCTAATAATTTTTTGGGTTGACAACATTTTTAGGTTTTAAACGTAATATATGATATTATACATTTAGAATGATTCAGCTCGTATGTATAGTTATACTTTTATCTTGAAGTGTGTAATACTAATACTTCAATAACGATGTATTAAACTGTTTCTTTTTGATCTTTCCCTATGTGATCATGTGATTAATTATTTACTTAGTCAAAAAGAAGAAATTTATTATTTAGATACATACTAAATTGATATATTAGATCTAATTGAAGTTTATTTATACAAGTTGAAATTGGAACTTTTATTCTAAATATGTAATATTTATTAAAATTGTAATATTTTAATAATCAAGTATCAAAACATTTTTCTGTTGATCATTCCTAAAAGTAAATAAATAACTCATTGTTTAAAATAAGTGCTATATAAATATAACAGATTTCATTAACAATTCCTTATACAAATCATACACTAAGATAACAAATATTCTATCATATTAGAAAATTAGAAGTAAACATCACACCGCATACAAACTACCACTTCCTAATTCATATATCGTAACAGTGTAAAGATATTTCATTTAGAAGAAACAACGAAAACCTTTTTGCTAAACCAATATAAATTTACTGTAACAGTATGCATACAATGTTAGAATTATGAAAATAGTTGTATATGATCCTTAAATTAATAGAGAGTTACCTTTAGAATCTCCAAATTGATGAGAATATGAAATTTTCTATTCAAGATGATGGTTCACGCACTTATATAAAAAAATTCCAGCTTGGTGAAAAATTTGACGAAGCTACAATGGCTTTTCGATACATGCATATACATATTTATCTCTCTTGAAAATGTAAGGTGAAAAGTTAAAATAATATTTAATACCAAGAATTAAGATGGCATAGGAAGAATTTTTGATGGTTATAGTTGTAATTGTAGTGGATGATTTTTCCAAAGTCTTATCTTTCAGTTACTTGGGAGAGCAAGTGTTTGTGACCTTACAATTCATGATGCGAGGCAGCTTTATTTACATTTATTTAGTTAATAATAATAATTTATTTAGTAACGAATGATCACAATTATGATATTAGTAGTAATAGTAATATATTAATAATAATAAATTATAAACTGTATTACATTAATATAGTTACTTAAGTAAGAACAATAATATCTTTTTAAAATTGGAAGAAACAACTAAAAGATCTACACTTTTATAGATAGTGTGTGTGTGTGTGTGTGTGTGTGTGTGTGTGTGTGTGTATATATAACTATACCATCTTTCTAATGAAATGATAAAATTCATACCTTATTTGTCTTGATACATTCCAATGCATTGTAGAGATTTCTGAATTTTTTAATAGCATTTGATGCTTTCACGAAATTAACTTTTTCATGTGGCTGCAAGAAAATGATAACCTCTGGAGCTCGATAAATCTGACCCTTTTTACATATCAAACATTAGATTAGTTGAAATAATAAAAACACAAAATAAAAAATTTAAGGTCTTATATTATTTTCCAAATATTAGGTAACTTGTTATCAAATAATAATGGTATCATCTAAAATATAAACACTAACCTAAATAAGATGATCAACTCAACAAAACGCAATACAATAAAGTTGTTCGGAAATTATGTGAACTATGTTACCAAGGTTTAAAAAATTTTAAAAAAAAAATCTATAAAGGTCATTCCATAAAATCTAAAACAATAGTATTAAATATGTTACTTTCGCTAAGAATGAAATATACTAGCTTATATCTATTAGTTTCTTGTAATGTGAGGATTCTTGAAATGAAATAATAATCACACGATGATTGCACCATATCCACCCAAAATATGCACGGGTAGGAAAATTATATTCCAAAGTTCGTAGGAAAAATATGCAACCTTGGTCTGTTGCTATGACAAGTGTAGCTCGCAAGTGGAACAACCAAGACAGGAATACTGTCATCGCCTTTACCTTTCTGAACACACTTATTGCAATTGTTCCAAATACACTCGTCATAGTAATTATTCAAGTTGTAAACAAAATGGGTTGCAGCGGCTGAATACATAGCAGAGTTCAATGAAGAAGCTCGTTCATATTTTATAAAGGAAGAGCAAAGCCATCCTACAGCATAGCTAGGCGAATCGAATCAAGAAACTCCCACAGAATTGCAACATTGTGGCCTCTCACACTGACAGTCCTGATGTCTTATGTGTCCTACAGAGCCCTTTGTGCTCTCTAGAGGGAAGGACACATATGTGGTTTTGTTGAGCATCCATGACTAGATATCTTCTTTAGTAGCAATTTAATAACCCTAAAAAACTCAGACCATTAGTGCTCGAAGGATTTTCAAGGAGCACGAGAATACTATTGAAGACATTCAATTTAACACATCAAGCCCACATGAGTTTTATAGTGGTGGGGATGATTCTTGTCTTATACTGTAGGATGCAAGACTGTCCATGTTCCTACTGTAAAGGTCAAAATGGCTCACAATGCGGATATTCACTATGTTGATGGGATTCCTAATAACGTTAATTCATTTTTAACTGGATCTGCTGATAATACCATTCACATGTTGGATCCCCAGTTCACATATTTGAATGCCATATTGCTCATGTCCTTTGTGTCCAGTAGTCTCTAGCTTAGGCATTTGTGTTTGGGAGTGGAACAGAAGATAATATCTTGAATATCTGGGATGTCGATAAGATTTGCGAGCTGGAGGGTTTTTCCCAAAAAAGAAAATCAATTAATTCCCTGAGGTTATTCATTTGACATACAGATCCAAAAAGGAAGTACTCGCTAAGCTAGAAAAACTCAAAGTTTATATACCGGAATGTTCTTCATCTTGATTTGATCTTTTGAAAGTTGTGAATGTTATGCAGACTTCTTGAATCATGATATTTAATAAGCCTGAAGTTTATGGGTGATTGCCGTAAAAGAAATCATAACTTGTATTACAATTTTTTCTCCAATGTTTACAAGATATTATTCTTGTTAATTTATCATCATCTAACTCATCATCTTACCTTTTATTCATCAAGTTTTAAAGTAAACGAGGCTGCAAGTTTCAAATAATATTGGCTTCACGCTACTTGGGGAAATATAATTCTTGTACTAAGCAAGTTAGAAAGTAACGTCAATCCTCAATATGTTGACTTAGAAGGAAGAGTAAACCAACACTAACATATACGCTGACCTATGTTTTGTATGGAAATCAATCTTAAATCAACTATAAAAAAAGTAATTATTAATCCCAATCGGCAAAACTCAATTTGATATATCCAACTATACTATCTTTCTAATTAAATGCAAAAATTCATACCTTACTTGTCTTGATACATTCCAATGTGTGGTAGGGATATCCGAATTTTCAAATAGCATTTGATGCTCTCAAGAAATTAACTTTTCCATGCGACTGCAACAACATGATAACCTCTGAAGATTGATAAAGCCTGCCCTTTTTCATGGAAATAGCAAAAACATATCAAAGATTAGATTAGTCAAAATAATAAAAACACAAAATCATAATATAAAGCATTATATTTTTTTCCTTAACATTAGGTAATTTGTTATCAAATAGATCAACTCTAACCTAAATAAGATGATCAACTCAATACAACAATTCTTTACAGAACACAATACACTAAAGTTACTCGTAAATAGTGTGAACTTTGTTACCGAATTTTAAACAATTATAAAAAAACTATTTCATAAAGGCTAATCCACAAAATCTAAAAGGATAGTATTAAACATATTCGCTAAGAATGAAAAGTACTAGATTATAGCTATTAGGTGCTTTTTATGTTGTGGATTCTAGAAATAAAATAAAAATCACACAATATTTGCACCATATATGCACGAAATATGCATTGGTAGAAAAATATATTCCAAAATTAGTAGAAAAAAATGCAATCTTGGTCTGTTGCTATGATAGGTAGAGCTCCAAGTGGGAACAACCAAGATGGGGATACTATAATCCTTTTATCTTTCAGAATAGACTGATTGCCTTGTTCCAAATACACTCATCATATCAACTATTCAAGATGTAAAAAAAAGGTTGCAGTGGCTAAGTACATAGGAGAGTTCAATGAAGAAGCTCGTTCAACTTTTATAAGGTAGGGCAAGACCATCCTACATCGTAGCGAGGTAGAATCGAATCAAGGAAATCCCACAGAATTGCAACATTGTGGCTACCACACTGGCCTGATGTCTTCATTTGGGATATCAAAACACAATTAAATCGTCAATTGTTGTAGGTGTGAAATCATCTAAACTTGACAGTAACTGGACATAAGGATAATGCTAAATTTGCACAAGCTATGTGTCCTACTGAATCCTTTGTTTTCTTTAAAGAGAATGACTAGTATGTGGTTTTGTGGAGCATCTGTGACCAGATCCGTGACCAGATATCTTCTTTGGTAGCAAATCAGTAACCCCAGAAAACTCAAGCCATTAGTGCTCGAGGATTTTCAAGAGGAATGAGGATACTGTTGAAGACATTCAATTTCACACATTAAGCCTAGATGAGTTTTATAGTGTTGGTGATGATTCTTATCTTATATTGTGGGATGCAAGATTGCCCATGTTCCCACTATAAAGGTCAAAATGGCTCACAATGCGGATATTCACTGTGTTGCTGGGATTTCTAATGACGTTAATCCGATTAACTGGCCTTGTTGATAATACCAAGTTGGATCCCCATTTCACATATTTAAAGGTCATATTGCTCATGTCCTTTGTGTCCAGTAGTCTCTAGCTAAGCATTTGTGTTTGGAACTAGAAAATAGGATAATCTCTTGAATATCTGGGATCTCGAGAAGCTTGGTGAGCTGGAGAGTTCTTACTTAAAAGGAAAATAAATTAATTCCCTGGGCTTATTCTTTCGACTCGCAGGGCACATTACAAGGTTGTTGATTTTTAGTGGAATGCAGAAGATCCATGGACAATTGTCAGTGTGTATGATGATGCCGAAGCTGGGTGGGGAAAGAACCGTACAAACAAGGCAAATGATTGACCTGCTTTACTGATCCAGAAAGGAAGTTCTCGGTAAGCTAGAAAAACTCAAAGTTCATCTACCAAAATTTTCTCGTCTTGATTTGATCTTTTGAAAGATGGGAATGCGTATGGTCTTCTTGAAGCATGAATGTGGATGTTGTGTGGTCTTCTTGAAGCATGAAATTTAATAAGCTTGAAGTTTATGGGTGATTTCCCTAAAAGAGATCATAACTTAAATTACGATTTTTTTCATCCAAGGTATATAAGATACAATTCTTATTAATTTATTAATTTGATACTCTGACGAAATTAATTTTTCCATGTGTCTGCAAGAATATGATAACCTCTAAAGCTTGATAGAGTCGGCCCTTTTTCATGGAAATAACAAATCTCATATCAAATATTAGATTAGCCAAAATAATAAAAATACAAAATCATAATTTAAGACCTTATATTTATTTTTCCAAATATTAGGTAATTTGTTATCAATTAATCATCTAAAAATATCTACACTAAACTAAATAAGATGATCGACTCAATAGAGCAAAATACAGTAAAGTTGCCCGTAAATAGGGTGAATTATGTTACCGAGTTTTAAACAATTATAAAAAAAAATATGTAAAGGCCAGTCCACAAAATTTAAAAGGTTAGTATAATGAAAAGTACTAGCTTATAACTATTAGGTGCTTGTAATGTTCTGGATTCTTGAAATGAAATAATAATCACATCAGATTTGCGCCATATTTACAAGAAATATGCATGGGTGGGAAAACATATTCCAAAGTTAGTAGGAAAAATATGCAATTTTGGTCCGTCACTATGACAGGTGGAGCTCACAAGTGGAACTACCTAGACATGAATACTATCATCGCATTTACCTTTTCGAATAGACTTATTGCAGTGTTCCAAATACACTTATTTTAGAAACATCTCAAGTTGTAAAAAAATGGGTTGTTGGGGCTGAGTACAAGGCAAAGTTCAATGAAGAAGATCATTCACCTTTCATAAGAAAGAGCAAGAACATCCTACATCCTAGCGAGGTAAATCGAATCAGGGAAATTCTACAAATTGCAACATTGTAGCCACTCACACTGACAGTCCTGGTGTCTTCATTTGGGATGTTGAAACACAATTAAATCTTTAATATGTTGTAGGTGTGAAAGCATCTAAACTTGACTTGACACTAACTGGACATAAAGATAACGCTGAATTTGCACAAGCTATGTGCTCTACTGAGTCTTTTGTGTTCTATAGAGAGAAGGACAAATATGTGGTTGTGTGGAGCATCTATGCCTAGATATCTTCTTTGATAGCAAATCAGTAACCCTAAAAAACTCGAACCGTTAGTGCTCGACGGATTTTCAAGGGGCACGAGATACTGTTGAAGACATTCAATTTAACTCATCAAGCCCACATAAGTTCTATAGCGTGGGTGATGATTCTTGTCTTATACTATAGGATGCAAGAACTGCCCATGTTTCCACTATAAAGGTCAAAAAGGCTCACAATGCAAATATTCACTTTGTTGATTGGATTCCTAATGATGTTAATTTCCTTTTAACTAGATCTATTGATAATATAATTCGCATGTATGATCGTAGAAAACTTACTTCCAAGGGAGTTTGATTTCTGATTCACATATTTGAAGGCCATATTGCTCATGTCCTTTGTGTCCAGTAGTCTCCAGCTAAGGCATTTGTGTTTGGGAGTGTGATAGAGGATAGTATCTTAAAAATATGAGATCTCAAAAAGATTGGTGAGCTGGAGGATTCTTCCCTATAAGGAATATCAATTAATTCCCTTGGCTTATTCATACGACAGTCCACATGACAAGGTGGTTGATTTTCAATGGAATGCAAAAGATCTATGTTCAATTGTTAATGTGTCTGATAATGCTGCAAAGCTAGGTGGGGAAGTAACCTTAAAGATATAGAGAATGATTCACCTGCTATACAGATCCAAACAAGAAGTTCTCGCTAAGCTAGAAAAGCTCAAAGTTCATTTATTGGAATGATCTTCATCTTGATTTGATCTTTTGAAAGTTGTGAATGTTATGTGATCTTCTTGAATAATGATATTTAATAAGCGTGAAGTTAATGGGCGATTGTCCTAAAAAAATCACTACTTATATTACAATTTTTTTTCATCCAAGGTATACAAGATACAATTCTTCAATACTTATTAATTTATCGTTATCCAACTCATCATCTTACATTTTATCGACCAAATTTTCAAGTAAATGTGGCTGGAAGTTTCAAATAATATTGGTTTCACGGTAATTAGAGATAAATAATTCTTGCACCAAGCAAGTTAAAAAGAAACATCAATCTTTGATCAGTTGATTTAGAAGGAAAAGTAAATCAACACTAACATAAAAAGCGGCATGTGTTTAGTATGTAATCAAGTTTAAATCAACTGTAAAAAAATAATTATTAACCGCAATCTACAAAACTAGTTCTAACAATAGCATTTTATGTGGTGCTCTTTTTAAAAGCATAGTCTTTACGATTGGCATAATTAAACACCAAATTATAATTTGATTACTATAAGGGAAAATGATAACATGAGGTTCATACAAAATCCGCACCAAGGATGCACAAGCTGCAAAAACACTCAGTGCACAAACCATAAAGCACAAGCACATTGTAGCTCTTTCTTTAAAAATCTTTAGATTTTGAGTAGTTTATACTTGGATTGACTCCACTAATTAAGTCAAATCAAGTTTGCATACAATATTCTCCTATTTTGGCATTTGCTAGAAATTTGGTTATCAAGGTAACTCATATAAAAGTAACGAATATAATAAAAAGATAGCCACTCATCCTTGTTAATAGGAAAACTGGAATAATTAGTCATCACAAGATCATGCATTTATTATGTTAATAGTTCAATAATAGCAATTAGTGTCATACACATTTAAATGCCTTTTTGCTAGTGGTGCAACTCGAGTTGAGCCAGCTCGAGTCGAACTTCACAAGCTTGAACCTTAGTCAAGCCGAGCTCGAGCCCATTCCCCTCTATAAAAAGTCTATAATATATTATATTTTTATTATTTTATATCATTAATTATATAAAATAAAATTAACAATATAAAATTGAAAGAGGAAAACATTCACGTCTACAGTCTTACCAGCGATTTAAAAAGGAAAATAATTAACCCTGGTCTCCACCACCCATTCGCCTCATCCCATCGGAAACCGCCACAACACCACTATCAGGCTTCTCTCAAGCCCTAAATCGCATTGTGAAGTAGCCCTCCACCACCTCCAATGCCACTTGAAGCTCCACCATGACCCTCGCCCATGCATCACAGCCACATGAAGCTTAGCCACCACCGCCTTCTTCTCACTGGTAAACCTCATTTACCTATTTTATTTTTAGCCAAAAAAAAATAATATTTGTTTTGCAAGTTTTCTCGTTGTGGGTTTAGCAATTTTGTATAGTTTGATAATGTCTAAAAATGAGCCCAAGCTCGCGAGCCTATGCTCGAGCTTGCGAGATTGAGTCAAGCTGGGTTTCTGTCCTTGAGCTTGAGCTCTCGAAACCAACCTTGATGAGCTCGAGCTCGAGTACCAAAACTTGAGCTATAAGAAACTTCTTATCAAGCTCTTCCGAGACTAAAGTCCTCTTACCAAGGACATAGTGGTGAGCAAGTACATGATCCAGCAAGACGGGAGGATCGGCTCGAGCTCAACTTGTTTATATCCCTACTTCTTGCCCTGCCCTCATGTGATTGGTAATATAATGCCATTAAGTTCATGGTTCTTTTCAGGGTGGAAGGATAATATTATTCATCAATCAAAACTGAAGCCCAAAAAGTAACATAGTTTGGAATGTTAAGCACTGAAAAAATAATTATACTTAAACAATTCACTTGCCATAACAACTATTCAATTTGTAAAAAAATGGGGTGCAACATTGGAGTACGCAGAAAAATTCAATGAAAAAGCTCGTTCACCTTTTATAACGAAGAGCAAGATCATCCTACATCCTGGCGAGGTGAATCGAGTCATGGAACTCCCATATAATTGTAGCATTGTGGCCACTCACACAGACAATATCAATGATTAGATTAGTCGAAATAATCAAAACACAAAATCATAATTTAAGGCATTATTTTCTTTCAAATATTAGGTAATATGTTCGTAGATAATAATGAGATCATCTATAAATATCAACACTAAACTAAATAAGATTATCAACTCAACCGGACACAGTACAATAATGTTGCCTACAAATAGTGTGAGCTATGTTACCATGTTTTAAGCAACTATGAAAAAATAAAGTACTCTATAAAGGTCAATAAACAAAATCTAAAATGATAGTATTAAATATGTTACTTTCATTAAGAACGAAAAGTACTAGCTTATAACTATTAGGTACTTATAATGTTGTGGATTCTAGAAATGAAAATAATAATCACATGAGGTTTGCACCAAATCCACACGAAATATGCATGGGTAGGAAAAATATATTCCAAAGTTAGTAGGAAAAATATGAAATCTTGGTATGTCACTATGACAGGTGGAGCCCACAAATGGAACAAGCAGAACAAAAATACTATCAGCGCATTTACTTTTGTGAACAAATTGATGGCAGTATTCCAAATACACTTTCCCTAACAACTATTCAAGTTGTAAAAAAAAACTGGTTGCAACAGCGGAGTACTTAGCAAAGTTCAATGAAAAAAATCGTTTACCTTTTCTAACAAAAAGCAAGACCATCCTACATCCAGGTGAGATGAACCAAATCAGGGAACTCCTGCAGAATGGCAACATCATGACCACTCTCAGTGACAGTATCAAAGATTAGATTAGTCGAAATAATAAAAATACAAAACCATAATTTAAGGCCTTATTTTTTTTTCAAATATTAGGTAATTTGTTTTCAGATAATAATGGGATCATCAACCCAATAGGAAGCAATACAATAAAATTGCCCGCAAATAATGTGAACTATGTTACCATATTTTAAACAACTATTAAAAAAAATCTATAAAGGTCAGTCCACAAAATCTAAAATGATTGTACTTAGTATGTTACTTTTGCTAAGAACGAAAAGTACTAGCTTATAACTATTAAGTGCTTATAATATTGTGTATTCTTAAGATGAAATAATAATCACACAAGGTTTGCACCACATACACATGAAATATGCATGGGTAGAAAAAATATATTCGAAAGTTAGTGGGGAAAAATGCAATTTTGGTATGTCGTTATGACAGGTGGAGGCTGCTAATGTAGCAAGCAAAATAGAAATATTGTTAGCACCTTTAATTTTCTGAACAGACTAATAGCAGTGTTCCAAATAAACTTGTCATAACAGCTATTCAAGTTGTAAAAAAATAGGTTGCAGCGCCGAAATACATAGAAAAGTTCAATGAAGAAGCTCGTTCACCTTTTATAACGAAGAGCAAGACCATCCTACATCTCGACGATAATCAGGGAACTCTCATAGAATTGCAACATTGTGGCCACTCACACTAAAATAATCAAAATACAAAATCATAATTTAAAGCCTCATTTTTTTTTCAAATACTAGGTAATTCTTTTTAGATACTAATGGTATCATCTATAAATATCAACATGACACAATACAATAAAGTTCCCCGCAAATAATGTGAACTATGTTATCATGTTTTAAAAAACTATAAAAACACTAATCTATAAAGGTCAATCCATAAAATCTAAAAATATAGTATTAAATGAGTTACTTTCGTTAAAAATGAAAAGTGCAAGCATATAACTATTAGGTGCTTATAATGTTGTCGATTCTCGAAATGAAAGAATAATCACATGAGGTTTGCACCAAATCCACACGAAATATGCATGGGTAGGAAAAATATATTCCAAAGTTGGTAAGAAAAATATGAAATCTTGGTATGTCACTATGACAGGTGGAGCCAGCAAGTGGAACAAGCAAGACAAAAATACTAACAACGCCATTACTTTTCTGAATAGACTGATGGCAATATTTCAAATACACTTACCCTAACAACTATTCAAGTTTTAAAAAAATGGGTTGCACTAGCGGAGTACTTAGCAAAGTTCAATGAAAAAGATCGTTCACCTTTTACAACGAAGAGCAAGACCATCCTACATCCTGGCGAGGTGAATCAAATCAGTGAACTCCCACCAGATTGCAACATCATGGCCACTCACACTGACAATATCAAAGATTAGATTAGTCAGAATAATCAAAACACAAAATCATAATTTATGGCCTTATTTTCTTTCAAATATTGGGTGATTTATTTCTAGATAATAATGAGATCATCTATAAATATCAACACTAAACTAAATAAGATGATCAGCTCAACATGACACAATATAGTAAAGTTGCCCGCAAATAGTGTGAACTGTGTTACCTTGCTTTAAACAACTACAAAAACTAATCTATAAAGGTCGATCCGCAAAATCAAAATTGATAGTATTAAATATGCTACTTTCGCTAAGAACGAAAAGAACTAGCTTATAATTTTTAGGTGCTTATAATGAGGCGGATTCTTGAAATAAAACAATAATCACACGAGGTTTGCACCAAATTCACAAGAAATATGCATGGGCAGGAAAAATATATTCCAAAGTTAGTAGGAAATATATGCAATCTTTGTATATCGCTATGACAGGTGGTGCCCGCAAGTGGAACAAGCAAGACAGAAATACTATAAGCGCCTTTACTTTTCTAAACAGACTAATAGCAGTATTCCAAATACAATTGCCATAACAACTATTCAAGTTGTAAAAAAAGGGGTTGCAACATCGGAGTACATTTCAAAGTTCACTGAAGAAGCTCATTCACCTTTTATAATGAAGAGCAAGACTATCCTACATCCTGGCAAGGTGAATCAAATCAGCAAACTCCTGTAGAACTTCAACATCGGGCCACTCACACTGACAATATCAAGGATTAGATTAGTCAAAATAATCAAAACACAAAATCATAATTTATGGCCTTATTTTCTTTCAAATATTAGGTAATTTAGTTTTAGATAATAATGAGATCATCTATAATTATCAATACTAAACTAAATAAGATAATCAGCTCAACATGACATAAAATAGTAAAGTTGCACGCAAATAGTGCGAACTATGTCACCTTGTTTTAAACAAATAGAAAAAACCAATCTATAAAGTTCAATCCAAAAAATTTAAATTGATAGTATTAAATATATTACTTTCGCTAAGAACGAAAAGTACTATCTTATAATTCTTAGGTTCTTATATATTGTGGATTCTTGAAATAAATCAATAATCACACGAGGTTTGTGTCACATCCACATGAAATATGCATGGTTATAAAAAATATATTACAAAGTTAATAGGGAAAACATGCAATCTTGGTATGTCGCTGTGACAGGTGGTGCCCGCAAGTGGAACAACCAACATAGAAATACTGTCAGCACTTTTACTTTTTTTGAACAAACTAATAGCAGTGTTCCAAATACACTTGTCATAACAACTATTCAAGTTGTAAAAAGCCTGGTTGTAGCGATGAAGTACATAGAAAAGTTCAATGAAGAAGCTCATTCACCTTTTATAACGAAGAGTAGGAGCATCCTACATCCCAGCGAGGTGAATCGAATCAGGGAACTCCCACAGAATTGCAACATTGTGGCCACTCACACTGACAGTGTCAAAGATTAGAATAGTTAAAATAATCAAAACATAAAATCATAATTTGTGGCCTTATTTTTTTTCAAATATTAGGTAGTTCTTTTTAGCTAAAAATAGGATCTTCTATAAATATCAACACTATAGTAAATAAGAATCTACTCAACAGGACAAAATACAATAAAGTTCCCCAAAAATAATGTAAACTATGTTGCCATGTTTTAAACAACTATAACAAAACTAAACTATAAAGGTCAATCCACAAAATCTAAAATTATAGTATTAAATATGTTATTTCTTTAGAGATGAAAAGTACTAGCTTATAACAATTAGGTGCTTATAATATTGTGGATTCTTGAAATGATATAACAATCACATGAGAGTTGAACCAAATTCTCATGAAATATGCATGGGTAGGAAAAATATATTCCAAAGTTAGTAGGAAATATACACAATATTTGTATATCGCTATGACAAGTGGAGCCCTCAAGTGGAACAAGCAAGATAGAAATACCATAAGCGCCTTTTCTTTTTTGAACATACTGATGGCAGTATTTCAAATACAATTGCATAACAACTGTTCAAGTTGTAAAAAAATGGGTTGCAACATCGAAGTACATAGCAAAGTTCAATGAAGAAGCTCATTAACCTTTTATAACCAAGAACAAGACCATCCTACATCCTGGTGAGGTGAATCAAATCAGCGAACTCCCGCAAAATTGCAACATTGTGGCTACTCACACTAACAATATCAAATATTAGATTAGTCGAAATAATCAAAACACAAAATCATAATTTATGGCCTTATTTTCTTTCAATTATTAGGTAATTTATTTTTAGATAATAATGAGATCATCAATAAATATCAACACTAAATTAAATAAGATGATCAGCTCAACATGACACAATATAGTAAAGTTGCCCGCAAATATTGCGAACAATGTTACCTTGTTTTAAACAACTATAAAAACTAATTTATGAAGGTCAATCCACAAAATCTAAATTGATAGTATTAAATATGTTACTTTTGCTAAGAACGAAAAATTTTAGCTTATATTTCTTAGGTGCTTCTAATGTTGTGGATTCTTGAAATAAAACAATAATCACATGAGGTTTGTGCCACATCCTCACGAAATATGCATGGTTATAAAAATATACTCCAAAGTTAATAGGAAAAATAGCAATCTTGGTATGTCGCTATGACAGGTGGTGATCTCAAGTGGAACAAGCAAGATAGAAATACTGTCAGCACCTTTACTTCTCTGAACAGACTAATAACAACATTCTAAATACACTTGTCATAACAACTTTTCAAGTTGTAAAAAGCTCGGTTGCAACGACGAAGTACATAGAAAAGTTCAATGGAGAAGTTCGTTCACCTTTTATATCGAAGAGCAAGACCATCCTATATCCCGGAAAAGGAGAATCGAATCAAGGAACTTCCACAGAATTGTGACATTGTCACCAATCACAGTGACATTGTCAAAGATTAGAATAGTTAAAATAATCAAAACACAAAATCATAATTTAAGGCCTTACTTTTTTCAAATATTAGGTAATTCTTTTTAGACAATAATGGGATCATCTATAGATATCAACACTATACTAAATAAGAATCGGACACAATACAATAAAGTCCGAAAGTCATCAGGTACAGAAAAATTCCCCATAAATAATGTAAACTATGTTACCATGCTTTAAACAACTATAAAAAACCTAGTCTAGAAAGGTCAATCCACAAAATCTAAAATCATAGTATTAAATATGTCACTTTCGTTAAAAACAAAAAGTACTAGCTTATATCTATTAGGTGATTATAATGTTGTGGATTCTTGAATTGCTATAATAATCACACGAGGTTTGCACCACATTCACACAAAACATGAATGGGTAGGAAAAATATATCCCAAAGTTAGTAGGAAATATATGCAATCTTTGTATATTGCTATGACAGGTGGAGCTTGCAAGTGGAACAAGCAAGACAGAAATACTATAAGTGTCTTTACTTTTCTGAACAGACTGATGGCAGCATTCCAAATACAATTGCCATAACAACTATTCAAGTTGTAAAAAAAGGGGTTGCAACATTGGAGTGCACAGCAAAGTTCAATGACGAAGCTCATTTACCTTTTATAACAAAAAGCAAGACCATCCTACGTCCTGGCGAGGTGAATCAAATCAACGAACTCCCGCAAAACTGCAACATCGTGGCCACTCACACCGACAATATCAAATATTAGATTAGTCGAAATAATCAAAACAAAAAATCATAATTTATGGCCTTTTTTTCAAATATTAGGTAATTTATTTTTAGATAATAATGAGATCATCTATAAATATCAACACTAATACTAAATAAATGATCAGCTCAACATGACACAATATAATAAAGTTACCCGCAAATAGTGCGAACTATGTTACCTTGATTTAAACAACTATAAAAACCTAATCTATAAAGGTCAATCCACAAAATCTAAATTGATAGTATTAAATATGTTACTTTCGCTAAGAACGAAAAGTACTAGCTTATAATTCTTATGTGCTTATAATGTTGTGGATTCTTGAAATAAAACGATAATTAGATGAGGTTCGTGTCACATCCACACGAAATATGCATGGTTCTGAAAAATATATTACAAAGTTAATAGGAAAAATAATATGCAATCTTGGTATGTTGCTATGACAGGTGGTGCCTGCAAGTGGAACAAGCAAGATTGAAATACTGCCAGTACCTTTACTTCTCTGATCAGACTGATGGCAAGAATCCAAATACATTTGTCATAACAATTGTTAAAGTTGTAAAAAACTGGTTATTGTGGCGGCGTACATAGAAAAGTTCAATGAAGAAGCTTGTTCACCTTTTATAACAAAGAGCAAGACCATCCTATATCCTGGCGAGGTGAATCAAATTAGGGAACTCCCACAGAATTGCAACATTGTGGGAACTCACTCCAACAGTGTTGAAGATTAGAATAGTTAAAATAATCAAAACACAAAATCATAGTTTAAGGCCTTTTTTTTTCAATATTAGGTAATTTGTTTTTAGAAAATAATGGGATCATTTATAAATATCGGCATTATACTGGATAAGAGATCAACTCAACAGGACATGGTACATTACGTTGCCCACAAATAGTGTGAACTATGTTACCATGTTTTAAGAACCTATAAAAAAACTAATCTATAAAGGTCAATCCTCAAAATCTGAAATGATAGTATTCAATATGTTACTTTCGTTAAGAACAAAAGTACTAGCTTATGCTATTAGCTGCTTATAATGTCAAGGATTTTTTGAAATGAAATAATAATCAGACGAGGTTTGTACCTAGGGGTGTAAATAAGTTGAATCGAGCCCAACGCGATGTTGTTCAAGCTTGTTGAAATACAATCGAGCTTCAAAGTTTGCGTTTGAGCTTGTTTGATTATTAATCGAGTCGAGCTCAAACGAGCTTTAATCGACCTATACACGAGTCGAGCTCGAGTAGTTTGATTTTTTTGTACATATTTTTATTATTTTTTCTAATCGAAGCGAGATCAAGCCGAGCTTCAAAACTTATCAAACACAAAAAGTTGTTCAAGTTTGATTGATATGTTAACGAACTGAGCTCAAACGAGCTTTTAGCGATCGAGCTCAAGTTGAGTATTGAGTAGTTTGGTTCATCTTTCACTTGCACCAAATCGACACGAAATGTGCATGGGTAGGAAAAATATATTCCAAAGTTAGTAGGAAAATATACAATCTTGCTATGTCGCTATGACAGGTGGTGCCCGCAAGTGGAACAAGCAAGACAAAAATACCATCAATGCCTTTACTTTTCAGAACAGACTGATGGCAGTATTCCAAATACGCTTGCCATAGCAACTATTCAAGTTGTAAAAAAAGGGTTGCAACAGAGGAGTACATAACAAAGTTCAATGAAGAAAATTGTTCACCTTTTATAAGGAAGATCAAGAACACCCTACATCCTGGCGAGGTGAATCAAATTATGGAACTCCCACATAATTGTGATATTGTGGCCACTCACACTGACAATATCAAAAATTAAATTAGTCAAAATAATCAAAACACAAAAATCATAATTTAAGGCCTTATTTTCTTTCAAATACTAGGTAATTTGTTTTTAGATAATAATGTGATCATCTATAAATATCAACACTAAACTAAATATGATGATCAACTCAACAAGACACAAAACAATAAAGTTGCCCGCAAATAGTGTGAACTATACTACCAT
Source organism: Buddleja alternifolia (assembly GCA_019426215.1). Classification (NCBI taxonomy): domain Eukaryota; kingdom Viridiplantae; phylum Streptophyta; class Magnoliopsida; order Lamiales; family Scrophulariaceae; genus Buddleja; species Buddleja alternifolia. Next base: position 31,781,178 of record CM033399.1, read on the forward strand.
GTTTTAAACAGCTATAAAAAGACTAATTTATAAATGTCAATCCACAAAGTCTAAAATGATAGTACTAAATATGTTACTTTCATTAAAAACAAAAGGTACTAGCTTATTATTATTGGGTTCTTATTTTTATTTTTTTTGGTTACATTATTATTAGGTTCTTATAATATGGATTCTTGAAATGAAATACTAATTACACGAGGTTTGCACTACATCCACACGAAATATGCATGAGTAGGAAAAATATATTCCAAAGTTAGTAGGAAAAATATGCAATCTTGGTATGTTGCTATGGCAGGTGGAGCTTGCAAGTGAACAAGCAAGACACAAATATTATTAGCGCCTTTACCTTTATGAACATACTGATGGAAGTATTCTAAATTCACTTGTCATAACAATTATCCAAGTTGTGAAAAAATGGGTTGCAACAGCTGGGTACATAGAAAAGTCCAATGATGAAGCTCATTCACCTTTTATAAGGAAGAGTAAGACCATCTTGCATCCTGGCGAGGTGAATCGAATCAGGGAACTCCCACATAATTGCAACATTGTGGCCGCTCACACAAATAGTCCTGATGTCTTCATTTGGGATGTCAGAACTCAATTAAATCAACATATTGTAGGTGTGAAAGCATCTAAACCTGACTTGTCACTGACTGGACATAAGGATAATGCTGAATTTGCACTACCTATGAGCCCTACTAAGCCCTTTGTGTTCTCTAGAGGGAAGGAAAAGAATGTGGTTTTGTGGAGCATCCCTAACCACATATCTTCTTTGGTAGCAAATCAAGAACCCTGAAAAACCCGAACCGTTAGTGCTTGAGGGATTTTCAAGGGGCACGAGAATGTTGTTGAAGACAATCAATTTAACCCATCAAGCCCACATCAGTTCTATAGTGTTGGTGATAATTCTTGTCTTACACTATAGGATGCAAGAACTTCCCATGTTCCCACTATAAAGGTCAAAAAGACTGACAATGTGGATATTCACTGTGTTGATTGGACTCCTAATGATGTTAATCTGATTTTACTAGATCTGTCGATAATACCATTCGCATGTATGACCATAGAAAACTTACTTCCAAGGGAGTTGGATCCCCGATTCTCATATTTGAAGGCCATATTGCTCTTATCCTTTGCGTCTAGTAGTATCCAGTTAAGGCATTTTTATTTGGGAGCGGGGAAGAGGAAAGTATCTTGAATATCTGGGATCTCAAAAAGCTTGGCAAGCTAGAGGGTTCTTCTCAAAAAGAAAATCAATTAAGTCCTTGGACAAAGTTAGTGTGTCTGATGATGCTACAAAAGCTAGGTAAGGGGGGAACCCTACAGATATGGCGAATGATTGACCTGCATTAAAGATCCCAAAGGGAGTTCTTGCCGAGCTGAATAAGCTCAAGGTTCATATACTGGAATGCTCTTTGTCTTGATTTGATCTTTTGAAAACTGCGAATGTTATATGGTCTTCTTGCACCATGATATTTAAGAAAGGGCAATTGTCCTAAAAAAATCACAACTTATATTACATTTTCTTCTCATCCAAGGTATACAAGATACAATTCTAATTAATTTATTGCCATCCACCTCATTATCTTACATTTTATCTATCAAATTTTGAAGTAAACGCGGCAGCAAGTTTCAAATAATATTGGCTTCACGCTACTTGGAGATAAATAATTCTTGCACCAAGCAAGTTAAAAAGGAACAACAATCTTTGGTCAGTTGATTTAGAAAGAAGAGTAAACCGATACTAACATAAAGGGCGGCATGTGTTTAGTATGTAATCAAGTTTTAATCAACTGTAAAAATAATAATTATTAATCGCAATCCAAACTAGTTCTAACAATATTATTTCATGTGGTGCTCTTTTTAAGAACGTATTCTTTACGATTGGCATAATTATGCACCAAATTATAACTTGATTGGTGAAGGAAAAATGATAGCACAAGATTCACACAAAATCTGCACCAAGTATGCACGAGCTACAACAAAACTCAGTGCACAAACCATAAAGCACAAGCACATTATAGCTTTCTTTAAAAAACTTCTATGTTTGGATATGTTTCCATATCCAATTTGGTCCAAAAAATGTTACTTTTTTTGTCCAAAAAAACGCAATGATTATTTTTTTTAAAATCTACAACTCAGGTATTGTCCCCTACTTTTTTCACTACCTTTATATGTCATCGATTTTTCACTCCCCTTACTTTTGGCAAGAAATCATTTTCAATTAATTGATTTTAATGAATTTAATACATTCATACTTTCTAAATCAAGGGGAGGTGAAAAATCGGTGGTATAAAAACTGTGGTATATAGCATTTTCCTTTAATAAAAAGAGTCATGACTCTCATCCTTTGCTAATAGGAAAACTGGAATAATTAGTCATCATAAGATCATGTATTTATTATGTTAATAATTCAATAATAACATTAATGTCATGCACATTTAAATGCCTTTTTGCCAGGGGTGCAACTCAAGCTGAGTCGGATCGAGTCGAACTTCACGAGCTCGAACCACAGTCGAGCTGAACTTGAGCCCATTCTCCTCTGTAAAAGTTTATAATATATTATATATTTATTATTTTATATTATTAATTATATATAATAAAAATAAACATTAAAAAAATTGAAAGAGGAAAAAATTGATAATTATTTAAGAGTTCTCACTTCACGTCTTACCAGCAATTTAAAGAGGAAAAAATTTAACCCTAGTCTCCACCATTCATCTGCCTCATCCTGCCGGAAACCACCACAACACCACTGTCAGGCTGCCTCCGAGCCCCAACCCGCGTCGCGAAGCAGCCCACCTCCACCTTCACTTGAAGCTCCACCACCGCCCCTGTCCGTGCATCACCGCCACGTGAAGCTTAGCCACCACCGCCTTCTTCCTATTGTAAACTTCATTTCTTATTTGGAGTTTTATAGGGTTTGTATGACCCATAATGAAAAACTATCAACTCGAGTTTATCGAGTCAAGTATCCTCTCGTCTAGAATTTTAAAAAACATACATATATAGTAGACATATATATCCCTTTTAAATACATTTCCGGAAATATCTTCTCATATTCAAAAAAAAGAAAAAAAATACAATTGAAAAATGAATTATCAAAACGTAATGCATCTCGTAATATCAACTATCAAGCCCGCGGGTTTTCAAACCGCCTAAAGGATTTCTTTCCTTTCATTTCATTTCCGGGGGGCACTATTTTACCCTCAAATTATTTCACACATTCTCTGCATCAACCGATCGAACGGTGGATGCTCGACTCCATTGCCGTCTGTCATCACTATCAGATACCTTCTTTTTTCTTTCTTTCTTTCTTTGATTTCATACTATTTTTCACGAATTTATCGATCGAAGTACACACGTAAAGTGCGACGTTTATATTAAACGTTTTTATACGGACGCTATAGAAAGTAAACTATAACGCACTCGCAAGCTCGTTTCTTCACTTGGGGTGGTGAAGTGGGAGCAATTTCAAGAATCAATCATGGGTTACGAAAACGATCCGTAAGACCCCCTATCCCTAATTCAAGAATTAGGGTTTTGTTCAATCAATTTCAGCTATTTTATGTGCGAATTCATGTGTGTGTGTAAGATTTAATCATGGGTAACGAAAACGATCCGTAAGGCCCATATCCCTGATCCCGGAATTAGGGTTTCGATCAATCAATTTTCAGCTATTTTATATGTGAGTTCATGTGTGTGTATAGAATTAGGGATCTGCGTTTTTTTATATTGAATTGGGGTTTTCAATCAGTTAATTGCATGCCTTCCATTTGAATACGTTTGTGTACGTGTCTGAATGAGGGTTTTCTGAAATTGAATTAAGGGTTTTTAATGTGATGAATTCAGTTACCGTGATGAAGACGGCGAGCCTTTGATGGATTTCGACGAAGATGTCCAATCTGACGGGGGTGAGCCTCAGCAACATCTCCTGGACGATGAAGACGATGCCGCTTATGATCGCCGAGATCGATCCCCAACTCCTGTGTACAACGACTCGAAGTCAAAGCCCCGGAAGCGGTTGATCAAAAAATCCTCCTCGGGTAAAGACTCGGGTCCAGTGGATTTTGGATTGGATGATGACGAGGGCGATGAAGGTGGGGATTTTGGTGATGATGAGGATGACATGGCTGGGATGGTGAGAGAAGACTATTCGGATGGTGGAAAGAGTAAAAAGGATAGAGGGGAGAAGAGGAAAAGTGTGGAGAAGAAGAGGAAGGGGGAAAAAGGGGAGAAGAAGTTTAAGGTGAGGAGAAGTGGAGGAGGGAGAACGAGGGATCATGAGGCTGACCCCGAGATGAAAGAGATGTGGGACACCGTAGCGGGTGGTGATTCTGAGGTTTGCCTTGTTTTCAATTGAATTTAATACCGCATTTTCCATTTCCATTTGAAGGTGGCCTGTTTTTATGTGGCATTACTTTTCATGTGTATTATTTGTCGTTTTGAAATGACTTCAACAAACGTTTGGTGGTGCGTGTAATCTGGTTGGATTTTTTAGGATTCGTTGAATCTCGTCATCTTATTTCGAGCATTTATGCCTTTATCAAATAAAAAGTTGTAGAAATTTGGTGAGGCTGTGGGGTTGGCTTTTGGTTCATGTCTCTATGTGTGTGGTGACAGTTGTTTCTGTATTTTTTTGGCGACGTGTGTGTTATTACTTGTGTGCATTACTTTGCTTGGATTGATATTGGGTTTTAGTGAGCTTAGTGATTTCTGAAATTTTTAGATTTTATTCGAATTATTTAGATAAGGATTTTAGTCCTCGTTGAAAATTTGTGAGTATTGAGTTTGAGTTTAGTTTTTGTGACTGACAATTAATCCTTTTGTGAACTTCATTTCCAGTTCTGTTTTCAGCAGATGAATATGAATCCGTGATGTTTGTTTGTCGTTTTCATTTATTTATTTGTTTATTTTGGGGGGAGGGGGTTGTCTGTGTGGATATGTGTTTAACTTGTGCAAGTGCCGATGAATGCCGCGTGGTTACAGATGGAAATCATTTCCTAGTAAGATTGCGTAATTAAAAATGAAAACCATTTTTTATTTGGAAGTCGCTATGTAATGATGTTATGTTCTTAAGTTTACTGGCAACCATGAGCTTTTGTTGTTAAATGGTTAAGAGATAAATAACATTCACAATAGCTAGCAATTATGGATTTCTATATTCCCTCAATGTCAAGTAGATAGACTTAGCTAATTGCTACATACGTCAGTAAATAATGTTCCATAACCGAGATATTATCTATTTCGATATTCTTTCTCATCTCCCTACTGGTTTAACTGGATATTCTGATGCACGGGGTTTGAGTTAAAACTTTCCGTAATTTCCTTATTCATATGCTGCTTGGGTTTCTTTAGAAGTCCTAATGAATGCACATATGTTAATATGAAAACTGATACGCTGAAGTTGCAATTCGTTAACTACGATGAAATATGTTATTGAACAGTAATGGGCTCATTATCTTTGTCTTTGATGAGAGTGAGGGAGGTTCACAGAGTGGATGAGCAGAGAGTATTCAACTCGGATGATGTTGTAATATATCCAAATTTGTACATCATGCTGCTGGATGCTACTGTTTTTTTTTTGGATGGTCATGGTATATTAGTCATCTCTCTTTTCACGTTGCTCAACGCTTCTAAATAAACTATTTCCTTACACCCCCTCCCCCGTCTCTTTTTTCTAAGAAGAAATAAAAATTCAATTGGCTACTAGAATAATGTTATTAATCAACTGATTATTTGGTTGAGTGGCAAACTGTTGATTGATATGGTCTCAAAATGTTGTAGGATGATCAAGAAGGTCCTAGGACTCTGGATGATGATAACTTCATCGATGACACTGGTGTGGATCCTGCCCACCGGTATGGAAGTGATAATGAACATTCTCCAAGTCGCGCTCCCCAGGTTGGGATTCTAATTAATCCAACTACATAGTACAGTTGTAGGGCATCATAAATAGACAATTTCTATAATTTTCAATCTACAATGATGTTTTTTTTTTAACCCATGCTTATGCATTTACACTCCACTTAAGTTAGTTGAATCTTCAAAATCCGTAACTCGATTGCAGTATATGTTCATGCTGATGGTATTCAATCGTATTCACTCACTTGTGCACATACTGGTCTTTTCCAGTCTGTAACCGTAATCTAAAATTTGTCCAGGCTGATAGTGTTTTTCACTCTCTTTACACATGCCTTAATTCGGGTTCATTCACCTATACATTTTTGACAATTTATTCTCGTAGAAACAAATAAAGCTGAAAAGCTCTGTTACATAATATAAATATAATAGTCATTCGTAATGTTTTATTTCTCTCTCAGAGAGAACGTAATCACTCTCTTGACTTATGCAGTACTGCTAGTTCATTCACCTATAAACATACCACAATTTAGGGCCTGTTAACCATAGTCATTTCTATTTTTCCAGAAAAAGCAAACAAAAATATTTTTATTTTTTTGGCAATTTTTTTTTAACAAAACATATTTGAGAAATATGAAAATAAAAACTCAAAAACGTGGTTTGTAAGTAATGAATTTCTGATTATTCAATCAGTGAATTAACTAAAAATTCGAGAAATGAGGTGGTGGGTAAATATATTTATAGAGAGAGAGGCGGCAGCAAACTAGGGTGATAAACTAGGGTGATGGTGGTGAAGCAGACAGCGGAAGAGAAGCTAGCGATGGTGGCGGAGGGCTGGAGGGTCGGTGGTGGCGGCGGGCTGGAGGGTGGGTGATGGTGGTGGTCTCAACGATGAGTGGGAGGCGAAAATGGGTGGCGGGGGCTTTGGGATTTGGTGGTGGTGGCGATTGTGGTGGGGAGCTGCAGGATGTGGTGGAGGTGACGTGGCCCCACGCGGTGGTGGTGGTGGTGGAGGTGGGGAAGAAGAAGAGGTTTACGGATAGAGCAGGAAGTGGCTATGGTATTAGTGTTGGTATTGGAATTGGTGGAATAGAATTAGGGTTAGGGTTTTGATTTTGGGAAAGAGGATGAAGAAGGAAAAGAAATAAATATGTTAAACTAGAAAATAATTTAAAACATAAAAAAACAATTAATACAATTGAAAATAAAATATATATACATATAGTGTAAAAATCGTAAAAGGATAAGGGTATTTCGGTCTTTGTACAAAAGTTTGTGACCAAAAATGCTTGGGGCAGGTAAGTATATTTTCAAAAAAAAAATTTAAGAGGGTTTCTTGTTATTTTCTTAGCATAGGGGGGCGGGTTGACAATTAGGCATATCACAGAGGGGTCGTAAAGAACCCTTTTTAAAATCTAAAAACTGTTATGGGATTTTTTGCAAAACACCTTTTCTATGTTTGCGCTTTTTTTATTAATTTTGAAAATATTTTTGACAATGAGAAAACATAAACAATTTTACCAAACATGTTGTTACTTCTTATTTTCAGTATTTTTTAAAACGAAAACATAAAAACTCAAAACAATAGGGTTACCAAACGGGCCCTTAATTTATGTCGAAGAAAATAATTGTAGCTGAAACGCCTGGATATAAATAAATATAATCCCCTTTCGTCTGTCGTACATCCTCAATCTCCTTTACATTTAATTCCCACCGACCCCCCACCCCCGGGCAGCCCTACGTCTATCTGTAACGTAAATCTGGCCCTTTTACAATCTACATTGTATTTCTCTCAGTCGTATATAAACGCCTTTACGTTTCATTTCTTTCCTCTCTTTCTTTCTTGCTTTCCTCCCCTCCACCTCCCTTCTCTCTCTAATAAAGAATTGCAGTGGACGACACCTTCCATTTCTGATGAGTTCCCGCATTAGAAAGGTTCTTGCTAATTTATTACCAATAATTATCATCATTAATATAATCTTGGCCAGAACTTTTGTTGTTTTTACATGGATATTTGGAATTGGATAGATTTTTCCTTTTCATGATTTTGATTACAGGAAGTTGAGGGAATTAATTGGTTTTGTTTCTTTCCGTATGATTCTCTAGGCTGAAGAAGGAGAAGAGGATGACGAAATGAAGGATCTATTTAAGATGGGGAAGAAAAAGAAGAAAAGTGAGAAATCCGCTGCAGAAATTGCATTGCTTGTTGAGAATGTCATGGCAGAGCTCGAAGTTGTGGCAGAAGAAGATGCAGAACTGAATCGACAGGGAAAACCTGCCATAAACAAATTGAAGAAGCTGTCTCTTCTTACCAATGTCCTAGCCAAGTTAGTTAATTTCTCTTCATTTCATTTTTTTGGTTTTCATGTTTCTATAGTTTTGATTTTATTAATTTCTTGCATGGTATTACTTGTTATGCAGAAAGCAACTTCAGCAAGAGTTTTTGGATCATGGAGTTTTAACTCTTTTGAAGAATTGGCTTGAGCCACTACCAGATGGTAGCTTACCAAATATAAACATTCGTGCCGCAGTTTTGAAAATCCTGAATGATGTATGAAGAGGATTTCCCTTTATATGTTTTAAATGTCTGTGTGAAATTTAACAACACTTGGGAGGCTAATTCTTTGTGCTTGTTCTGCAGTTTCCAATTGATTTAGAGCAGTATGATCGAAGAGAGCAATTAAAGAAGAGTGGCCTTGGAAAGGTTAGAGTTCTCTTAATGTAACCATTATCACACGATCAATCTAATTTGTTTCACTTATATATATGGTAATTGGCGGTTACATTTTGGCAGGTCATTATGTTTTTGTCAAAGTCTGATGAGGAAACTACATCCAACAGAAAACTTGCTAAGGAGTTGGTTGATAAATGGGTAACACGATTGTTCATTTTTGTCTCAGCTTATTGAATAAAATGACACTTACCATTCAATTTTTCTTTTTCTTAGAGTTCCCTTTCTGCATTTGATTTTTGTTTTTTTGTGTATTTGTTTGGGGGGGGGGGGGGGGGGGGGGGATCTATGGGAGCCAAAAATATTTATATTTCATAGTCTTCTTATTACCCCAAAGAAAACCTGATGTTCTTGTTATTATATTTTAGGGCTATAAATGGTGAAACTTCTCGTGACTGATCAATTGCCCTACCTTTAGTTGAACGAAAATGGAAGAAATGTCAATTTATAATCTTCATATTAATTTGTTATCTTTTTTTCCTAATCACTTTAATTTCTGAATGTTATTCATGCAGAGTCGACCAATTTTCAATAAGAGCACAAGGTTTGAGGACATGAAAAACTTTGAGGATGATAGAGCTTTAAGGAGGCCTTCTGCTAAAAAGTATCTGTTTTCATCTCAGTCATTTAACAGTTTGAAATATGCTCGAATAAATCAATCTGCTTAGTGAGCACTATCTTTGTTAATCAATCTTCTACAGGGTAATCAATAAGGCATCTGGAATGGCATCCCGAGATGATGATCTTGATTTAGCTGGATATTCACAGTAAGATGTCTTTGCATCCTGCCCGTTGGTTTTTTAGATCACTGTGGAATTTTTATCTTTTATCATCAGTTGCTTCTGTATTCATATTATGTACATCTACGTTTTAATCATTCCGCCAATTCACAGGGGGTCAAAATCTGGCCAGTCATCTTCCAGGCAGCATACCACAAGGCCCGAAGCAATGTCAATGGATTTTCTGGTGCGCCCTCAATCCAAGGTTGATCCAGATGAAGTTCGAGCCCGGGCTAAACAAATGGTACAGGATCAACGCCGGATGAAGGTCGGTTGCTCTTTCCTTTCTTTGAAAAATGTCACCAATTTGATATTTAATATACTAGATCTGAGAAGGGAAAATACACACATCCAAAATTTCAACATTCATTGTTAGTGTGAAGGAAATATGGCAACATTTGTTCTTTATGCATTATAATGTGTAATTAAACAAGTAGAGAACAAACAATTTATTAACTTTTTCACACCCATGGCTTCATAGCATAATCAATCTGTGAGTCAGCTTCAAGGAAGCTACTGATCTAAGAGTTATAGAAAATGATGTTATCTTTGCTGTGGATTCAGTCCAGGTTTTCTTATGGAAGAGCTGCTCCTTGTTCTTATGTTATCAGCACGTTAATTTCAGTCATTTTGCTGTGATCGGATTAATGGGCTTATCTTCTTCTTGGTATTAATAAAGCATTCTACTTGCGATAATGAATCTCCTTTGGTCCTTGCAAGTGTGTAATTCTATATTGTGACTTCTTCAAATGTCCGTTCACAAGTTTCCTTGTTCAATTCCTTTTATGCTTGCAGATGAACAAGAAATTGCAGCAATTGAAAGCACCAAAGCGAAAGCAGCTTCAGGCTACAAAACTCAGCGTGGAGGGTCGTGGCATGGTGAAATATCTGTAGTCGTCTTGCATGCCCGTTAAATAGGTCAAGAAAATATGCGCAGGGTTACTATTATGACAAGCCTATTTACTTAACGGGATGAAATGCCATCAATCTATGTGGTGGCTGCTATTGTCTGGTTAATGTGGAAGATCTCTGGGATTTAGTAAAACTTGTGTTACAATGACTGTTTTATTCATTTTAAGTTTTTGTTGCGCCTCTCATTGGCTTGTTATGTCCGACTTGGATTTTACTTGACTTTCTAATGTAATAAATCTGCTTAAAACTAGTTTCCCTCTTGGTTATTTTCGTATTGTTGGTTTTGAAGATGTGAGGCTATTGTGACTGGTGAAGTTCTGTGTTCGGTGACAGACTTTGATCGTTCACCCCTCATCCTGCTCAACTTTTCCCAATTTGACTCATTTCGTGCCACCTATTCCTTTTGAGTATTAGGGTAGTAAGTAAGTAATCGAATGATATACGATGACATCATCTTTTCGTTTCAGAATAGACATCACATTATATGGTTCATAGAACCACTTTAGCACTGTTCAAGTGTGTGGCATGCGTTTTCTCCATCTTTACTTCGGAAAATGGTCCTAGTTGTTTTATGGTGAAAATGGTGCTATGTTCCTATCTACTTTTCATCATTGCACAGTGACGAGGATGATGGGTTTCACCACATAGCTTGTATTATATTAATAATTATGATTGAATCAAAAGTGTTGTGTTGAATTACATGAGAGCTTGGACGGAGCCAGGGGTTTGGTGGAGGTACCAACTCCCCTCAACTTTGTGGGAAAAAAAAATTTGCTCTATAAATTTTGGTATTCAAAATTTTGACCCCTAAAAGTTTAAAAATGTCTTGGTTTATCCATTTTATTTGTATTCGCCTTCAAATTCCAAATTTTGGCTTCGTCCGCGTACGAGAGCGTTGCCCTTATCCACCGCTAATGTGATGTAGTCTTTGGTTTTAGTTGGTGAATTTGTTTGTTTTTTTCTCCGTTTGTCTTGAATGTTTTAGTTGGTGCTTTTGTTTGTTTCTTCTCCTTTGTCTTAAATGTTTTTGTTGGTGTTTTTGTATGTTCATGTCTCCGTGAAGAACTTTTCATCTACCTTCTGATTGAATTTGACAATATTGGCGTAAGTTGATTTTGTCTTGGAAATTACATTTGAAATCTGGTAGAGGTTTCCTAGGACAAAAGTTTTAATTGCCTTTTTTTCTTTTTCTTCATCATCCTATGTTGTATTTATGAACCTGCTTTTTATGTTGCTTGGTGGAATTTTTTTTTTTTTTTTTTTTTGGGTGCTTTGCTTGGTGGGAATTGAAGTCTTGAGATATTGTGTTTTTAACAATATTTAAACTAGTATGGATGAAAGTGAGAATCACGTTCAATTTTCACATATACACAACACTAAAAAGGAATAAAGTATAAAAGCTATATTTTGATAAAATGAACATATATTCACCAATAATCTTTACAAGAGCAAGTTCCATCTCTAAAATGGTGGAATATATTCCGATCCCTAACCGTAATTTCCCTTTCATAAATCATCGAAATTAGTTTAGTATATGTGTGACAATCACTACACATCCGAATGTTCCTCACTATTTTCACAGAACTCCCCTCAGATGTGTTGATCAATGAAAATGCTATTGCCAGCTTTTGACTATGAGAACTAAGCCTCTCTCTCTTCTCCTCTTCATCCACATCAAGCAACACTTGTGTTGTATCCGGCTTATACCCCTCGAATTTCAACTGCCACTCCATCTGGTGAATCATCTCGTATATATCGCCACACTGAGGGTGCGACCTGTCGTTAGACATGAACATATGAAACTTGTTTTTGACCTCAACCGAGCTCGACCCTGGCGCTTGGCCTGATCCCGTACAAGCCATTTTAGTCCTAATCATGGACACGTCGTGCCATCTTTGCGCTTGTGCATAAATATTACATAGCATTATATAGTCTCCGACATTTTGTGTTCTCAGACTAAATAACTTCTTAGCTGCTGTCTCTCCTAATTCTACGTGTCGATGAACCCTGCAAGAATTTAGAAGGCTTCGCCATATGACGTCGTTTGGCTCCATAGGCATGCTCTTGATGAGCTCAAATGCTTCATTTACCATCCCGGCTCGGCCCATGAGATCGACCATGCAACCATAGTGTTGAACCGTGGGTCGGATCCCATGCTCAATAGTCATCCTATCGAAATATCTCATACCCGTCTCAACTAAGCCCGCGTGGCTGCAAGCACTCAAAACCCCGACATAAACAACATCATCCGGTTCTAGCCCTTCCTCAAGCATTTCCTCGAAAACACTTATCGCCTTCTCACCACATCCGTGAATCGCCAATCCCGAGACCACAACACTATAAGACTTAAGATTCCTTTCTTTCATTTCTCGAAATAAACACATCCCTTTATCTATACTTCCACATGTTATATACATATCTATCGAGGAAGTTCCAAGTGCAACATTGAATCCACTCAAGTTCCTAAGTATATAACCATGAACACATCTCCCCCAATCAAGAACACCTAAATGAGTACAAGCACAAAGCACACTCACCAAAGTACTTTCCTCAGGCCTCCAACAATTCTCCCAATTCATGCAAGAAAACAGCCTAACACACTCACCCCACATGCCCAAACTAGCATGAGCTGCAATTAGTGCACTCCAAGAAGCTACACTCCTCTGCTCCATATCCTCGAAAACCGCCAAACAACGCCTAATCCGACCGCATTTTCCATACATACTAATCAAACTATTCTGCACAAACACATCATCAACAAAACCAAGCTTCACAATGTGGCCATGAATCTGCATTCCTTCTCCGAGGGCCGATAAAAGTGCGATCGCCTTAAGAACGGCAGGGTATGTGAAGTTATCTGGTCTTACACCAATCTCAAGCATATCAATATATGTGAAAATGGCCTCTTCTGCATTTAGATCCTTAATGTAACCTCTAATCATGGTATTGAACTCAAATGAAGTTGGATTATCTATTTGTTGGAAAACAGAGTGTGCATAATCCATACTGCCCCATTGTGATAGTGCACAAGTTGAAACAATATTGGTAGCACAAAATGAGCTATAGAATAGTCCTAGCTTCATGATTAGGCCATGGATTTGCTTGAATTCTTCCATGTTGTTGCATTTCTTCATCAGGGATATGCATTCTTGTTCTTTGAGGCTGAAATTAATTTCATGATTTTGTTGGGGTGCCAAGAATTGGAGTGGCTGATTAAGGACAGATGCCCCAACCATGATGTAGTTTACATCATTAGGTAATGATAAAATAAATAAACAAAATACTTTTTTTAAAATTAAGATTTTTGAATATTGAGAACTTTGGTATTATTTTGTTGGGTATATTATGAATTTAGAAGAGTTATTAATTCAGGGAAAGTGAATGTCATCCAAGAAATTTGGAAATGGAATTTCAGCCAGAAAAAATTCCAAGTCAAGTATTTTTTAGCAGATATTTTTGTGGATAGGATAATGTTATTACAAGGATGTGGGTCCTACAATGGTGCGTGGGACCACTCACGTTGTGGGGGTTGTAATAATTTTGGATATGGGCTTCTCAGGGTACGGATCTTTAAAGAAGATAATGTGAGCCCGAATTTGTGAAGCACGGATTCCATTTGGGCTTCGTTTAGTGAGAGCAATTATATTATGATGATGGTTCCCCCATTGTGATATATATATATATATATACTAGGGAAAAGCAAGAACCGCGCAATAATGCCCAGACTTATATGTAAAAAATGAGTAAAAAAAATTGCATGCAAATGGTAAGTATATAATTTTCAATGGCAATATAAAAAGTGATTAAATATCAGTACGTTAAAAAAACAAAATTATTTTGACATCATTATTTTATATAAAATTATTCGTTGATATCCCATTGAAACCCGAATAGATTGTTTTACTTCATACACGTGAAAGTTGATAAAACAACATATATCGCACTCCTTAATATCGCTAATCAAAATCAAATACAAATTTTATAGTTCGATAATGTTTCACATAAATAAGGTTGAACAACAACTTGTTCGGATAACAAATGGAAAAATCGGGTTGTAAATTCCAATCACTACTATAATCAGATAATAATCCACTGTTTTGCCCAGTTTCCATCGTAATTTGATGATGAAAATGAAAATAATTTTTGGTTTTCCGATAGGGGTGGTCAGTGGTGGCAAAAACATGGGATTATATATATCTATATATATGGAAGAGAAGACGTTTCTGGTTTTACTCAGGCTCCTTGTCCTTTAATGTCAAGAGTCGTGTGACTGTGGTCACTTTAATGTCAAGAGTCTTCGTTTCCTTTAATGTCAAGAGATGTCGTGTCCTTTAATGTCAAGAGTCGTGTTTTTTTAACTTTAAAAAGATATATGTATCATTAAATAATGTCTAATAATGTGCTTATATTTAATAATAATTCTTTGTACCATAAAGTTGTTTCCTTATCTCGATGAAAGATATTGAGTATATTTTGAAATTCCATATCCTCAATAAAGGTTAACCAAGTTATTTGGTCTCAACAAAGGTGAACGGATCACATGGTATAATATATATACATACATACATATATATATATATATGACATTAATTTAAATTTAGCACACTAATGTGTACATAGATGATAGGACCACAAATATCCAAATGGAATAAGATAACATATAAAGAAACTACCACATTGTCAATTGGGTCCATCGTTTCATTACATTGTCTTTCTCTTTTATCACTATTTTTTTACCTAATAAGCGAAATATCCCCTTACTTATAATCTAAGAGTAAAAAAGAGAAACATAAGAAGAAGATACAGTAGTTACCTTTTTTTAAATATAGAAAATAAATTTTTATGCAAGTTTGTCCTATTATATAAAAAATATTCAATTTGTAATTTAAAAAATTAAATTTAGAAATTCTAAGATATACGTAACAAATTATTTGTACATCAAATAACTTTGATATTTAAATTTAGGAATCCATAATTGAAGTACCAAATATTGAGATTTTTCAAAATAATAAATCTTAGGATGAAAAAAATCGAGTGTAAGAAAATTCATGTGGAGTAAACAAACTCTCATACGAGAGAGAAAATAAATAGAGTATAAACAGTGGATAGTCATAGAAACAACCATGGAACGAGCTACAATTTGTAATAATGGACTTAGTTTTCTTTGTGACAATATAATTTTTCATGTTATGGGAAGGTTATCATGGTATGCATGCATTGTGGAGGAAGGCCAATTGGGTCTTTTAGCAAAATATTTTCAACATTGTTGGTATTCCATCCCTATTCTTTTATTTGATATTAACCTAAAGTTGTTTCCTTATCTCGATGAAAGATCTTGGGCAGATCTTGAAATTCATATCCTCGATAAAGGTTAATTAAAGTTAGTATAACTAAAATTGGGTCCATCGTTTCATTTCATTGTTTTTTTCTTTTATCACTATTTTTTTGTCTAATAAACTAAATATGCCATTACCAATAATCTAAGAGTAAAAAAGTGAAAAATGTCTAATAATATGGTTATGTTTAATCATAATTCTTTGTACCATAAAGTTGTTTCCTTATCTCGATGAAAGATATTGGGTAGATATATGAGTTACGGATATGGTCCACTTTTTTATGATGTAGAGTTTTCTTTCAAAACTCTCACATCCTTAAATAAGCAAATACAATTAAAGATAATACTAAATATTAAACTACATCTTCGTTCCTCCTTGCTGTACCTCACTTAATCATTAAAATACCATTGATAACAACTTAATTATTAAATACAATTAAGGATAATAATGATGTTCTTTTTCCGTCTTGCTGCTCGCCACTTATAATTAAAATATAATTGATATCGACTGAAATGATTAGCATAGTCAGTCTGTTGAGATTAACATATAATTGTTATCCACTTACTGAACCGATTAGCACATTCAGAATCTCTTCAATCAACAATTTCAGTTCTGCAAAATGCGTCATACAATGCAAATTGCTCAAGAAACCAAGCAAGGGATCTAATGTGGCGGTGGTCACCCAACACAAATTCTACCCATAATTAAAGTCTGTCTAATCACACCACTAACCCCACTAATCACACCACTATCTCCACTAATCAAACCACTAACTCCACTAAGAATCATAACAAAAGAAGACTTCCCAAACCCTAAACAATCAATTATAAAAAATATTCAATTTATAATTTTAAAAATTAAATGTAGAAATTCTAAGAGTCGTGTGTCTTTTTAACTTTAAAAAGATATATCTATCATTAAGTAATGTCTAATAATGTGCTTATGTTTAATAATAATTTTTTGTACCCTAAAGTTGTTTCCTTATCTCGATGAAAGATTTTGGATAGATCTTGAAATTCCATATCCTTGATAAAGGTTAATTAAAGTTAGTATAAATAAAGTTAGTGAGGATCAGAGTATAATTCAGGTTAATTAAAGTTAGTGAGGATCAAAATTGAACAATATCTTCCTCCACCAAACCCTACAAAGAATTTTCAGAGTATAAATAGGGAATATTTGTTAGGATCATCTTCTACGAAAAAGAGGAGATATAAACAGGGGAGACAGGGGATCATCTTGCACGAGTAGAAACAGAGTATAAACAGGGAATTCAGGGGATCATCTTGCACAAGTAGAAACAGAGTATAAACAGGGTTAGTTCATATAAACAACCATGGAACGAGGTACAATTTCTAATAATAAACTTAGTTTCCTTTGTGAGGATATAATTTTTCATGTTATGGGAAGGTTATCAAGGGATGCATGCATTGTGGAGGCTGCCCGATTAGGTCTTTTATCAAAATATTTTCAACATTGTTGGTATTCCATCCCTACTCTTTTATTCGATATTAACCGTTTCGAACAAAGGGGTTATCATGGTTTAGATTTTATTCATTTTGTTAATCGCACTATACTTGAACATAATGAAAGTGTGGTTGAAACTTTGAGCTTTGAGTTACCAATGGGGGCCGAGGCATTGCATTCGATAAGGCAAGAGTGGGTGGCTTTTGGAATAGATCATTCTGTGCGCATACTGAAATTAGTCGGTCGGTTATCCACTTCACTCCCCAACGGTTTGTTTTTCTCACAAACTGTTATTCAGTTAAAATTATATCTACCGAACTACATTGTTAGGTGGGAAGATAGATATAATTTACGAAATTTAAAAAGACTCATATTGAAGTACATTGTGCTGTATGATAACACATTTTCTTTACGACTTGGAAAATGGTGTCCTCAGTTGAATGATTTGCAGTTATTCAATTGTGATTTTAGAGGACTAACAGAATTTCAGGCATATTTGCCTTCTGTAAAAATATTCAAGATGGCATTCAATCGAGCCCAAGGAAATGTGAATATAAAAGTACACTTCCCCAATGTAGATGTCCTTGTTATTTTATTGAAACAAGATGAACAGGGTCCCGGTCATTTACAAGTAATGGGGCCGTTAGCTCGTTCTCTACAGTGGATAGTACACCGTCATGTACAATACATCGGATCAACTTGCTCAACATATCGACTACTTCGAGAGTTTGTAAAAATGACGAAAGAATTGCTGTCCAGCGAACGAGCACGTGTGCCGGTTGATTTTGTTAGGGTATATCTATATATCATTGTTTGAATAAGTGCAAATGCTTTTAAGAAGTTTTTTTGATTTTTTTTAATTGTTTGGTTAGAGGTTGGCGCATGTGGAGTCTCTACATCGCATTATGGCGAGGTATTTTTTGTTAATATGCACTGTCTAGAGATCAGGTCTTCGAAGCTGCTTGACAATCTTGCTGTCACATTGGTGCTCATCAGTAGATGTACAGGCTTGAATAAACTTAAAGTCGATTTGGTGGTAATATTTTAAGTTTTATTGTTTGTGGTTTATTAGTTATTACATGGTTTATTAAACACGTTTTTTGTTTGGTCTTCTAAAATAAAATTGTAATTGACTTAACATGTGTAGGGTGCACCATGGGAAAATGCGGGCATTAGTGTATCCAACTACGTAAAGGACTGGAAGTTGCAAACAATGGGATTGGAGTCATTGAAAGAGGTCACGATATTCAACTTCTCGAGTTCTGATTGCGAGCTAAGCTACATTTTGTACGTGTTGTCGCAAACAACTGAGTTGGATACACTAAATATTTACTGTGTTAATCAATTTTTTGATGATGTAATTGGTGTGTATAAGAGGGCATCAATTAGAGCGTATGAAGGTACCGCGTCAAAAAATGTGCAAATTCGTTTCATAAAAGGGGCTTACCCTATAATAAGAGTAGAATGAAAATTGCACAATAATTTTACAGTAGTTCGAAATATCAATTTGATCCAACAATGTACTTAATTTGAATATGAATGTACGAGGTCAAGCAATTTGCACAAGGGCACTTAATTTCCGTAAATTTTATTTAGTGTATTATATATTTATTTCCGTAAATTTTATTTAGTGTATTATTATAAATTAATATCTTATTATGTATTTTATTGAATACTACTTTGAGAAAAATGGATAGTGTGAGCCGGAAGGATACAAGTCCAAAGTTCGTAATAAGTGTGAGTTAACTTTGAGCCAACCTATTGTCATCACATAGGTTATAAAATACCATGTAAAATTGGGACCATAATCATGAAATTAATGTTGTCGGAGAAATAGATGGGTTTTTTTAATAATAACTTTTTTTGTTCTTTATGTTTTTAACTTTCAAAAGTGAACAATAAAGAGAAAATAACAAGAACTCACATGTTCTTGCCCCAAAGTCAATCCAATATTATCCAAATTATTTTTCTTCCCCCAAACAAACTCAATTCCTCCCCTTTTATAGTATTCTTACTAATTAACACTATTAAATGTTTCTACCACTTAATAGTGCTTGTACCACTTAATACTATTAAGTATTCCTACCACTTAATACTATTAAGTGTTTCTACCACTTAACACAATTAAGTATTTTACCTCTTAATAGTGCTTCTACCACTTAATACTATTAAGTATTGCTACCACTTAATAGTGTTTCTAACACTTATCATTATTAAGTATTTTACCTCTTAATAGTGCTCCTACCACTTAACACCATCAAGTGTTCCTACCACTTAATAGTGTTTCACATTTACTAAAAGACTCCTAAGCATAGAAGGAAACAACTCACAATTAAAAAATATCAATGAACACATAAAAGCAGATCAACACTCTAATTAACACACCATCATTAATCCCATCATCATAAAAACACACACTGAACACGCATTATAGTTGATCATTTTTCCTCATACTTTTAAGATAAAGTTAACAATCAAGAAGAGAAAAGGGGTGGATTGAATTGTCTTTAAAATCAGTGCTTCTCTCTAATTTAACAAACTCAAAAGCTTCAGATCATCAAACATACTGAGTGGCTAACAAGCCATATTAAGTTTCAGATTGCCGAACTCACAAATTTCATAACAACGAGCTTATAAAGCAAGGTATTGAACTCATTCACGGAACATACTGTTCCCCGGGAAAATTAGAATATTGGGCTCGTACGATAGGGCCTATTGCAATTTTAGTCCCATTATTTTCAAAGTTGCAAAAACAGTCCCATCTCCCATTATTTTCAAAGTTGCAAAAACAGTCCCATCTAAATTAACAAAATTGTACGAATTTGATATTTTATTCAATATGAACAAGAAGGATTTTACTCCAATATAGTCTATCCAACAAGAAATCAAAAAATTCTTAGGTAAAAAAGATCTTAACTACAGGCTTATACAAGTTATGCACCTGAAGAGCTTCAGAACCTTGAAGATAGTTATTTCGCATGCCTCGACGGTAAACAAAATTAAATCCAAGCTTCCCAAGAAAAATATTAGACAACTGCCTGCCTTTCAGCGCTTATTAAAATTCAAACTCTTTACAAATTCATTATTTGACAATAAATGGAGACAAAGCAGAAAAGTTTCAATGTGAATAAACAAGCACAACATGATCAAAGATATCTGAAGAAAGGATAAAATATTCAGGCAGCACATGAAGAATGACAAGACATAATAATCGACGATTACCACTTAAGTTATTTTCTGAATGATAAGATTCATCATGTGAAACTATCTGATCTAAGGACTCTTCTTCTGCAACAAGGAATTCTACTGCATCATCAACGTCACCACCCACTTGTTGTAAAGCCTAGAACGGCATCAAGGTTATCAAAAAAGAAGCTTTACCATCCATTCTATAAATCATAAACCATTTGGAGAAAATATAACAGTCACCTTATCAAGCTGAGCACACATTTATTTTGCTTGGTAAATATAGCAGCAGTTGAAGAAAATTAGTAAGCGATACAATTTAACATAATCCTGTTCGACTTTGTTCGCATCTTCTCATCCACTTACAGCCTTTACCAATTTAACATAATCCTGGTCTTTACACCCCTCTTTCGACTTCTTGATAGCTGGTTTAGGTTGATCGGATTTTTCCGCAAGATTCGCATCACCGCTCGAGCTCGAGAGCCACTATCTCGAGCTCGAGAGCCACTAGCTCGAGCTCGAGAGCCACTAGCTCGAGCTCGAGATCGAGCTCGTTTGCAATTAGTGACTTACAAAACTTGCTCAATTTCATCACACCTTCAAATCGGGAAAGGGAAGAATTACCTTCAACAGAATTAAGATCAATATGTTTTCCACCGCAAGCTCTCACCTGAACCACCGGTCATCTCTCTCATAAGTCGTCGGGTGGAGAGGAAAGCGGTATTGAGGGGCGACAAATCCTTCAAAAGCTCGATCTTCAACTTCTCCTCCGCCGCCGGTGATTTTCATCAACGACCTTTTTCTTCTCTTCTGCTAGATTTATATTTTTTTCTTTGTAGTCACAAACCTCTCAATTATTATTTCATCTTCTGTGATGAAAGGGCTGAGAGATTGAAATTGACATGGAGATGAAAGGGTGAGAGATTATAAAGGAGATGGAAATTGAAATATAAATTGACAATTAAAAAGAAAACAAAAAGATGAACCAAATCCGAACCATCAAGAATCACCTAAATCTCGAGCTCGAGAGCCACTATCTCGAGCTCGAGAGCCACTAGCTCGAGCTCGAGCTCGTTTGCAATTAGTGACTTACAAAACTTGCTCAATTTCATCACACCTTCAAATCGGGAAAGGGAAGAATTACCTTCAACAGAATTAAGATCAATGATGTTTTCCACCGCAAGCTCTCACCTGAACCACCGGTCATCTCTCTCATAAGTCGTCGGGTGGAGAGGAAAGCGGTATTGAGGGGCGACAAATCCTTCAAAAGCTCGATCTTCAACTTCTCCTCCGCCGCCGGTGATTTTCATCAACGACCTTTTTCTTCTCTTCTGCTAGATTTATATTTTTTTCTTTGTAGTCACAAACCTCTCAATTATTATTTCATCTTCTGTGATGAAAGGGCTGAGAGATTGAAATTGACATGGAGATGAAAGGGTGAGAGATTATAAAGGAGATGGAAATTGAAATGTAAATTGACAATTAAAAAGAAAACAAAAAGATGAACCAAATCCGAACCATCAAGAATCACCTAAATCGGAAACAGAGCTTCGATCCCCTTCGATCTCAACATCTCCCGCAACAACAAGAAAAAAACTCACCATCGTCTGCCTCATATTGAAAGAGGAGAAAAAGAGAGAGAGCGAGAGAGAGAGAGAGAAAGAGAGATATGGTTTGGGTGGGGATTTGGGGAATAAGGAGATAAGAATTCAATGGTGGATGCTGGTGAGTGCAAATCTGACGGGACTGTACAGAACGACGTCGTTTTGGGTGTTGGATGACAAAAAAAACAATAAATAAATCACAGAAGACGACAATGAACTGAACGACCAAAAAGGACTGTAGCAAACTCTTTCACTCTTATTAAGTATGGTTATATATATAGGGTATGGATCAAATACATCTCTATACTTTAGATAAGATATAAGACTCAATCTAGATCAATTAAAACATTTGATCCCAAGGTCCATAATTAAAGTCATTATTTCGGTTTTAATCTTTAATTTAATGATGATAGGGGCATTTTAGTCAATGAACTTAACAAACTCATGCAAATATTATGCAGGATCAAAATCATATCCCACTTATTGTGCCATAATCGATTCTTTTCTCCAATTCATTTTTTCTTTCCAATTACAATTCTAATTGATGTATTCTTCCATTAAAACTCTTCCAAAACTTATTCTATAAGTCTCAAAAATTCCTCTTAATCATGAAATCGCATTGCGCAAGCCTAATCAATCACAAAAGCATGATTAAGTAAAAATAACTGATTAACTTGCAAAAAAACAAAACATTGCCACTTGAGTTTCAGATGAAAAATCAAACATAATTTACGCAATAAAAATTTGAAATTGAAAATACCGGAGCTGAATTGATCACCAACAAAGATGGAAAATTAAGAAAAAGGAGGTGCATATTGTTGTCATATTCATAGTGTTGGTCGGCATTACATACATACATACATACATACATACCTACATACATACAGAATAGAAGAAGACAGGGAGAGAAGAAAGGAAGAAGGGGAAGAAAACATCACAATTAGTGATTTTAAACCATCATACAGTAGCTTATTACCCATTATACAATAGTTTATAAACCGTTATACAGTAAATATAACGGTGATATACAGTGTGTTATTAGTGACATACAATTAGTGATTTCAAACCATTACAATAGCTAATTAATCAATTATACAATAGCTAATAAACAAATATATAGTAAATACAATGGTGATATACAGTGTGTGATTAGTGACATACAATTAGTGGTTTCAAATCACTATACAATATCTTATAAACCATTATACAGTATATTATAACATATTATACAATATCATATAACCAATTATACAGTGTGTTTGTATACATTCATTCCCGGGAGATCCCATAATCTCAATTTGGCTAACTCAGTATATAAGAATAACAAAATGCTTGCTAATTGCTAACTGAAGCCAAAAAAATTAAGTAAAATTAGCTTTCATATGGGATCTAAGAACTGGGGTTATCTTGTATAAACATTAAATATAGATATGTATATATGTATATGTCTCCGACACCAATTCAGACATGCGGTTAATCGATAGGATCTAAGAACTGGGCTTCTCTATGGGATCTAAGAACTACGGTTAATCGATGGCAACCAACACCAATTCCGACATGCCTCCGTGTCCACCTGTGCCTTCCGATCAGCTTATATATATATGTATATGTATTTGTATATGTGTGTATATATATACATATATTTTATAGCAACAAATTGAGAGATTGTAGGGAAGATTTTTGTGCGGTTTCCAGTTGAGAGATTTTAGGGAGATTTTCTGCCTTTTTTTGGTATGTAGACACTGTATATTAACGTAATTTGACTATTATAGCCCTGATCCAATTGGAATTAATTTTCCTGCCTGTTTTTGCTTTCTTTTTGGACTGTTGAATTTAATGGAACCAATGGTGTAGAATGGGTCTTTATCTTATCTAATATAGGGTGTGTATTAGATTTTGACCCTATATATATATATATATATATATATATATATATATATATATATATATAATGGTGTTTCTTGTGTAACTCCAATCACAATGAATGTTTGAAAAATTGGGTTGTTCATCAAACTGAAAAATTAAATGGGTTAATGGTGAGTGGTTAATTGTTGGGTGAATTGTGATCGAACGAATTTCATCATAATTATGTAATAAATAATATTATTATATTTTAAAAAATATATTGAAATAATTGAAAAGGATATGTAGCTCCAACAATACGAACAATTGAAAATACCCAAAATTTGATAATATTTATATATATACATGAAACCCCTGGTATAAACCAATATATATATATATAGGGTAAGGATCAAATACATACCTTGTCATTAGGTAAGATCTAAGACCCAATTTAGGCGTTTGATTCAATTTGATCCCAAGGTGTGGGTTTATCTCATTTTTCGGATTATTTAAATTGTTTTAATGCTGGGAGGGGCATTTTAGACAGAAAAAAAGTAAGAAACTCATGCTTGCCTAACAGATTCCTGATATTGCTCCATAACAGATTCTGCTTCTCAATTTATTTTTTATTTCTAATTATAATTCGATCTATTTACAGAAATTATCAATTTCATTACTAGAATCTGAAATTTCTTCATCATTCATCAATTCTGCTTTCAAATTCATTTTTTCTTTCGAATCATAATTCCATTATACAGTACATTAATCATCAATATACAGTTTATTATATTCCATTATACAGTCCATATAACGTGATTATACAGTGTGGTATTAAATGCAATACAGAAAATCAGTTGCGTTTTGTTAGTTTTTAAGGCTTGTAAATAACAAATACATATCATATAAACCATTATACAACATCTTATACAGTGTGATATTAGTGACAAACACAATTAGTGATTTTTAAATCATCATACAGTAGCTTATAAACCACTATATAGTAGTATGTAAACCATTATACAGTAGTTTGTAAATCATTATACAGTGTATATTTATAATCATTATACAGTAGTATGTAAACCATTATACAATAGTATATAAATCATTATAATGTGTTTATTGCATTCAGTTTCTCATTTTTGCTTTTCGAGTATAATTGACTGTGTTTAACTTCATTTGTTTGGTTTGTGTGCACACATGATAATAAATCATAATATATCTTATCTTAGTAATCTGAAGGTGCACGACGCTACCCTGTTTTTTCAGTTGCTTTCTTCCTGAAGGGTCTTAGATGTCAAAATCCTGAAATTTGACTTTACAACATAAATGTTGATGTTCATCTTTTTTCAATACCCCTGCTTCAGCCATTATATAAGTATGTACATGTATCACGATCTGTTGTAGTTTGTAATACTTCGGAGCGAATGAACTATGATAAAGTTGAATTCTTTATGTAAATAAGTATCATTACTTTCAAGTAATGATACTTAGTTACATTTGAAAGTAATGATACTTATTTACAAAGATATTGTATATTATAACACAATATACAGTAAAATATAAGCCACTATACAAAATCATATAAACCCATTATACAGTGAATACAATAGCTAATAAACATTATTCAATAGCTAATTAATACATTATACAATAGCTAATACACAAATATACAGTAGGAGGAGATTGATATTTCGCGATCGAATTTTCAGTTCGCGAAAATCTGTCATATTCATGGCTATTTTTCGATCGTCTTCGAGCAGCGACTCGCGTAAATTCCAGAAGTTCAATATTTCAGGTTTGGGTTTTTTTTAATCTCGATTTTCCAGAAATTTTCAGAATTTCAGAATTTTTTTTGGTGATAATCGACCGAAATCGGAGGTTAATACGATTCTATAAATTGATTGCGTTAATCGTGGCATGAGATTGAGAGATTGAAGTGAAAATTTTCGTGGGTATCAGATTTGGAGAGATTGTAGGAGATTTTTTGTTATATTGGGTAAGTTAATATTGTATAATCTTGTCATTTTGTCTATTATACCCCTAATCTTTATTTTTCAATTTTTACCGCCTGTTTATTCCTTGTTTTTTGGACTGTTGGATTTAATTAATTCAATGGTGTATATTGGGTCTTAGATCTTATCTAAAAAAGGGTATGTATTCGATCTTGACTCTATATATATATATATATATATATATATATATTATTTGACATTCTAAAAATTGAATGAAGACAATATTGATTAGGATTACAACATTAAATCATTTGAAATAATGTGCACAAAATTTGACACTAATAATTACGAGAAGAGAACGTTTATCTTTGAAAGTTCAAAGGGTGACTCATTTGAATTTTGAGAGAAAATGCTGATTTTCATAATTTTATATAGAATCTTCCGCATTATTTTTCTCACTATGCATTCACATGGCTGACTGGAATCCCCCATGGTGGGCAGCTCAAGCAAATATATATAAAAATCACAAAAAAGTACGAGTGCTTTATCAATCTTAGGAAAATAATAATAATGATCTTGTTTAGTAGCTAAGATTGATGATGATTGTTTACACCATAAAATAATTTGAGTTGTCGAATTACAAAGCCCAAATTATAGAAATTCAAAAAGAAGGAAGTTGGACCCGAAAATGAATAGAGCAAGGCCCATTGAATTTAGAAAATGGCAAAAAATATGGGCTGAATTGACAAAAGCCCAAGAATCGAATCTGAAAAATAAAATGAAGTTCAAAAAGCCAATAATCTGCATTCAAGGAAGACGCGCCAAGTTGAAGATTTTGAAAGAGACGGTTGGATGCAGTTGAAGGCAGTTCCCAAAAAAGAGGAACGTGGGTTGAAGACGGTTCCCGAAGACAAGATATATAGGAGTCGCGGAGAAAAGAAAAAAAACATCACAAGATCATCAGACTTCTGCATTTTCGTTTTCCTAGAATTAACTCTAGTCTTAGGAGTGGTTTAGCGTAATGTAGGAGTAGATCGTAGCATAATTTAGGAGTAGCCGTAATGTAATTTAGTATTAGACTCGATGGAATTTGCCTTTTCAAGGCTTGTATCGGCATTCGATTGCCTGTAATTTTTACGAATCGAAGACTTTTATGGAGGTATAGATTACATGCTTTCAGATTTCAGTATTTGACAGTAATTTGTATCTTGACCTAAGTTTTCTATTCATTATCATCGTTTTGAAAAAGAAAGGTTCTCACGTAGGTACAAAATTATCTTGTGTCAGATTTAAGTATCAGAGAGATAGTTTTTACCTGGACTTGAATTTTTCTTTTATAATATTATTGTGTCATCTGAAGACGATACATAACATCTAAAATAATACATTTGATCGAAAGGTTCTCACGTAGGCATAAGATTATCTTGTGTCAGATTTAAGTATCAGAGAGATAGTTTTGACCCGTACTTGAATCTTTCTTTCACTGTATTATTGTGTCATTCGAAGACGATAAATATTTTCATCAATTGCGATCCTAACAACTAAGTTAAACAACACATCGAAGTGTTAAATTCTGAACCACCGTCTAGCGTATCGAATTCAAGCGCGGGGGTTGAAAGAGAATTCTAAGATCAGAATTATTGCGGGGCTTGGAACACGCAATTGGATCCACCCTAATCTAGATTGTTTTTTTTTACAAAACAGTGATATATATATATATATATAGGTTGATGATGATGATGATGATATATATATATATACATATATATATATATATATTATTGATGTAGCTAAAGCATACTTTATTGGATCGAGTTGAACTATTGGACCTTTAACATGAGTATTATAATATTTAATGAGCTGAGTCCAGGCCCAAAAAACTTATGATAGTTATGGCATCTTATACCTACTATGGACAATTATAAATAAGGCTTTTAATAATATTTTGAGTCATTCTATGATATTTGATATTTCTGCAAAAGATTAATTTTGACTTGAGCGTCGAAGGGCTAACTTATAAATAGGACTTTCAATAATATCTTGAGTCATTCTACGATATTTGATATTTCTGCAAAAGATTATTTTTAACTTGAGCGTCGGAGGGCTAACGTTGGGAAAACCTGAGCGCGCCTTCTAACGCTTTATTCATTTGCAGGTTTAGGGGCTTCGGAGAGCTAAAGACGTATGATGCAAAATTGGACCGCATCATATTGGTGCCGTCAATGGGAACAAGACTATGTGCCCTACCCAAGTCCCTCGTTTGTGGGGGCTTATGATGTGTATGTAACTACTATCCCACATCGGATGGAGACGAGGGTCTTGAAAGACTTATAAGTACCAAGTTTCCCTCTCCCTAATGAGACGCCTTTTAAGGACAAACCAGTGAGATTCTGGCCAAGGCGGATAATACCTCACGCAAGGACATCCAATGTGCGAAAAGGCATGTGCAACAAGTGCATGCCACATTATATATATAATATATCACTCTACAAGCCTGTTTTCTTATATTTTATGGGTTCACCCCTACACATGATGTGGTAAAAATATTAGTGTGGTGCAACATTTAATTTAATTTAATTTAAGGAATCGATAAAGGCACTCCACTTTTATTTAAATTTTATCACACAGACAAAAATGTCATTTAATCTATTAAAGTAATTCTTATCATTTTCTTTGACAAACTAGTTTTATACCACTTTTCTAACTAAATGTAGAATAAGTATTCAAAATTTGATAGTTCATAAATCTAAAATTTAGAATTTGAAATAGTTTTAGACCTTTGATGTTATATTGATTTTCAATATACAAAAAAGAAATTTTGATATTTACTGTGGAACAAATAAGCAACATATATCCAATGTTGTGAAAATTGGATCGGACCGGACAATCGGACCGGTTAAAACAAGAACCGGCCATTAATTCGGTCCAGTTATGCGAAAAACCAGTTCAGGGGTCAAAACTGCGATTCAACCGGTAAAACTGGTCAAAAATGGTAAAATCGGGCGGTTCTGAAAAAAAAATGAAATCTAACCTTTAAAATCTAAAAATCTGAAATTGGCCCCTTTAAAATCTAAAAATCTGAAATCCCCCCCCCCCCCCCCCGAAATATAGGAAATACAAATTTTTTTCATATTTTATATATTTAATGTATATTAATTATTATTTATTGCATAATTATGACGTCACCGGTTCGACTGCGGTTGACCGACGGTTGAACCGGTGACCCGTGACCCGGTCACTTTTCTGGTTCACTGTTCGGTCCAGTTTTCAGAACACTGCATCTATCATTTAACGAGTTTGATAATATGATATCGGGGTTTGAATATCTATGGCAAAATGATTGGTCTTATTGCACTGATGAAAAATAAGTTTTTTTTTTTATTTTCAAAAGGATGCTTGAGGAAAAGCACAATTTTATTTGGTATTATTTTCAATTTTTCACAAAAAAATAATTAAAAAATAATTTTCAAAGTTTATTTAAAAGGATTATTCAATTCACCTTTTAATATTAATAAGAATTCTATATAATACATTGAGGGGCATTATTGTCAACTTAATTAATTTGAAAAGAATGTGGAGTGCCTTTAACAAAATGTGGAGTGACTTTATCAACTCCTTTAATTTATTGTCTTTTGCTTTCACTTTAGTATTTGTAGTGGTCTTAATAAATTTCTTTATTTTTAAAATTTTCAGATGTTATTAGTTGAGATGGGACTCTGAAAATGAAGTACGGTACTATACTAGTTGAGATGGACTCTGAAAATGAAGCACAGTACTATGTACAAAAATTGCTATCAAATTTTATGAATAAATATTGTAGAAGTCAAGTGAAATTATGAATTTCTACAAGTCCTTAGAACGTCTTAGATGAACCTTTTTTTGGCAAAAGAAGCACGTAGTTGGTTTGGATAACGGAAAATGTACCAAGTAAGAGTATCTCCAATGTGCTGCACCAAAAAGGTGCAACTTTTGCACCATTTTGATGCAACTATAGTAAATTCATTTCAATATTTGCACTATTTTTAACACCAAAAACAATATTCTCGTATAATCTTTTTTACGCCTCATTTTACATTATTTCCCATATTTCACAAATAACACCCAATTTTAAATTTTTTTATTGCATATTCATCCAAGAAAATATATTTTGTTATATTATAATACTACACTAACAATACTTTTGTTGTTTAATAATAATAAATATTTAAAATTTAATATAAATCTCTTTTGGTATTGTAAAATTAAATTTAAAAAATAATTAAATTATATTTGTTATTTAGTAATAGTCTAAATGATAAAAAAAATTAAAATATATTTTTGTTAGTTTGTATTAGAATCGTGTGATTTTTGTATTATTATGTAATAATAATCTATGTTGATATGAATATATCATTTTTTTGAATTTATAAAGTATATGCATTAATTTTGTAATAGTTTTAATATATATCTTTTATTTATAATTAAAGTAAAATCATATATAATTCGATCAAAAAATGACAAACATATGACCTAATTGCAATTTTTAAAAAATTTAGGGACCTAATTACATAAGATCTAATTGTAACTAATTGTAAATAGAAGGACCTAACTAAAACAAAAACAAAAAAAGTACATTGCGCCAAAATGGTGTGGGTGAACAGCGTTGCGCCAATATTTCAAAATGATGGTGTGGAAAATGTGACACTCCATTAGAGTTGGCCTAGGCTAATACTCTATTTAAAACATAAAATTTAAAAGAAAATGTTAGGTTTGCACTTGAATCTGAAACCAAAGCCACTAAAAGTTGCGCAACCTATAGACAAGATAAATCTCTATTGAGGCTGGTAGGACATACCCCACAATTGGAGGGGGCGTCCAGGGGGGTTTCAGATATTGAATAATTAGGGTTTGAATATCATAATATGCTACTCGAACCTTACTCGAAGAAGTCGATTATCCGAACATTTGAGTTTGGGTACCCGTCTGCTATTTCTTAGCAACAAATTTTAGACTCGGAGACATTGGTAGAACAACATCATTTTCTGGTTATGAAAGAGTTTGCAAAGCCCTATGTTATGAAAGAATTATGGGTAGCACACGATGTGCAAGATAAGTTCAACTTAAACCATTTTCTTTTTCAATGATAAAGTTTGAGTACCCAATGGGGTTGATCGGGTAAGATTTTCATACTCTATACCTGACTCAAATTTTTTACTTTGATTTCGAGTATACTTAAAACCCGACGAAATGAACACATTTCGTATTCGAATTATTCGAACCCAAGCCCTACCCATGATAGGTTATTGACTAAGCATGGCCTTTGACTGGTTGAGTTGGCGAAATTGTATCGGTGACACGTATATGAGGTAATTTTATGTTAGATCGAGAGCAATGGTTTGAGTGTATATTTTGTATCTATGTTTTCACACAAGTATGTATGAAGGACCACACACAATACACTTAACTATATGTGAGAGATAAATATTAATTAGACTTAGTAACATAGATTTTCTCCACATTTATGGGGTGACAAATGAAATATTCCTTTTATTTTTTCCACAGGATGTTCTTATTTAGCTTTCCCCTTTTATCTTGTTTGGTATAAATGTCTCCCAAATTGTGGGCACTAACTACTATGTTTCCTCACGAATCGTTCCACCTTTTGTAATTTTGGATTATTTCAATTTTGAATGAATTAAACTTTCTTTACCAAAAAAAAAAAAAAAACTACTATGCTTCCACCCAATCCCTTTTAAAGTGAATCCAGTGGAAGTTTACAAAAAAGAAAAAGGAAAAAGTGAAATGGGGGAGGACATTCAATAAATCCAATTGGGAAAATAGGAGGATGTTTAGGATAGTTGTTGACGTCAATCAATAATGCAACTGCAGCATCAAGGTTTATTGATATGTCAGCCTTTCCGCCTCCCAATTAGGTGGCCCTCATGTTTCCACATTTAACTTTATTCATCAGGCTTGGTCTATCATAAATTTTCCGTGTACTAATATGTAGAAAATTTGGATTATCAATTATATCGAAATTGTAAATCCCACGTACGTGCTCAAATTAATGGACATATATTGAATGACTTGTTGAATATATACGATAGTTATTCAGTATATATATATTGATCAGGCGTAATATGCTAATATCTAATAGACTAGAAAATAAGTGTGTTATTAGCACTTTGATTTAGCTCAATTTTGTGGGATCGATTTGTCTCAGTCTGGGCTGCTTCGTATGACATACGAAGGTGGTGACGATAAATGTATGACTGCACTTGGATTCTAGTCCAAGCTGCCTACGTACCTCCATAGAGGATTAAGTCATAACGTAGTTCAAAAGTTTAAGTTCTACTAATGGGTTTGTACCCTTTTGGTTGTATTGTAGGGTCGTTGGGTCGTTTGTGTAGGGTCGTATTGTAGGGTCGTTGGTTCGTTGGGTCGTATGTCTACGAGGCTAAATAGCCCAAATTTGTATATTGGGAACGTACTTCGAGTCTATTGTCAAGGTATAAGTGGATACGATGCTAGCTCAAGAGAGTTAGGACTAGAGATTGTCCCCCCCAATATGTATTGAGAGGAGGTATTTATAAATGTTTATGTTGTACGGATCTGATGGTGATAGGAGTTTCACACAAATGATGACACGTGGTGCTATGAAGGGTTAGGATCTTGGATCGTAGGGTCGGGTCATGGGTCAACTCGACCCGGTCACTTAAAAACACGCGAATCTTGTAGTGTTATGCAATTATGGTGCCATTAAGGACCTTTCGTGTCAATGCTTCAATGATGCCCAAACCTCGTATAATAGTGGTAATTTAGCTGACCGTTAGCAGATAAGAGGTAACGAGGCTACGAGCCTCAATCATAATTTATCTATATAACTATACAAGGATACGAGGCTACGAGCCTCAAGCAAAATTTATATATATCATTAAGTCCCCTACTTCGTCAGTATTAAAGAGGGGCCATTTATGGCTCTGAATTTATTACTGAGGAAGTAAAAGTCTAAGTAAACCCGAACTCTTCAATTAGAACGATCATTTTAAACGTTTTTCATAGCTCGTTGTATCGTATATTATATTTGTCGGATCGTATCAGAAGGTGCTCCAATTTATAGAGGGAACTTGCATTGAACTATAGAAAAAGATCATTGGGGTCATTTACGACCTTGGCGATATGATTTCTCATACCGCAACTTAGGGTCTAATTAAACCTAGAAGATTTGATATATATATTATTATTATTTATTTATTTATTTTTATTGTCGTTTACGACCTTGGCGATATGATTTCTCATATCGCAACTTAGGGTCTAATTAGACCTAGCGCACTCCATAGGATGGAAGTGTAGATTATTCGCTCATAGCATTTGAGCTTGTAGATTCTTAGCTCGTAGCTTCATAGCTTTTAGCTTTTGGCTTTTGAGCTCTTAGGCTCTTGGGCTCGTTGCCTCGTAGCTTTTAGCTTTTTGCTTTTGGGCATTTGAGCTCTTGAGCTCGTTGCCTCGTTACCTCGTAGCTTTAGGCTTTTGGGCTTTTGAACTCTTGGGCTCGTTGCCTCGTTGCTTTAGGCTTTTAAGCTTTTGAGCTTCTGAGCCTCGTGGCTTTTGAGCTCTTGGGCTCGTGCCTCGTAGCTTTTAGCTTTTTGCTTTTGGGCATTTGAGCTCTTGCCTTATGGCTTTTGAGCTTTTGGGCTCGTTGCCTCGTTACCTCGTAGCTTTAGGCTTTTAAGCTTTTGGGCTTTTGAGCTCTTTATCTTGTGGCTTTTGAGCTCTTGGGCTCGTTGCCTCGTTACCTCGTAGCTTTAGGCCTTTAGGCTTTTGGGCTTTTGAGCTCTTGGGCTCGTTGCCTCGTTGCTTTAGGCTTTTAAGCTTTTGAGCTCTTGGACTCGTTGTCTCGTTACCTCGTAGCTTTAGGCTTTTAAGCTTTTGAGCTCTTTATCTTGTGGTTTTTGAGCTCTTGGGCTCGTTGCCTCGTTACCTCGTAGCTTTAGGCCTTTAGGCTTTTTGATTTTTGGGCATTTGAGCTCTTGGGCTCGTTGCCTCGTTACCTCGTAGCTTTAGGCCTTTAGGCTTTTTGATTTTTGGGCATTTGAGCTCTTGGGCTCGTTGCCTCGTTACCTCGTAGCTTTAGGCCTTTAGGCTTTTGGGCATTTGAGCTCTTGAGCTCGTTGCCTCGTTACCTCGTAGCTTTAGGCCTTTAGCCTTTTGGGTTTTTGGGCATTTGAGCTCTTGGGCTCGTTGCCTCGTTACCTCGCAGCTTTAGGCTTTTAAGCGTTTGGGTTTTTGGGCATTTGAGCTCTTGTGGCGAATTCAAAATATGTTAGATGAGTTCGAACCTTCATATTTTGTCGTGATTCTCTCTCTGATTAGCTTTATCCATGCTTCTGATATCTCTTCTCAGCAACTCTAAGTAGGGTTCCCACAGACGACGCCAACTGATTTAGATCGATTTTGTGGGATCGATTTGCCTCAGTCTGGGCTGCTTCGTATGGCACACGAAGGTGGTGACGATAAATGTATGACTGCACTTGGATTCTAGTCCAAGCTGCCTACGTACCTCCATAGAGGATCAAGTCATAATGTAGTTCAAAAGTTTAAGTTCTACTAATGGGTTTGTACCCTTTTGGTCATATTGTAGGGTCGTTGGTTCGTTGGGTCGTTTGTGTAGGGTCGTATGTGTAGGGTCGTATTGTAGGGTCGTTGGTTCGTTGGGTCGTATGTCTACGAGGCTAAATAGCCTAAATTTGTATATTGGGAACGTACTTCGAGTCTATTGTCAAGGTATCAGAGGATACGGTGCTAGCTCAAGAGAGTTAGGACTAGAGATTGTCCCCCTAATATGTATTGAGAGGAGGTATTTATAGATGTTTATGTTGTACGGATCTGATAGTGATAGGAGTTTCACACAGATGATGACACGTGGTGCTATGAAGGGTTAGGATCTTGGATCGTAGGGTCGGGTCATGGGTCAACCCGACCCGGTCACTTAAAAACACGCGGATCTTGTAGTGTTATGCAATTATGGTGCCATTAAGGACCTTTCGTGTCAATGCTTCAATGATGTCCGAACCTCGTATAATAGTGGTAATTTAGCTGACCGTTAGCAGATACGAGGTAATGAGGCTACGAGCCCCAATCATAATTTATCTATATAACTATACAAGGATACGAGGCTACGAGCCTCAAGCAAAATTTATATATATCACACTTATAGAGAAAATAAGTGTGTAGTTCAAGAGTTAATTCATTTTGCCTCCTTAAATTATATTATAAACATATAGTGTGTCCCCTTCATCTTTATATTGTAAGTTTTTTATCTCTCTAATTTTGAAAATGTTTCGTTTCCTCTGAATAATACTTGATTTACCAATTTTGCTTAGAAACCAATGAAAGTTAGAAAAAGAAAGGAATGTACTAATCTCCTCATAGTTAACGAAGGTAGTCAAAAGTAGTTTTCCCGAAATGTAATTCGGTCACATAATTTGTCATCAATTATTTATTTTTTTCGTCCTACATACTATTTCTTTTAACATGTCAATATAATTACGCTTTTCCATAATTTTTCATTTTCTCCTTAATTTTATATGTCTTTATGTTTTTTTAAGAAATTTTATAGTTAAGTGAAAAAACAAGGCGAGATAATGATGCCATGAGAAGATGAAAAGAACAATCTAATTTTTTACTATACTTTGAGGAGACATGGTGTAATTTACCATTTTCTATTTAAGAGTGATGAAAATGATTTAACACAATCTTTTTGCACTCTTTCTAAAAAATTATATCATAGCTATTTTTTTTCTACTCTTCTTCTTACTTGATAATGACTTGCTGAAACAGTCGCCTCTATCACCACTGTTTCCACCACCATCGTTGGAGAACTAGGTCCGGCACCCTCCTTCAAATTAAAATATCTCTGCTCAATTCAAACGAGTTGGCAATGGATCTAACGAGACCATGATGGATCTGAAGATCACTATTAAACATATCATCGGGGTTATATATATATATATATATATATATATAGGTCAAGATCTATTACATAACTTATATTAGATAAGATATAAGACCCAATATACATCATTGGATCAATTAAATCAAACAGTCCAAATTAAACACTAGAAATAAGCGTGAAACTCAATTGTAACTGGCTGAGGGGTATAATAGTAAAATACACGCCTACAGCAAAGCACGTCCTAAATTAACTCCACAATCTCCCTAAAATCTCTCACATTTAAATCAAATTGCATTAAAGGTCTTTCTTCTCCCCTCTCTCTCTCTTCTTCTCATCCTTGCTGCAAATACCTTTTAATTCATTTCTGATTCCTTTTTATTGAAATTGCAGTGTGGATTCTCATTTGTGAGCTGGAGACGATTTCATTAAGTGGTGGATTGAATAACTTTTTTATATATAAATAAGCATTATATATTCAAAGGTGGGCGCAGAAGGTGCATTGAATGCCCCATTTACACAGAAGGTGGGCAACCACATTGAACTTTCTATATTGTAATTCCTTATACATTTTAACACATTATACAGTATATTATAACGCATTATACAATATATTATAACGCATTATACAATATATTATAACGCATTATACAATATATTATAACGCATTATACAATATGTGTTTATAACATATTAAAATATTCAACTATACAGTATCTTATAAGCCATTATACAGTATGTTATAACACATTATACAGTATATTATAACTCATTATACAGTATGTGTTTATAACATATTAAAAATATTCAATTATATAGTATCTTATAAGCCATTATACATTATGTTATAACACATTATACGACATATTGTAACTCATTATATAGTATCTTATAAGACATTATACAGTATGTTATAGTACATTATACAGTATGTTATAACTCATTATACAGTATATTAGCTGAAGGATTATTCATTCATCATCCCATTACCTGTGCGTAGTCTCACGTGGCTAAAGCTTTCCCATAATAATGAAACTAAAATTATGTGTGATTAATTAATTTTCAATTTCTCATTAGAAGGTTCCAAATTCAAATCAATTATTTAAGTAACAACAACAGCTTCTTCTTCTTACGCCATGACTGTTCTTCGGCGACGCGGAATATGGCTTGGCAAAGGGCGAAGCGGATGGTGGTGGCGTCCGGCGGCGGCTGGAAGGGCGTGTGGCAGTTGGAGCAGTTCACCAACATCAACATTTTATTTTGATCAAGAATTGGATTTGAGAAATTGGGATATTGTGAGAGTTATGACAGAGAGATTTATATATATCTATATTTATATATATGCGTGTGTATATATATTACATGTGAAAAGGGGGAGACCTGTGGGGGGAGGTCAATTCGGCTGCTGTTGGTGAAGGAATTAGAGTTGTTGGGAATGATGCAGGAAAGAGAGAAAGTTTCCCTATTGACTAAAATACCCCCTATCATCATTAAATTAAAACCTAAATAATAGCTTTAATTATGGACCTTAAGATCAAATGGTTTAAATGGTTTAGGTTGGATCTTATATCTTACTTAAAATATAGAGATGTATTTGATCCATATCCTCTCTCTGTATATATATATATTAACTATGGGTTTATAGCATTAATATTTATTGGACAGTGAAGTCAGGAAATGGTGATTGGTGACTAATGGATTTTATTTTACTATTTCAAAGTTATAATATATTACTTTTTAGGTAAAAGTTAAGCTACATCATTTATACGTGTTCCAACTTTTTTTTCATTTTTGATAACTTGGGGATATATGATGAGTCGTGCATAGATGTGTTAAAGGCTAAAATTCTCCTAAATCGACTATTCGACT
Source organism: Buddleja alternifolia (assembly GCA_019426215.1). Classification (NCBI taxonomy): domain Eukaryota; kingdom Viridiplantae; phylum Streptophyta; class Magnoliopsida; order Lamiales; family Scrophulariaceae; genus Buddleja; species Buddleja alternifolia. The sequence continues at coordinate 31,818,649 of CM033399.1, forward strand.
CGTGAGCATTTTTATTTACATTTCCAATTTACAAGCGAGCAATGTCTAGTAAATAACAATTTATAAACATAAAAAGGATTTTATTATGTTTTAAATTTATAGATTGTAATGTAATAACAAAAAAATATTAAGAAAGAAATACAAGGTATACAATAATAAAATAATTAAATGATATAATTCATATTGTCCAAGTACTATATAGTGTTTTTTAGTGAACTTGTGATTTTATTGCTAGTCTAAATCTGCTTACAATTGTTTTATAGCATAATATTATTAATAATATTGTTTTTAGGGTAGGTGTATTTCTAACAATTCAGCCATTGATGAATATATATGTAAAAAGAATTATAAATAAAGGGGAAAATTATAATGTATGGTTGTTTCTAAGGAAAAAATTACAATTGCGCAAGCTAGAAAAGCATGTAGGGGTTAACTATTATTTTAACAATCGAGGAAGATAGATATTATGTTTCTATAATTATAAGACTCGACATTGTTAACTTTCCATCAAATATTGCATTGCTTCAACTAATACAATTATTGTAAAAGGAATGATATTGACACTCCATAAATTACTATAGGAGCTCAATCTTTAATATTTAATTTAAGATATGACAAGAATGCTCATAAATCTTAAAATACAGTTATTAATTTTCAAAAGTTAAAAGCAAAAATATTATCAAGTTGTATATGTTTTTGTTATTATTTTGTATATCAAACTTAGTCCATTTAAAATATAGAGTATCACCACAAAACAAAACATATGGAGTAGTATGTTAAGTTTGAAAAAAACAATTATAAAATTAATCAACAAAATATTAAATTTAACTTAAATTCTCTTAAATTTGACTCCATATGAACGTCGAATAATAAATTACAAATCCTTGCTACAACAACAACAATTACTCATAATAAATGCTCAAATTTGCCTTGTCATTATTACTAAAAAATAAAAATTATAGAAGTAGTTAATACATTTTAAACATGCATATAAATAAACAAAGTATATGACTATTTCATATTTGCATACACAAAAAGTTAAAAATGATATTTTTAATTTTGGTGATCTTTTGTTTATGTTGTATAATTTTATGCTTGAATAAAATTATCATAAGCATTTTCTTTATACAAATTAAAGAGAGGCCCCCAACATTACTGCACAAAAAAAAGTTCATGGTAAAAATAAAAATATATAAAGTAAAAAAATTCATGATTGGAAATAAAAATATATGAGTTACAAAGATCTATTTGATATAAATTTTAGGCATTGATTTGTAAAAGGGTGCTATCGTCATTTTTTTTAAAAAAAGAAATAAAAGTGGAACTATTATAATAACTTGGAGTTCTAATGTCAATTCCCTATTGCAAATTAGCCTTCCATGTACATTGATAACATCCTTAGATTTAGTGTCGCTAATGAATCCACTATTTATTAGTTACATCGAAGGGAGCATAAAGTATACATAATTTCTTATTTATTAACAATAGATCGATATATCAATCAATTGGTTCTCAACCATAGTATCTCGAAGTCTTAATTTTTATAAATAAAGCTAGGTTTCATCGATCAAATTGGTGACGATTATATTCATTTTTCTTTCTTATTTTTCTGGTTTTATGAAAAGTTGATTACTGAAAAAACACGCATAAATATTTATATTTATTTATTAATAATAGAGTATCCAAATTTTCTGATTTTTGCAAGAAAAAGTCTCATACATACCCCACTCGTAGTCAAAGCGAGTGCTTCACACCCTCCCACCCTGAAACTTTATCTCTCCATCCTCATCATCATCACAGTCCAAACTTGTGCACTCAGGTGGACCCCTCTCTATTCTACAAATCATCTCCCTCATTCAATCTCCAATTCCCTCATATATACATACACACACATATATATATGCAAGATACTACTCTTTTATGATCTTTTCTCCAAAAGGGTAGATTCTTTGAAAGAATGGACTTTTACCCTTTTTGATTTTTCAGAGCTTTTAAGGCCTAAAAAAAGCAGTATCTTTTGCCAAACTCTCCCGTTGATTCATTCACATTCTTAGCTTGTCCTTTTCTCAGGTACACATATACATACATACATACTTTGAGACCTCTTTATTTTCACTCTTTTTCCCTGTTCTTTTATGCTGCGTTTTGTAAAGTTAAAACCTTTTTATTTATTTTTTTCATGACTTTTCTAGGTACCCATCTTAACTTTGTGCATAAAAATGAAAATTGTATACATATGTGTGTATTTAAAGATGGGGTCAGGTAATGGAGTTGGTTTGGTAGTTGAGAGTTGATTTTGTGATGGGTTTGGAATTTTTACTTTATTTGAAAGTTATGACTAATTGACTATGAAATTATCAACTTTTATTATTCTGAACCTTTCCTTTTCAAGTTAACAACTTTGATTGGACTGTTGATTTTGTGAGTTCTTAATGTTCGATCTGTATTTTCAATAATTCTTTCCAATTTGAGGGCTTTTCATCTATGGTGCAGGTAATCTGTATTTGTATTGTGTTACTCACATATGTTTTAAGGCATATTTAGATCTTGGTGAAAGTTCATACTTGATTGTTGAGATTAGTGGGGATAGATTATATTGGTCTTAGGAATGGATAAAAATGGGGAACAAGATTGGAGGGAAATGGTGAAAAAAATGCTTCCTCCAGGTGCTCCGATTCCGGATGAGGATAACATGGATTATTCGATAGCAATGGAATATAGCGGCCCTCCGATTTCGTACGAACTTCCCAGAGTAGAACCCCTCGATATGAATGCAGATGAAATTCCGATAGCTGAGCCCTTTTCAGAATCTAGACGATCACTGACACGAGACGTGGCGCCTATACTAGAACCAATCCCTTTGCCTGTATCACGTATTGCAAGGGTTACAAGCCCGCCTAATCAAAGCCCTAGGTTGTCAGCAAGTTCAGAGTCGGTTGTGTCCGTTTTGCAAAATGCTGATTTTTCGTCCCGTTCACCTTCATCTTCCCCTGATTCAATGCACAGTCAGCAGAACAACGTCCAGGGAAGGCCCACCAACGAAGGAAGAAGAGCCACGGTGGTAACGTTTAATACTACAGATAGATCAGAAAGAAGGGTTGCTGATGATACAGAGAAACAAGAATTTCCTGAATTTAAAGAAAAGAAGAAACGGAAGAAAACGAGAGTTTGTTATAGGTGTGGAAAAGGGAAGTGGGAAACCAAAGAGTCTTGCATTGTTTGTGATGCTAAATATTGCAGCAATTGTGTGCTCAGAGCAATGGGTTCGATGCCAGAAGGGCGTAAATGCGTTACTTGCATTGGTGAGCCAATTGATGAGTCGAATCGTTTCAAATTGGGTAAACATTCTAGAGTCTTGTCACGCTTACTAAGTCCTTTGGAAGTCAAACATATAATGAAAGCAGAAAAAGAATGTGCTGCTAATCAGCTTAGACCCGAACAGCTGATCGTGAACGGGTATCCTTTGAAACCAGAAGAAATGGGGGAACTTTTTGGATGCCCTTTGCCTCCAAAGAAACTGAAGCCGGGAATGTATTGGTATGACAAGGAATCGGGTCTTTGGGGAAAGGTAGTTATCCTTTGTTCATTGCATATATATGGCTTAAATTTATTGCGAATTCTTCTTTGAAAGTAAAAATAATCATGGTTTTTGATTGTTTAATTTAACAGGAGGGAGAAAAGCCTGATAGAATTATTAGTTCGAACTTAAATTTCACTGGGAAACTTAGTCCTCATGCAAGCAATGGGGATACTGAGGTATACATCAATGGTCGAGAAATCACGAAACTTGAGCTGAGAGTATTGAAGGTTGATTCTTTTTTTTAATCTCTGTGAACTTAATTTTAAGAATTTTATGGATATTTTAAATATTTGCATGGCCATATACCAATATATCGCATAATATAGGAAGTTCATGACTTAATTGCCATGTCCTAGCTCTTTCCTAAAGCTTCCATTTTTATCCACGTGTACAAATATTATTAGAGTTTATGATTTGTACTTCTTATAGAAGAGGCCCCTCTATGTATTTCCTTGAAAAGAAGTACAATTACGACCTGCCAAAATACTAAGTTGTAGCCGTAGAACTCTTTTTTTTTTTTTTTTTTATGATAAGAAAATAGCCGTAGAACTCCTCTTTCCTCTTATAGAACAAAGTTTAGTTGTGATAGGACATGGTTATTGCTAAAAACTAGAAATAAAGAGATGGTTTGATCCTGGGCTGAGCTATATTTAATATGTATTTTCTGTTACATTTCTCCTTTAGTCCATTTTCATGCAAGAGGTTACGACCCAAGATATTGGTACCTAATTTAGATAGAACATGGTCGCAGATGATGGTAGTTTCTTTCAACATTTTTTCGTGCTTAGGTTCAAAGACCTATTTAGAAAATTTTAGGTTCATAGTCCTATTTAGAAGATTTTGTAATATTTGAGCTGAATACGTTAAGAACCTAAAATGTAAATTTCAAGCACCATTATTCAATAGGATTCCATATCCAATAAATTGCTTAAATTTATTTTTTGTTGTCGTAATCGAGCAAGATGGAAAGTGGAAACTCCGCAAGTCCGTTATTTAATGGAAAGTCATCGTAGTTAAAAGTGTCACAGAGTCCTCCTTTCAGAGCTAATACATACAATAATATTCTGGCAACCTTAAGATTTGCTGCATATGGCTTTGATTTCATCCCGGAGCATGTTCGGGCTTCTAGTTGTTTTAGACTAATCTTCACTGACCAATGGTGACATTCCTCATAGTTGAAATTTTGTTAAAAACTTCTAAAGTGGAAGTTATCATTATGGGATTCCTTGTAGAACTTACAAGAATTTGCTAACGCGCTGTTAAAATAGAAGAGCTATAAATTACATTGATGCTTTAGCTTTTCCTTTTGTGGCATTTTGCTTTCCGAAATTTGATTTTCTCCAACTTGGTTGCACTGTTATCATTCTTTTGCTCGAAACAATATGAATTAGGGACCGATTGGTTGGCATTTCTCTCGTAGAGATATGGGAAGATTTGAGTACCATGTGTTTGAACGAGAGATTTGTAGAGAAAAATGTCTAATGAATATGGTTTATGTTATATGTTTTTTTGTAGACGTGTTCGATAGCTTGTTATTTTATGGAAGTTTTTCATGAAAATTTGTTTGTTTATGGAAAACAGTTATTTTTTCTTTATAAATTATATCTTGGATTTGTCACGTCATATCTAGTAGGCTAATTATGTCAGCATGTGACACTATTTTGTGTGTATGATTCAGCTGGCGAATGTGCAATGTCCTCGTGATACTCATTTTTGGGTTTATGACGATGGTCGTTACGAGGAGGAAGGCCAAAACAATATCAGAGGCAATATCTGGGAAAAGGTATCCTTATCGAAATATTTATGAGATATCCACCAAAAATACTCGCTTGTCCAGGGATAACCAACACTTTGAATCTAATTTCGCTAGGCATCAACACGACTCCTATGCTCCTTGTTCTCTTTGCCTGTACCACAAGGTCAGCCTAATGGACATAGCGATGAGCCGAGCAATTATAATACTGTATCAAATTATATAGAGCAGAAAAAGATCCAGAAGCTTCTTCTCCTTGGACTCCCGGGCTCCGGGACCAGCACTATTTTCAAGCAGGTATTCCTAATTATAGCTAGAATATTATAAGAGTCTATCACGTGAAATGTTCACATATATACCTGTTTTGGAGGAAACTGAAAAGCTATCTTTTAATCAGGCAGTTATTAAAGCTATTTTTTCTTTTTTAATTTATTTAATGTTGGAAGATAAAGATTGGAAAATCATTATGATGCATAGGCTATTTTTGGAGTGCGGATTTTTGTGAGAAAACTCTAAGGAAGATACTTTCCTTCCGTCAAATGATGTAAACTTCAACTTTCTATTTTAGACATTTTTTGTTTTACGTTTTGCATTCCTCACTAAAATCTTCAAGATGAACTTAGCTTTTCCTCACTAAAATCTTCAAGACAAACTTAGCTTTAGTATACATCTAATTCTTCTTCTTCTTTCATATTTCTCTGTCTCTATTAAATGGAGTATCTTTTACTCAATGCTATAGGTTTGCTTTGCCTTTTGCTTTCTTTGTCTTTTTGTTTTCCATTCTCTAATTTGATGCCTCTTACCCTCGATTTGGTCATTGAGGAAAATATTTTGCTTACCTCAAATGATAATACCTTTGACTTTATTTTATTGATAACTTTTCTTTTCCTTTACCGTCTCCAAAATTCAAGGTCCAAATATAGCTTTAGGCTTCATTTCATTCTTGGATTTCAACGGAGAAAATGGTGAGAAAAATATTTTTCTCATTTCAAATGATAGTACTTTATGCTCGACTTTCTGGACCTTTTCATTTTCCTTTCTTTTCCCTCACCAAAATCTAAGTTCCAAACATGGCCTTAATGTATATGTATATAACTGCGAGGCCCTAACTAGAAGCTTTTCACTAATCTAGACATTGTATAAAATTTGTTTCCTGAGAATACAAATCATCGTAATTGTTTCTTCTATCATCCAATCAGCTTCTTGTGTTCTTTGTTCTTGCTGAACAGGCCAAATTTTTATACGGGAGCAAGTTTACGCCTGAAGAACTGCAGGATATCAAGCTTATGATACAAAGCAATATGTATAAATATCTAAGCATTTTGCTCGACGGTCGGGAACGCTTTGAGGAGGCTGAGTTAGAGACTAAAAGGCAGAGTTTTGATGAACAAGTCTCCGAACCAGGTGATAACTTGCGAACTCTGCTAATATGTTTGTTAGATCATTTCCCTCAATTTATTTTTGAGTAATTTGCATGGGTACGAAGTACGAAAAACACCCGGTGTTTGAGAAATTTCAACAGGGTCCATAACTTCCTCTGTCAACGAAATTACAATTTCACTCCCTGGCAGTAAAAAACATATTACAATTTTACCCATGTTTTTCGAGTTATCAGGAAGTAAGTTGCAAACCCTAAGAGGGCTCGTGGCAATTACCCTATAAGTGAGGGGTTGTGCATGTAATATCCCTTTATTTTTCTTGAAATTGTCTAGAATAAAGGGCATAAGATACTGTTTTTGAGAGATACAATTGGTTCATGCAGGTGAAGGAGTCGACTCCAATGAACATAATCAATGTAAATATTCCCTCAATCCAAGGTTGAAACATTTTTCTGATTGGCTCCTCGATATCATAGCCACTGGAGATTTAGATGCATTTTTTCCTGCTGCAACACGGGAGTACGCTCCACTTGTTGAAGAAGTGTGGAGAGATCCTGCTATACAGGAGACATACAAGAGAAAAGGCGAACTTCACTTCCTACCAGATGTGGCCGAGTACTTCTTGAGCAGGGTAAAATTCGACTTTTCTCGCTTTCAGTATAGCAGCCATTTGACCTTGTATCTTTTTATGTTGTTGTTGTGAAAGTAATGATGTCGCTTTATATTACTTTAAGCGTTTGAGGATATTTTGGGAAAAAGTTTCCATTTAGGAAATATAGCACTTTAGAACGTTCCTAATAGGAAATAGGAGTTATATTTGAGACAAAGGAAGTGTATTCTTTCCTAAAATTTTCCAGATCGTTTTATTCACAGGCTGTTGAGATATCAAGCAACGAGTATGAACCGACAGATCGTGATATACTCTATGCCGAAGGGGTGACTCAAGGGAATGGCTTGGCTTTTATGGAGTTCTTCCTAGAGGATCGTAGCCCAATGTCAGATACCTACACAGAGAATCTTGAAACTGCGCCCCCGTCTCCGACCAAGTATTTTTTTGCATCCTTTACTGTCAATGACTGAAAAATCTTTCGCAGCCTTTTGCAGTCGTTTTCTTTGGTAAATTACATAAACTGCATGAGACCCTAATTACGAAAAGTGCCCGGGGTTTGAGAAATTACCATGATTTCCTTGTCAGTAAAAACATATTACAATTTCACCCCTTGTTTTTCGAGTTGTCAAGATCTGACAAGGGAGGCGTTCGTAATTTGCGAAATCTCAGAGAGCTCGTGGTAATAACCAATAAATAATAAATGTGGGCTGTGCATGTAATTATCCCTTTTCTTCTCAAATTAATTCCTTTCCTAAACTATTTCATCTATATATCAGGTATCAACTCATTAGAGTAAATGCCAAGGGGATGGCCGAAGGATGCAAGTGGGTGGAAATGTTCGAGGACGTCCGTGTGATAGTTTTCTGCGTTGCCCTGAGCGATTATGATCAGGTGTGGGTTTCTCCAGAGAGCATTGGTAGTTCTGCACGCCTTCATAACAAGATGATCCGAAGTAAAGAGCTTCTCGAGTCGATGATCAGACACCCCTGTTTCAAAGACACCCCATTTGTGTTGATTCTAAACAAATACGATCTCTTCGAGGAAAAGATCAACCGTGTACCTCTAAGTGCGTGCGAATGGCTCAGTGAGTTTAGGCCCATCCGACCAAACAACAATATAGGGCAACAAGCTTACTTCTATGTAGCTATGAAGTTTAAGGATCTTTACGCATCCATCACGGGACAAAAACTCTTTGTGTGGCAAGCTAGGGCGAGAGATGGGCCCACGGTGGACGAGGCCTTTAAGTATATAAGGGAAGTGGTTAGATGGGATGATGAAAAGGAAGAGAACTATTTTGGTGGTGCTGAAGACTCTTTTTATAGTACTACAGATGTGAGCTCTTCCCCATTTGTCCCCCAAGAGTGAAATGTGTTATTCGTAGAAGGTTCGAGAACGATCGTGTCTGTATTTATGTGGGGTCCATTATGCATAGATGGTCGGTGATTGCTATTGAGACTTGAGGTCGGGGGACTCCTTAATTCTTGAGAAGGTGTGTGCTCCTCGTCATTTCATCGTGTAGAAGTAATGTATAATTCTTCAGAAATGCATTTGAGATTGTACATGGAGAAAAGGAGAGAGATGAAATAATAAACTTCTTTGACTAATTTTTTCAACATAGGAGCTATAATGTTAATTGTTAAACTTAGAAGGTCTTTTTGAAGATTGTTGGCTGGTTTTTGATTGTAATATTATGGTGTATTTATTGGTGTGACATGTGAGAATAGTACTCCATTGATTTATAATTTTATTATTTTAAAAAAAATATTAATTGAATATATGCAATTAAATAAATACAAAAAATGAATAATTTATGAAAATATTAATTATTTTTTCAAAAACTTATCTTTTTTTACTTTGTTATAATACAAAATTAATTCAAGACGAAGGAATATTTTAAATATCTAGCTCGACAAATTCAGGTTAATAATCATAATTCTAAAACTATACTTAGCTCCATAAAAGAGCAAAGAATCACGATTTGTGGCAGTCTGGATTCGGATCAAGGTCTCTCACATAAAGTAGGAGGTGGATACCACTAGATCAACATGTCTTGGGTTGTTATAATACAAATTATAAACCATACAAAATAATTTTTATCTTAAACAAAAAGCGAGTACATGCATAATGCATCCGATATATTTACATTTATATTTCGTATGTCTACATATCAATACGTTTCCATTATTTTGAGCTTAGTTTCTGAATAATTTTTAAATCTTAACTTTATAGTACATACTATCAAATAACGAAATTATTCCATCTCATATTTAACTAGCTAGAAATTTTCCTATCTTATATTTTTTTGAAAAAAAATTTAGACGATTGGGATGCTTTGACCCGACAAACTCAGTTCGATAGTTTTTTAATCATGAACCACACATGCCCTACATAACGCCAAATAAGGAGTGAAAATCACAACTTATGACAGTCTAAAATTGAGTTCGGAACCTCCCACGTGAAACTTATTCCATCTCATATTTAACTAACTACCACAACTGAATGGGCTTAGAGTCTATGAGCCCAAAACCTGTTTAGCCCAATGTTTAGTGTCCAGTCCAGTCTTAAAACAATTCCACACACCAGAACGTGTTTTCTCACACAGTATTCATCTCCGGACCGGTAAAATTAACAGTATACAATTAGCCCAATGTTTAGTGTCCAGTCCAGTCCTAATAGCACTGTTAATTTTACAATCGTACGATTCAGTTTTCCAGTGCGATTCGAGCTCGAGAATTTAGGTTTTAGGGTTTCGATTTCTGTATTAGGAGTATGAAATTACAAGTTTGTCCCGGTAAGGATGGCATAATTATCTTTGTAGTTATGGAAGATTTCATTTGGAGGCATTTATGATAGCCAGAATCTGAGATTAAGGCGTTTAGATATGATCCTTATTTGGGAAAATTGTATCTGGAGGAGTGTGATCATTGATGAGAAATATATTGTGGTTTAATTGAAAGCTGAAAGTTTAATTTCAGCCGACAAAGTATTCATATAGTTCTGACACTTGGCGATGGTTTGAGATGGGACGGTTTCCCGGATTGAGCTAGCGTTGCGGTGTGGCGAGCCACAGGAGGTCGGTGGGCGCTACAGTTGGTGAGAGATTGGAATTGAGAATGAGGGATAAAGGTTTGGATAATATGGTTGATATAGTAAAACCAATAGAATATGCTATAGGGCCCAATTTGAGTTGAGTAAAGAACCTAGGCCCAACAGAGGCCCAAAAATTAAACTCACTAGACTAGGTCCGCGCTAAGTAACAACCCACAGGAACGAGTCATCCACCGTCCATTAGTGTCACCTGTTAGCATCCTATGAATGCCCAACTACCATTGGACATGGTGTTCTCTATAAATACCCCCTCATAACATTCATTAAGGGCTGGAATCTAAAGAATATTCTCTCAAGAATTAGCCTCGTATGTAAATAACGAGTTTATAGACTGAGGAGTACGATCCTATAAACATACAAATTGGAGTCTGAATTCGTTCTTCGAGTACGACCCTGAATACAACGATTATATTAGAACCATGTAGGCTTGATCCTAATTAGGTACGTAGGTAACTTAATTATCATTGAGTGCAGCCGTAATATTTCATCATTGAGTGCAATTCAAGTCACCCCGAACTGAGAGACTCGAGTCTTCGAATTTGGGTTAGATTAGTTGGCGCCGTCTGTGGGAAATCTACTTCGAGGTCGCTGAGACTTGTTAGTGTTAAGGGTGAGGTTAGGAACATGAAGAGTCGGTTGGTTCGAGAAGAGGAAGAATTGAACGCAGATCCGCCTGCCAATGGAGGAACGAGTGCTGTTATCACAATGACAAAAGAAGAGTTGGATAGGAGGATGAAGGAATATGCCAAGGAAGAGATGCAGAAATATCTTACCCGTACTCCGGCGACTCCTAATGTAGGAGAGCCACGTACAAATCCTTCCACCAAAAGAAGTTTATTCCATCAAGAAGAGAATCGTGATGGAGAGCAGGAAGGAGAGTCGTTAGACGATGATGATGTGGTTAGTGTTCGTCAAGAGAATGTAGAAAGCCGAGGAAAAGCTTGGGCGACGGATTCGCCGAATGCACGACGACGAGTGGTGCATTATGAGGAGGACAGACGTACAAGGATGGAAAAAGTTGCGGCTCCTATGCAGACGAGGCCAGCCCCCATGTTGATGGCCCACAATTCTCCTTTTGTCATTGAGATCATGAAGGAAGTTCCGAATGAGCTTTTTCGAATGCCAGATTTTCTAAAGTTTGATGGGACGGGCGATCCAAGACCCCATATTACATCTTATGAGTTGTTGATGTCTTTGCAAGGACAATTGGATGCTATTAATGCAAGGATTTTCACTACGACTCTTGTGGGTCGGGCGCAAGACTAGTTCATGAGTCTAGCCCCCGCTTCCATAGAGTCGTACACACGATTGAAATATAAATTTGAAAGTCACTTTGCTAGTAATAAAAAGACTAAGAAGTCTATATCTGTGATCATGGGACTGAAGCAGGGCTCAACCGAGTCTCTGCGTGAATTTATACACCGCTTCAATCAAGAAGCCATGGACCTTCTGGAACTTAATAATGAATTAATGTTAAGCTTCCTTATGAGAGGCTTAAAGAAGGGAAACTTTAATGATGCACTTTCTCGCCGCCCATTAATGAGGAAGAAATGAACGAGTTAAAGGACTCGGATAATTTACAAATTCTGAATGACCCTTGTGGTCGTAAAGAAAAGCGTAAAACTGAACGTTATGAGGGAAAGGGGTCGAGGAGAGATCATGATTGACCCTGTAGACTGAAATTTGAACATTACACCCCGTTGAACTCGACTCGTACGAGAATCCTGGTTGCTTCTTTACGTACGAGTCAAATTCAACGACCTAAGCCAATGAGAGGTGGTGTGAAAAAGAACATGGATAGATACTGTGAATTCCATAAAGACCATGGCCATGACACTGAAGAGTGTTTTCAGTTGAAGGATGAAATTGAACGACTTATCAAATCTGGGGTGTTGAATGATTTTATTGATTGAACTTTGGCAGAAGTAAGAGTCCCAGAGGCCACTCGTACGAATGAACTCTATCGACCGCGCAGTCGTTCACGAGAACGATCCCATGAGAAGTCAATTGAAAGGGATCGTTAGACTCGTAATCACGAGCAACCCAAAAATGATGATCACAGAAGCGATAATTATCGCCCAAACAATGAACGCCCATGAGGCAACCCTCGTTATAACGAGCAAGATCACCATCGCCGCAATGACGGTCCTTGTAATTACGAGAGAAATGACTATCACCGTAATGATGATTCTCGTAATCACGAGCGAAACAATGACTATCACCGTAATGACGGTTCTCGTAATTACGAGCATAATGACGTTCATCACCATAATAGCGGTCCTCGTACAAACGAGAGAAGAGTCGAAGTGCGGGAGGCACCCAAACAAGGTAATCGTCGAGAGATACATATGATAGAAGGAGGACCTACTGATGGGGACTCCTCTAACGCAAGGAAAAGATATGCGAGGGAGAGTCGTTCAAGCTACTACCATAGCGAACCTGGTAGGATTTTTTCACTTACTGGAGGATCGAGTTCGAGGAACGAAGTGATTAGCTTTGATGATAGTGATTACGACGGAATGCACGGTCCTCATAATGACCCTATGGTGATTTCAATGGATGTGGCCAATTTTGTGGTGCATAAGGTTTTGGTGGATATGGGGAGTTCTGCAGATAATATCTTTTGGGACGTTTTGAAAAAGATGGAGCTGGATGGAACTCGGCTGCGAAGTGTAAGTACTCATTTGGTTGGTTTTACAGGATCTTCGATTATGCCTAAAGGGTCAATTGAGCTAGATGTGTCGTTGGGGGTGGGATCGAGGTCAAAGACGAACTGAATTACCTTTTTAGTTGTGGATGTACCCTTTGCGTACAATATGATTGTGGGACGACCCATGTTGAATACATTTAGAGCTATTGTTTTGACTCCACACTTGAAGATGAAGTTCAAAACAAACAATGGTATTGGTGAGGTGCGTGGGAACCAACTGGAGGCTCGGCAGTGCTACACAACTTCATTAAAGGTGAATTCGTCAAAGAAGAGAAAGCGCGAAGCTAGCAGAGTTGAAGTGTTAGATGAAGAAGCAAAGACTCTGATTGAAAGTTTGAAAAAAAAAAAACAGAAGCGAGTTGAGGCACGAGTTGAACCTCTGGTCCACAAATCAGTTGAACTTATATCGGGAAACCTGGACAAAATGACACAGATTGGAGGAGAGATGGATCCTGAAGTAGAAACGAAGCTGGTGAATTTTTTGAGGAACAACTCTGATATGTTCGCATGGAAAGCTGCGGACTTCAAAGGTATCGACCCTGCTGTTATCGTTCATCGACTCAATGTTGACCCGGAGGCACGACCTGTGAGGCAGAAGAGAAGGAATTTTGGTCCGAACAGAGACTTGATAATTGAAGAAGAAGTCAAAAAACTCCTAGATGTAGGATATGTAAACGAGATCCAATTCACGGATTGGCTCGCTAATGTAGTCCTTGTACCCAAATCGGGAGGAAAATGGCGAATGTGTACTGATTTCACTGATTTGAATAAAGTTTGCCCTCGTGATCCTTACCCCCTACCTCGTATAGACTTACTTGTAGATTCTACTGCAGGTTGTGCTCTTTTGAGCATGATGGATGCTTACCAAGGTTTTAATCAAATAATGATGGCAGAAGAGGATCGAGAGAAGACTGCATTCGTTACAGCGAGAGGAGTTTATTGTTATAATGTCATGCCATTCGGTCTAAGAAACTCGGGGGCAACTTACCAACGACTCGTTAATATGATGTTTGAAGATAAAATAAGAAAAACGATGGAAGTTTATGTAGATGATATGCTTGTGAAAAGTGTGAACGAGAATGACCATTTGGCACATCTCAAGAAGTCGTTCGCAATTATGAAAGAGTACGACATGAAGTTAAACCCAAATAAGTGTACTTTCGGGGTACGAGGTGGAAAGTTCCTAGGATACATGGTCACCCAACGAGGAATCAAGGCTAATCCTGAAAAAATTGAAGCAATTTTGAACATGCAATCTCCAACGAGTGTGAAAGATGTACAAAAGTTAACAGGAAGAATGGCTAGTTTGAATCATTTCATTTCTCGTTCGGCAGATAAGGGCCTACACTTCTTCAAAATTTTAAGGAATCTAAAACGCTTCGAATGGATGAACGAGTGCGAGGATGCTTTTAATGATTTAAAAATTTACTTGTCGTCTCCACCTCTATTAACAAAACCAATGTTGGGAGAACCACTGTTCTTATACTTAGCAATTTCGCTAGTAGCCCTTAGTGTTGTACTCATACGGGAAGTCGAAGGTGACCATCGTCCTGTGTATTATTTTAGCAAGTTGATACAAGGGGCTGAGTTGAATTATTTAGAAATTAAAAAATGGGCACTTGAGCTAATGACTGCAGCCAGGAATCTCAGACCGTACTTTCAGTCTCATCATATAATTGTATTAACAGATCAACCTTTGAAGCAAGTACTTGCAAAACCTGATGTGTCGGGGAGACTTATAAAATGGGCCATCGAGTTAGGCGAGTTTAGTATTGAATACAAGAGTCGTACTTCGACCAAAGCCCAAGTGATGGCAGATTTTCTGGTGGAGATGACGGTAAACCCTAATGTGGTGGCCTCGATTTCATCTACAGATACAATCCCCTGGTCTTTACATGTAGATGGATCATCGATGACGAGACGAGGAGGAGTTGGAGTATGGTTTCGTTCTCCTGAAGGAAACGATTTGGAGTTTGCAATAAAACTAAACTTTGATGTAACGAATAATGAGGCAGAGTATGAAGTGTTGATTGCGGGTTTGAAAATGGCAAGGACCCTAGATATCACAAACGTGAAAATATTCACCGACTCACAATTAGTGGCGCGACAAGTTTCGGGAACTTATGAAGCAAAAGAAAAAACTATGGTGAAGTACCTGCAAAAAACAAAACAACTGATGATGGAGTTTGAGAAGATTGAATTATGTCAGGTACCGAGAGATGAAAATCAAAGATCGGACGCACTATCCAAATTTGCAAATCAGATTGTGGGATCGACGAGTCGTTCTGTGTCGCTACTTGTTTCTGAACATTCTGAACTAGAATCTCAAGCTCTGGTCACGGCTCTAGAGGAAGAGACGAGTTGGAAAAAACCGATCGTAGAATACTTATTACAGGGAATCCTACCAGAAGATAAACGCGAAGCTCGTAGATTATGTGGTAGAGCTGCTCGTTTCACTATCCTAAATGACGAGTTGTACAAGAGATCAAACGCCGGACCCCTGCTTCGTTGCTTTGCCCCGATGGAAGTAGAATATATTTTAAGAGAAATACATGAAGGAAGTTGTGGAAATCACTCGGCCGGACGATCGTTAGCTCAAAAAATCACACGACAAGGATACTTTTAGCCAACACTCGTGAAGGACGCACAATAGTTTGTGAAACGATGCAAACAATGCCAAATGCACTCTAATGAAATACATCAACCGGGAAAACCCATGGAAGTGATAAAAATCGCATACCCATTTGATCAGTGGGGCATTGATATACTCGGTTGATACTTATCTTAAACTCATCTAATATACTCGTATAATAAGACGAGTAGAGTTATGACTTATCGAGTGTTCGTATTCATTTATAGGTCCATTCCCGCCGGTTAGGAATCAAAAGAAATATATTATAGTGGCGGTGGAGCACTTCACAAAATGGATTGAAACTGAAGCGGTGGCTCGTATTACGGAAGAGGTTATCATTGACTTCGTTTGGAAAAATATCATCTGCAGGTTAATAAACCTAAGAAAATAAATAGAAATACATGTGTTATAGTAATAGATATTATAATTATGAAATTTGATTGGAAAAATATCATCTGTAGGTTTGGTATACCTCGGATTTTGATTTCTGATAATGGAACTCAGTTCAACGGGAAATCTATTACATCGTGGTGTAAAGAACTGAAGATTAAACAAAATTTTACGTCTGTGGGACATCCCCAAGCAAATGGCCTGACTGAGGTTGCTAACAGGATACTACTGCAACACTTGAAGACTAGACTCGATGGTATGAGGTCTGCTTGGGCAGACGAGCTTCCTGGGATCTTTTGGGCCTACCGCACGACTCCAAGGTCGTCTACCGATGAAACCCCATTTTGTCTCGTCTACGGATCCGAGGCTGTCATCACAACGGAGATTGGTATGATGACTCATAGAGTATCAACCTACGAGGTGGAAGAAAATCAGTGCGTGCGGGAGTTTGAGTTGGATGTTATTGATGAGGTACGAGAACGAGCATATGCAAAAATATTGAGACAAAAGAGCACCATGGCGAGAGCATACAACAAGAGGGTGTGAGAGAGATCCTTTCAAGTGGGAGATCTAGTGCTAAAAAGGGTAGAAGTCTCAAGGCATGTAAAAAAATTGGAAGCCAATTGGGATGGGCCATATCAGATTACGAAGATAACCAAGGGGATGACGTTTGGATTGCAAGATCTTCAAGGGAAAGAATTACCTCGTCCGTGGCATGTTGATAATTTGAGAAGATTTTATATGTGAGAAATACATTGTTTTCTGCTTAATTTGGAATCCTTGGTTATACTCGTAAAATGATTTTATTGCTTTTTGCTCCTGACCTCTGAAACGAGTTCAAGGATAATGGGAATTTTAAATCCATGTTTTGCACTTGTAACACGAGTATCGCTCTTCGTCTTTGAAACGAATTTATTGTACTTTAATACGAGTACGTATGAAATAAAAATATCCAAGTATGAGAAGATTAAATTATATTTTAAGTACGAGTTACCAGAGTGACATAAGCAAAAACTGTTCAGGAATGACATAAGCAAGATGCAAACAAACGACATAGAGAAAGTTTAAACTAAAAAGAACTTGGCATTAAAAAGGGCTTCAGCCTTGAGGGTTTTCTCCACTTTGGTTAGAAGATTGAGCTGGGTTGACCGGGGATTTGTACCAAGGAACCAGTGGGGCAAATTCTGAAAACTCAACGGGTACAAAATCCTCGTCTTCCGTCAAAAACGAATCTCGGAGGAGCTTGCGCTTATAGCAATCTTCGAGGCAATGAATATCAAAATCAGGCTTGAAGGCATTAAGGAGATTTCCATAATCGATGCATTTGAAGAAGCCGTCCTTCTCATCCTTAAGGGCTCTAGACAGGAGCAGACGGTCGAATATAGTCGACTTCATGAAATCACGAGCCTCGCCAAAACGACCCTCGGCGAGCTCATCTGCGTATTCTTGGGATGCGAGAAACTCATGCTTCCCCTCAATACAATCCAACTCGTATGCATCCGCCTTTTCTTTTAACAACTCGTCATAACGAGCCTCGCCTTCCAAAATTCTGGCTTCCAAACGAGCGATTTCAACTTCTAATTCCCTCACAATTTCTTGATGCTTGACCCTCTCCGCAGTTAATAGACGACTTGACTCCATCAACTCGTTCTTCACTGTGGCAAACGAGTTCCTTTAGGCAGTGGTGTTGGCTACATACTTGGCGAATCTTGCCTTCTCTACCCTTAAGTCGTCTTTTAGCCCAGCACAACTTAAAGCCAAGTCATGCAAACATGATGAAGCCTGCACGAGTTGTACATGGATACTATTATTTGATATACAAAAACACAACGACAATAGTGAGAGCAAGTAAACGAGTATTACCTTCATCAGATGAGCAGCTCCCATTCTTTCAACTGCAGCGTAAGACTGCTCAATCAGTATAGCCTTGTCACGAGGGAGATGCATGTTGCGATACATCTCCAGAGCCACATTTGTCCCTTGGGGACCCACTAATATTGAACTCTGAGGATAAATCCTCCAATCTGGAACGATGGGATCATTTTTTGGATCTTCTTGACAGCGATCCGATACATTGTACTCCTTGAAATCTCTCAGATTAAGGGCTTCCAACTTCTGGACGAGTTCCACGGAAGATGGTCGAGTACCAGGGAGAGTTTGGTCATCGGAGGATGACGTCTCCCTTCTTCGTTTAACTCTGCTGGATTCTGCCAGAGGTGGACGCTCAGGAAAAACCAAAGGATCGGGATCCTGACCAGCAACACCCTTATCTACAGGATCATCGACGAGAACCTCGACTCGTGCTTCCGGACGAGTCTCAGAGATTTGACGAAACCCAGAAGTGACGATTCTAGGCAAGGGTCGCTCACGCCCTAAATCACGAGAGGTCTCCTGGAGTGGCTGTAGAGGTGGAGTGTTGGTCCTTCGCCGACCTGCAGAACCCTCGGTAGTAGGCATCTCTTCCTCGTCACGGAGGGCGGCTAGACGAGCTGCACGAGTGGCCATCTCTGCAAAAGAAGATAGATCTTACATTCAATATACATGATAAATACAAACTGTAAAAGAAACGAGTCTTACCTAAGTTGGGAACTCCAGGTATAGGTGCGGAGCTCAGACCGCAAGAAACGAGTATGGCCTCGGACATTAATTTTTCAGGAACAAAAGGCACAGAAACTAACCCTTCTAAAAACCCTCGTTCCCAAGTTGGATTTCCTATTTCTAACTCTCGTTCACGAATGCACCATTGCCTAGGAACGAGCCAATTTTCATTTTTTGGGGGTGAGATATAAATATATTTATCTTTCCACCGTCCGAATGAATCACGAGTATGAGCTTGAAGGATAGCATCTTGACGGGGCGAAAAGTAAAAGAAACGACGCCGGGGCGCTTTTTTACAACGATTAAGAAAAAACATCCTGTGAAAATTGACTATGCTTGCTTCTTTCCCGTGAGCGGTCCTTAAAATTATAAAAAGTATTATATGTTTATAAGAATTGGGCAAGAGTTGGGTGGGACAAAGCCCGTAATTTAATAAAATATCATTAATACTTGCATGGAGGGGAAATTTAATACTGGAAATCAAATGGGCAAGATGAAATGTACTAAAACCTATTGGAGGTTTATGCATACGATCTGAAGGACCCGGGAACCGAATTTCATAATTGGGATGAATAAAATATCGAACCCTCAACTCGTTTTACCTGGATGGCCTTATAGTCGAAACTTGGTTAAGCCAAGTGATGTGTGTATTCACATTAGCGGGACCCTCCAGATCTACGAGTTCCCCACCCTCGTTCCTCCGTGACGACTCGGGAACATCAATCGGTGGAACGAATCCCTCGACTAAATGATCGATGGCGTCTGAACCGGACCCCTCAGTAGAAGAACTTGAGATCTTGTTATTATCAACGGAGGTAGAAGATCTAGTACGAACCATAGTAAGGAAAGAGTAAGAGAAGAAGACGTACGAGAATGATGATAGAGAATTTGAATTCAACTCGGTCGTTGCGGAAGATTTCTACTTCTTTCTAAACAACCCTCTCTACAAAAAATTCTCTCTCTAAGAAAGTAAAAGTAAAAGTAAAAGTGAAAGTGAAAAGTAAAAAAATGTGTGGGACTATTTATAGGGAGAGAAGGAGAAGAGACATGAACGCTTCAGATCATATCCGACGGTTGAGGCGAAGGGATGCTTGAGATAACCAGTAACAGGGGTCATTATTAGTCGCAACTTTTGAGAACTAGAGACATGACGGCTGAGCTATTAACTGTAGCAGCACATCCCTCGAGATGATTGGGCACGTCTCTCAAGATGGGGTTATAATTAAAGAGCTTTTAATGCCACAATAACACGCTTATTTAAACTAATAATAAAATCGTCATTCATGACAAAAAATAATAAATGGAGGAGAAGAAACGGTTGAAGTAGAACACCTACTGTTGTTGAATGAAGATACGAGAACAACTCGGTTACATAAACAGTATAAAGAATTGAGTACTACTTCACCAGCATGAATTCAAGTCGTTACACGTTTAATTCTTCACACTGATGAAGTGGGGATTTAATGATATAGTAAAATCAATAGAATATGCTATAGGGCCCAATTTGAGTTGAGTAAAGAACCTAGGCCCAACAGAGGCCCAAAAACTGTACTCACTAGACTAGGTCCGCGCTAAGTAACAGTATCGGGTCGGGTCGTTCCATGACCTGACCCCACAGGAACGAGTCATCCACCGTCCATTAGTGCCACCTGTTAGCATCCTATGAATGCCCAACTACCATTGGACAGGGTGTTCTCTATAAATACCTCCTCATAACATTCATTAAGGGCTGGAATCTAAAGAATATTCTCTCAAGAATTAGCCTCGTATATAAATAACGAGTCTATAGACTGAGGAGTACGATCCTATAAACATACAAATTGGAGTCTGGATTCGTTCTTCGAGTACGACCCTGAATACAACGATTATATTAGAACTACGTAGGCTTGATCCTAATTAGGTACGTAGGTAATTTAATTATCATTGAGTGCAGCCGTAATATTTCATCATCATACTCGAGGAGCAGTTCAAGTCACTCTGGACTGAGAGACTCGAGTCTTCGGATTTGGGTTAGATCAATGGTGGTATTGATATCCGATTTATCGCCTAAAAAGATCGAACTTTTTGGTGATGTTGTGGATGCTTGGGTTCAGATTGCTGTGTTCTAGGTTGTCTATTGATTTGAAGGGGGGGGGGGGGGGGGGGGGGGAGGTGCATTCAACTAGCCATGGTTAACACCCTTTGAGGCTGAGATTGCGGTTGGGGATTTGGGATTTTGAGTGGCTGGTGGTAGAGGAATTTAAGGTGCAATGGCGGTTTGGAGTGTACGAGGAATGAAGAATGATGTGGAAACGCGAATGTGCAAAAAGGCGTGGATTATCCAATGGATTATTATGCGCAGGATTGAGGGGAATGGAACTCTTGTTACTCAAAGAAGCCTGCTTGTGATATGAGGAAAAACAATCAGTGTTGCGATGATAGTTGTGGAAAACGATAAGAATGATCATAGGGCTGTGGTTAGAATACTGATAAGAGTTCGATGTCGTGTGGATCGTCACACTCAATTTGATTCTTTGTGAGTAATTTATATTCCTATTTGAACTGATGGTTTAGTTTTTATTGCATCTGTTTAGGAGAAAGATTTGCTTTCTTTCACCCTTTTATGTATAGTGGCATGCTTGTTTTTAAGGTAGTACTTTAGAGGATCACATACTGCATGTGATTCGCTATACGTATATTGCAAACATTTCTTTATTGAATTTAGAAACCCCGAATCGCTTTATGTTTAGTTGTTGCATTGAAATCTGTTTTTTGTTGAGAGTTGCAAACTGCTGATGATATTAGTTGAACTGCATGTAAGGAGCCTCAGCCTACTATATAAAATGTCTGCTATATATGCTATTTAGTCTAATGTGTGAAATGAAACAATTTAATGTACTTAGTGATGTTAGCATATTATATACATGTAGAACATGAATGCAAATCACAAAGGTCAATGCAAAAGTTTTCATGTCTAATTAAATACTTCATATGCAACAAAGGCTCACCCGAAATTACTGTTTTGGTAGATTATCAAGGGTTTTATGGTGGAATTTTTGGACGAAGTTGCAATGTAATCCAAGGTCATCAGTGAACCAGACGGCGCGTGTTTCACATTGTGAAAAAACCCGGTATTCGTCACCTCTGAGATTTCCCATGCAAATGATGAGATATTGATGACGCAGGGGCTGGTGGGTGCCACCGCCCTCAAATTTTAAAATTTTCAACTTTTGCCTATGAAATTTCGAAATTTTGTGATTTCGCCTACTCTCAAAATTTTAACTTTCACTTTTACCTATAACATTAACATTTATAATTTTGCACCCCTCGAAAATGACAAAAATAACATTTATATCAATTGATTTAACCAAATATCATATAAACGAGTAGTAGTGAAATTGAAGTTATTTTTTAATGATATTATAATACTATTAGGACTTTATTTGGTTCAAAGTATGGGAATGGAATGATTAAATTGATGATGATGGATTACACTGTTCATTATCAAGGAAGCATGATCAATTAAGCGTTTGTGATGCGGGATTGAAAGTTGGATTAAAATCAACAACTTATCGAGTTTATCTTTATCAAATGTTTGGTTCATGTGACCTAGAGATTGATAAGTAAAATTACACAAATACCCTTGTTTGTTAAAAGTATAGATGAAAAGGTATTTTTTTTCTCCCAAAGGATAAATAAAAAGGTATTTTTTTTCTCCCAAAGGATAGATAAAAAAGTATTTTTCTCCCAAAACATTAAATCATCTCATTAGGAAACCTTTCGATTATTTGTATGAAACATTTTTCTTAACCTTCTGGTTATCAATGTGACCAACATGACAATAATTTTTTATTATGCATGCTTGAGTCGAGCTTGGTTTGATTGTTAATCGAGCTGAGCTCAAAGGATATTTAATCAAGTCGAACACGAGTCGAGCTCGAGTAAAATATTTTATGTATATATGTATTAAAATTTTCTACTAATTGAGCCAAGTTCCAAAACTTATTTGCGATGATTTTTAGTCCGTTTGGAGAAAAACGACACAATAACAAAATTAATATAAAGTTATACATAACATCAAAACCAAATAATTCGTCTAGAAAACGAAATGCTACATAAGCTAATAAGTATTGCGGATAATGTAAAGTAAATAGAAAAAAATATGGTTAAGGAAGTAGGAAGTTTTCAAATTTATAAAGACACAATAATTTTTAATTAATTAGAGAAAAGAGATTGCTAAACGATATAAAATATTAGAAGGCCAATTGTAATACAAAATCAATATATGTTACTCCTTCTATTCTTTTCTTTTCTAACAAATGATGACAAATTCTTCATTTAATAATTTATTTTATCACTAATTTCTTAGCAAATTGACCCATCACATTGAATAAAAATTCAATAGTAGTTGGAAAAAATTGTGTGACACCTCTAAAGTTTTTTAAAATAATTGAAAACGATCACAATTTAAGGCCTTTAATGAGATATTTTAGTCATTTGAAAAGTTTAGAAATCCATTCTCACTAATTAATTACAAATTGTTGTCTTTATTAATTTGAAAACTTTCTATTCCCTTAACAATAATTTTCCTAATATAAAGTAAATAATATAAAATTAATCTTTTCGGAAAATAATATAAAGTAAATATAATTTTTTGAATATAATATCAAGTCAATGAATGGCTAAATATATGAGAATTTTATTAGTTGTAAGGATAATATTGTCTTTGCCAATATATTTTAAGGGGTACAAAAGTCAATCAAATTTTTTGGTTTACCACCATGAAGGTGGGATTATTTAATCTTACCATTTTGCTCATGATAAGTTATCCAAAGAATGCAGGATATATTCTCTGGCCATTAATCAATACAGGGCTTCTGACACTGAAACCAATCATTTGATAAATCTGGACTATTTAGTCTATACAGGTTAATCAAGTAAACCAAACAAGTTCTTATTGATTAGTGAATAAGAACAAATAGATCTTTCCATGCTAGCTCTAGAAATGATAAATTACTAATCACATTGTTGCATTTTATAATAAATAAGAACAATTTTTATTTTATCCAATTTGCACATGTAAAAAATTTGAAAAATTTGATTTCGCCCCCCTAAAAAATTGCAAACTTAATTTACATACCTAATAAACTAAAGAATAACCTATATATATGGTAATTTGTAAAGTAGTTACTCCACTTTTAAACTCAAATGGACTACAACTATATACGGCCAATATATCTAACTATCAAGCTAAATTGTAGTTTCACTTTTGTATATATCCATCATTCACAACAGTCCAATAAATTTGCGTTAGGAGTTGTGACTTTAAATTTTTTCTTTTAACTTTCCCCTCCAAAAGTATTCTTATTAAACATAATTCTCAATTTTTTCGCATACATATAGCGTACCGTACCCCCCCGCACCCCCATACAATCCATCATTACCGGGTAAATGAAACTCATAAAAATCTCGCCCCCCTCACCATAATTTCTGGCTCCGTCCCTGAATGTAGGCTGTTTATTGTAATAGATCTTCCTCCAGTTGTTCATATTATTGCTTCTAATAAAAGCCGTAAAATTTATATATAACACTCTTTTCCTCTGGATTTTGTGCTATTGTGTATTCCCTCTTGCTCAGGTTGTCAAACCGGCCACCACGCAGAAACTAAGAAGCGACAGAGAGGCGTATCAAGAATCAAATACTCGGTACGCATCACCTTAATTTTTATAAATATACCTATAGGAACTTTAGTGATATATATTTTCTTTAGTGAATTATGTTAGTATTTAATTGTTTTTTTTTCTTTTTTAAAGGGGTGCAACACGAGGACTTCCCAGAGGGTCACCCATCCTAGTACTACTCTCGTCCAAACACGCTTAACTTCTGTTAAGGAGTAATAAGTTAGTAAAGTGTTAAACCAAATAGCACTTTATTATCAGTATTTGTTTTTATTATTGTTTTAGTTAATATAGCTGTTGGGGCTTGTATATATAGGCGGAGCTTAGTTATTTGCAGAACAATAATTCATTCCATATATTTCTAAACAATGAAAACATCAGGTTCTCTCTATGAATGAATTCTTCTTCTTCTTTACCTAATTTCCTCTCAATTTAACATGGCACCAGAGCCAGAAATTGTTGCATATATCTAGGTTTTGAGTCTATCGATTTCTCGATCGATTGATCGATCAATTTTCAACCTAATTACCGATTCTGTCTTCGATTGAATTTCTTCTTGTTCTTCGCAATTTTTTGCGATTCATCTTGGGAATTCTGCTTCCGCAATATTTCTAGTAATCTTTCTTGGAGATTTAGGCTTCTGCGACCTTGAATTGATCATCTCTTCTCGGATTGATATGGCTTTAACCGATCCTTCAAAATCAAAGGCGGTGGACATTGATTTTCAGAATCCGCTATATTTACATCCTTCGGATACGCCATCTCTCAATCTTGTGACTGAAATTTTGAGAGGATCGGAGAACTACAAAATCTGGAGCCGTGAGATGATTGTTGCTTTGGAGGCGAAGAATAAACTCGGCTTCATCAATGGAACCTGTACTCAGCCTGCAGTAGATTCACCTGAATTACCTCATTGGAAGAGGTATAATGCGTTGGTAAAATCTTGGTTACATAGATCTATTTCTCGTGATTTAGTGCATGGTGTTGTTTATCAAGAATCTGCATATCTGATATGGCAAGACTTAAAAGAGCGTTTTGATAGAGTCAATGGTGCTAGACTTTACTCCTTGTATAGACAGATTAACACCATCACCCAAGGCACGAATAATGTGACTGAATATTATTCTAAGATACGTAGTCTTTGGGATGAATATGAGAGTTTAATTCCTGCTCCTTCTAAAGTTCTCTCTAAAGAATATGTTGATTTCTGCACTCAATTAAAAATGATGCAGTTCCTAATGGGGCTAAATGAGTGCTACAACAGTGTTAGATCTCAAATTTTAATGATGTCCCCTCTACCATCACATAATCAAGTATATTCTATGATAACTAATGAGGAGGCTCAGAGGGGAATAAATACTCAATCTGCTATGTTGGAGAATACTGTCCTAATGTCTAACACTCAATCAACAAGTCTTTCTAAATCAGAAGTGAAGTGCAGTCATTGTAATCTCCCTGGTCACACTATAGACAAGTGTTTCAAATTGGTTGGATACCCTCCTAATTGGGGCAGAGGAGGGAGAAGAGGTGGCAGAAGGGGAGGTTCAAGGAACAGTAATGGAGGAGGCAGGTTTTTTTAACAACAATCAAGTAAATGCAGCCTCAACTACTCCAGAAAATATGGATGCAAACAGTGGAAAGTTAAATGACAACTTCTTGTTTACTGCACAACAATACCAACAATTGCTAAAGATGTTGGGCACTACTGATAATATAAGCACATCTGTTGCTGGTAGCTCATCTCAAGCCAATTGTGCAGGTATTATATCTAATTTCTCTCCTGATATGAGTGATAATGCTTTAGATACATGGATCCTTGACACAGGGGCTAACCAACATATGTTAGCAAGCCACGAATTTCTTAATAATAGCTTTATTCCATGTGTTTCATCTAAGCTTGTTAAACTGCCAAATGGTATATATAGCATTGTTACTTATGTTGGGAAAATTGATTTAGACACAGGTCTTCACCTTAATGAAGTTCTATTTATTCCAGATTTTAAACATAACTTGTTGTCTGTGTCTAAACCTGCCTCTGATAATGATGTTTTTGTAAAATTTTATCCTCAATTTTGTCTGATCCAGGGCATCTGGAATGGCAAGATCAAGGGGATTGGTAGATTGAAGAATGGATTGTATTACTTGCAACCAGTCCCCCATGATCTGTTGAAAGATAGTAGTGTTGTTTTTTATAGTTCTTGTAATAAGGTTTCTGGCAATCACCATGTTAATAGTACTATGTACAATAAAGCCAATTTGTGGCATAGTAGATTTGGCCATATGGCATTTAGTAGGTTCAAATATTTGCCAGAATTAGATATCAAAGTTGATCATGCACATGTATATTGTGATGTATGTCCCCTTGCAAAACATTCTAGAGCTGTTTTTCCTAATAGATATGATTTCAGTAAAGGTATTTTTGATCTCTTACATGTTGATGTGTGGGGCCCATATAGAGAGTCAACCTACAACCAAGAAACTTATTTTCTAACCATTGTAGATGATTATTCAAGGACTACATGGGCTTTTCTTATGAAATATAAATCAGATGTTTTGGACCTTTTAAAGAAGTTCTTGGTGTATGTTAATACTCAATATTCTTCTAAAGTAAAAGTCATTAGAACTGATAATGCTTGGGAATTTTTCAGTCATGAATGTAATACATTATTTGAATCTGTGGGAATCATACATCAAAGCTCTTGCATATATACACCTCAACAAAATGGTGTTGTTGAGAGAAAGCATAGGCATATACTTGATGTTGCTAGGTCTTTGAAATTTCATTCTCATGTGCCTATTAAGTACTGGGGGGGTTATGTTTTAACTGCTATATATATTATAAATAGAACACCTACCCCTGTGCTTGGTGGAAAAACACCTTTTTCTGTATTGCATGGAAAACCGCCAACTTATTCTCACTTAAGGGTGTTTGGGTGCCTTTGCTTTGCAAAAATTCTGAATCAACATGATAAATTCCAGCATAGGTCTAAGCCTTGTGTTTTTATGGGATATGCACCATATCAGAAGGGCTATAAGTTGTTAGATTTGAGTACTAATAGTTTCTTAGTTTCTAGAGATGTGATTTTTAATGAACAGGTTTTTCCTTTTGCTGTTTCCAATAGTGATGTTGATAGACAAACCTTTCCTATGCATGATGGTAAGCTATACTATGAAGAATTTGTGTTACCATATAGCTATCAAGGTAATCTGCATAAACATTCTGATTTACATATTCCTGAACAAAGTATCTCTAGTGATTCTCTTATGCATGATTCTGTTACTCCATCACAAGGAAATGATTCTAATGTTAATTTTGATCATCATGTGCATCTTAGAAGATCAGAGAGAGTGACTAAACCACCTTACTGGGCAAAGGATTCTGTAACACCTTTTGATTCAGTTTCTAATATGAGTTTTGTCACTAATCATCCTTTATCTAAATATATGCAATATGATACCATTAACTCTAAATATAAAACTTTTCTTACTGCCTTGTCTAGTGTTTCTATTCCTAATACTTTTGATGATGCAAGAAAGCATAGAAACTGGCAGAAAGCCATGCAAACTGAGATTGATGCTTTAGAGTTAAATAAAACATGGGAAATTGTAGAATTGCCACCACATAAAAAGCCTATAGGTTGTAGGTGGGTTTATAATGTCAAATATAAGTCTGATGGTTCCATAGATAGATATAAGGCAAGATTAGTTGCTAAGGGATATACACAGTTAGAAGGGATTGATTATAGTGAAACCTTTTCTCCTGTTGCTAAGCATGTTACTGTTAGAATATTTATTTCTGTTGCAGCCATGAACAATTGGCCTTTATGGCAAATAGATGTTACAAATGCATTTTTGCAAGGAGATTTAAATGAGGAGGTCTACATGACAATTCCTCCAGGTTTCAATATCACAGGTAAATCTAAATCTGGTAACCTCCAGGTATGTAAGCTCTTAAAATCTCTATATGGTTTGAAACAAGCATCAAGGCAATGGAATCATAAGTTTACTCTTGCTATGCATGACCATGGTTTTGAACAATCTAAGAATGATTATTCTTTATTTATCAAATCAAGGGGGAGTAGTATTGTTTTCTTACTTGTTTATGTAGATGACATCTTGATTACTGGAAATGATTCTGATTTGATAAATGAATGTAAACAATACTTGAATTCTTCTTTTCATATGAAAGATTTAGATGAGCTCAAGTTTTTTCTTGGTATTGAGATTGCAAGGTCTAGTAAGGGCATAGTGATGAATCAGAGAAAATACACTTTAGAGCTTCTTAGTGAAAGTGGTATGCTTGGTTGTAAACCTCTGAGTACACCAATGGAACAGAATGTTAAGTATTTTGATCATGTTAATGACAAAGAAGATCCTGTTATACAAAATGTTAATGAATATCAAAAAATTGTGGGAAAATTGATTTACCTTTGTCTTACTAGGCCTGATATTAGCTATGCTGTCCAAGTCCTTAGTCAATTTATGAATAGTCCAAGAAAGTCACATCTTGATGCTATGTATAGAGTGTTAAGGTATTTAAAGGGCAAGCTTAGTCTTGGTTTATTAATGTCTTCTGCCCCTGATTTTACTTTGAATGCTTTTTGTGATTCAGATTGGGCATCCTGTCCTATGTCTAGAAGGTCTTTGACAGGTTATACTGTCAAGTTAGGCAATTCTTTGGTGTCTTGGAAAGTGAAAAAACAAAACACAGTATCAAGGAGCTTGGCTAAAGCTGAATATAGAGCCTTAGGCTCTGTTACTTGTGAGATCATGTGGCTGCTCAGTATTCTCAAAGACTTGAAGGTTGAAACTAAGCTTCCAGTTCACATCTTTTCAAATAGCAAATCAACAATTCAGTTGGCTGCTAATCCAGTTTACCATGAAAGATCCAAGCACATTGAAGTGGATTGTCACTTCATTAGAGAGAAGTTGCAGCAAGGTTTAATCAAGAATATTTTTATCCCATTAAAAGATCAACCTGCTGATCTTCTCACCAAAGCTTTGGGAAGAGAACAATTTCAGTATTTACTTGGCAAACTTGATGTTCATAACCTCTTTGAACCACAAGTTTGAGGGGGAGTGTTAAGGAGTAATAAGTTAGTAAAGTGTTAAACCAAATAGCACTTTATTATCAGTATTTGTTTTTATTATTGTTTTAGTTAATATAGCTGTTGGGGCTTGTATATATAGGCGGAACTTAGTTATTTGCAGAATAATAATTCATTCCATATATTTCTAAACAATGAAAACATCAGGTTCTCTCTATGAATGAATTCTTCTTCTTCTTTACCTAATTTCCTCTCAATTTAACAACTTCGGAGTTCTGATGGAGTTGATTGTTCTTACTTGTTGAGTTGATTTAGATTAGTACATGAAAATATGTTAGTTATAGTGCAATCTAATTCAGGGTGCAGTTGTTGTGGGCAATAGCTTTATTGCTTATAGCTTAACTTAAGCACATTTTGTAGATTTTAGTAGCACATCACATCTTCTTACTTGGTTTTAGAGTGTGATTATTGGCTGTGCCACGTCTTCATTGCAAAATCTGAATCAGAATCCACTTTGTTAACTTGTGGATTTCAAAAACTTGTGGTGGCGATTACTGCTTAAAACACAGTAGTAAGGGTATGTGTATCTATCTATTTATCTATATCTATCTTTGTCATGAATATTCAAATGGCTCCACTTACTTTGTCTTTTTCTTAATCTCATGAAAAACAAATGGAAAACGTTAGGGTGACCTTTCGAAGTCTGAACTAATAACAGCAGACACCACGTCATTTACATACAATTTAAAAGATTAATATGTTAGTGATGACGTTAAAATTGTTTTTTTTTATATTCATTTATCATAATTAAATTTTGAAAATCAACATTGTGATATAATGAAAATTGCATGCATAAGGTCCAACTTAATGAACAATTTCCCACTATATGTGAGTATATTATGAGTTCACAACTGTCGGTTTTTAATCGAGCCAGCTCGACTCGATATCATCCCTACTAAGAAGTAAAGGAGTAAACCTAATCCCTACTGGATCAAATATTATAAAATCACAAAAAAGATAAAAACAGACGAATATATATATATATATATATATATATATATATATATATCTTGAGCAATCTTCCTCTGGCTCGTCGAGCTTGAATTTGTGTTGAATAATTTCGTCGAGCTAAGCTCGTTTGCCCATTTCTTAGTATGTTTGTATGGGTGTGGTGATCAAATTAGGTTATATATCCCAGAGTCTGCACAAGGAACACATCTATAGGCTTAAATTGTCTTTATCAGGGTAGTCACTACAGGTTTTATCCGAGCTAGCTTTTTCCAAAAATGTTATTATTATTCAATATATAAGTATATAAGTATTGACAACTTCAATATGTTCCCTTGATATTTTGTTAATAACATCATTTTTTTTCCTATAGTGCGAATTGTGTAATTGCTTTCTATTGCTACTATTAAACTTTTTCGGATGTTAGTTGGATCCAGTAATCAAATTAGGTACGGTGATGCCTGATAGGACAAGTTGTTGCATAAGATGAAGTAGTGGTGGTACAATTCCAATTTTGCTTGGAAATTGGGGTATCTCCTAACTTGCATACATCACTCATGAAATGTAGAAACAAACACTTTTTTCCATGTCGAATTCACGCTTAATTCAAAAATGGATTGTGACATAAGATTTCTCTTGTTTTTTTGTAATTTTCTCGTGAATAATATTGTGACCCTTCGGAGCACTGAACAAATAAAATATATATGACATCATTAGCTAAAAGAAATCTTCTCAAATTTCACTTTACGAAGGAGATATTTACCGCCGAGTCCGAGCTAAAATTTCCCTGTTTGTAATTCTGTAATGAAATTATGGTGATCACAAGACTGAATGGAATGGGCCGATGAAGCCCTATGGACAAAGATGAGACTCAAAAATATAAGATGTTTAGGGTTTTATTTTCATTGAAAGTATGTGGGTTTTTCTTTACTTATATAATAGTTGTTAATTGATTATAATAATTGTAATTGGTTGTAATTTGTCGTAATTTGATATTCATAACATGTAACATATAACTAATTCATAAAAAAAAAAAAAAGGACTTAATGGAATGGATTGCGTCTTTGTTGTAGTGATTTTATTTTCACTTAAGAGTAATTCTTGGTCAAGATTGTAGCAATCTCACTTGAAATTGTGGTAATGACTAATGGGTTGGTGACAATTCTACTGATGTAATCTCACTAAAATCTTGATAAATAACAATCGCATTGAAGATTGACGAAACCTTGGATAACTCGCATTGACTTTAGAGTTTGAGGTTTGACACTTTGACTCATTCTATAGGTAATATCACATTGGAAGAAGAAATAGATAAGAGAGAATGCTACCAACATATTGACATGTACATATTTTTTGGAATGATAATGAAATATCAAATAAAAGTTTTGGCTTGGAAATGGAGCTTGTAGATTTATTAGCATCTATTTATGGACAATGAAATCGTGTTTAGTTGAATTTACTGACGGGTAATTCTAATTCGTTCCCACCTCGGTCAAACCTTAAGTATATTTTATAAAATGAGGAACTAATTATATGTCAAATATGATTTATTTACTTTGTTAAAAAACACTTAGTGTGGTTGAGCGGGTTCGAATTAACTTTTATTGTCACTTTGCGAGTGAAGGAAGTTTCTCCGCAGGGCATGGACGAGCATATTGCAGCACACAAAAAAGGAAGGCAGCTTTTGTTGGGATGCTTTGGCCAAATTGGGTCATGGGTTTGAAGGTGGAATGATGAGTAGATTTTGATCTTCCTTCCTTCCTTCCTTGCACTCATGCATGAGATTATATATATATGAATATATGTTTCATGTATCTAAAGAATAAATATATTGATAAATTTTGTATATATTTGATCTATTCATTAGAAGTATATGTTTTGTGGGGATACTAATATTACAAATTGTAAGTTTTAATAAAGGTTGTGTTCGTAATGTGGAAATATTGGTTCATTTTTCTAACCTATTCAGAATAGTAGGGTGAGCAGAATGGCTATTTCATACTTTTCGAGATGAAAAATCCCTATGAAATAATCGTTTCTTACAGTTAACTATATTAAGCATAAACTTTGAGATAGATTTGAGAACGACCATTCCATTCTCGAAATTTTCCCATAAATATATCACTTTCTTAGGGTTGCACTAGTCCAAAACATTCCAAACTTTTGAATAATTGGGGCTCATATTTGGTTTAATCACATTTATAAATAACAAGTGTAGGTGGTATTCTATGTGATAGAATTTAATTGATTTGACCGGATCTAATCCATGTCAAAATTTCCTTGTTAATTCCTTTCTTAATGATCTTTATCATTCCTTGAAATTTACCATTATATATATTGATATAATTCATCACATATTCCACTCTATCTATTCAGGATATGTGTATAAATTCTTTTGAAAATATAAAATTGACATGATTTTTGTATACGTTAGTGCATAGGTGAAGTGAAATAAAAGATAATACAACATTTTTAGGGTATAAAATCTCAAATCATAAACTTTTCATCATTTCGTATTTCACTTCAAATACACACTACATATATTATATATACATCGCTTCTTGTATATTGAAAGGAAAAACTTGAAAAAATCACCTTCACATGTATCCCTTAATCAACACGTACATGTGTTATAGCTTTCAATTCGTTTCTTATCACGTTTTTCATTATCCAGTTCAAACACCTCTGTAGTCTGTACCATCACTGGATATATATATATATATCAGGAAGTACTATAATTTTTTTACCTAGGAAGTACTTATAGTTTTTTTAATTAGACAACCTTAATCCTAGTAATTGAGTACAGTTTATCTCCTCATTACGCCGAAATCACTCGTCTACACTTTTGTTTTTGTCCTTAATCTTCTGACGGTGGTAGATTCATAAATTAATGACAAGATTTGAAACGCAAAGTCGCAAAGAGATTGGAGTTCGTATAGAATATTTATCCTACCCACCCACCTTTGAGTTTCACTTGTGCATACACACACACACACACATATATATATATATATATATATATATATGTATATAAACAAATCCACAGAAACTTTATGGCTTTGGATCCAGAATTAATGTAAGGTCAGGAAGAGCTGCTATACGTACATATATATAATACGGAGACACGCAGACATGATCCACCAAAGAAGTCCATGACATGACTAAGCTTTATAGTACGCTTACATAAGCAATAAGCGCACTCCCACCACCGATACGCAGGCTTAGATATTGCTTTCCGCCTCTTTTTTCTATCCTATTTTCATAACTTTATAATTAAACTCATGAAATCTCTCAGATGGAAAATATAATTAAATTAATTAACATCTCCTTTAACCAACTTTTTATATATAATATATATGTACACAAGTACTTTTCTCCACGTCCAAAATTGCCCCTTTGTCATCATCAAAGATCACAATTATATTACTCACTCTATATATTACCTTAATCCTTTTCCTCTACTTAAACCCCTTCTCCACATCCTACATATTCTACTCCAATTTTTTTATCTTAATCCAAAAAAAAAAAAAAAAATGGCCACCCCACAAATCCAATCCGACCGGGCTAGAGCCATGTGGCGGCGCTGCCTCGCCTCCGCTTTTCGCACCGCCTTGGCGTGTACGATAGTAGGTGGCGCCACCCTATTCGGCCCGGAATTTATAACCCGAGAAGTTGCATTTCCTGCATTTTCTTACGTGACTGTAATACTTATAGTAACTGATGCTACATTAGGGGACACTTTCCGGGGGTGTTGGCTAGCGTTGTACGCCTCCCTGCAAGGCATTTGTCCGGCTATTCTAAGCTTGTGGCTGATCGGCCCGGCCCGGCTCACCAATAGCACCACCTCTGCCCTGGTGGCGATAAGTGCTTTCGTGGTGGCGTTGCCGGAGAATACACACTTGATATCGAAACGTATAGCGCTTGGACAGATTGTTATTGTGTATGTTATAGCTTTTATTAATGGCGCAGAGACGGAGCCCGTTATGCATCCTATTCATGTGGCGGCCAGCACCGCCGTGGGAGTGGTGGCGTGTGTTTTGGCACTCCTGGTGCCTTACCCGAGTTTGGCCTATTGTGAGGTAATTATTAAATAAACTGCCTGGACAAAACCCTATTTCAAATTTTAGCTAATATAGTGCTGCATGAACTTGATTTTGCATGCGGGACGGAGCCAACATTTGGAGTTTGGGGGGCGAATATAAGAAAAAAGATCAAACCTTGATATTTTGAGTTTTTGGGGTGCAAAATTTCAAATTTCAAAAGTTTAATTATAGAGCAAAACACTAATTATTTCAAAGTTGAGGGGTGGGTGCCTCCACCTGTCCCCATGTGACTCCGTCTCTGTTTGCATGTATAAACCGGCCTCTGAATTAGTTCACATTTGATTAATAAGAATATTTTAGTTAACATGATGAAGTTGGAATACACTCGTTTAATACGATCGTCTCACATCAAACGAAGTATAATGACACATTATCACATTGTGGGTTTGATGCTAATATTGATCCTCAATTCCTCACTGTTTGATGTGAAAAGACGAAATTGGGTAAATTTTTAGTTTAAGTTGATGCATTATAAAAAAAAGAATTATGTTAGTTGATTTTGCACGAAACAACTCATTAATTATCATCAATTTATTTTAATCACAAATCACCTTAGTTATTTCAGATTTTGAATGATTTAATTAATTACACAAGGACTGATGTTAATGGAATTTGTTCTTCGAATTTTTCAGGTGAAGGGTAATTGCAAGCTATATATTGAGAATGCATCTGAAAGATTAAACCTATTTGTGAAGGCATTTTCTGCAGAAGACAACACATTGCCAAAGGCATTAATCTCTCAAGCCAAATCTTTGAATAACACAGGAAATAAACTTCTCAAAAACATTAAATCCAAGCAAGTAAGATACATTTCAAGTATATTCTTTCTCACTACATGTTTGTTGGTTATTTTTATATATATATCTTTACTAACTTGATATTAAAAATGTTTTGATAATCAGGAAAGCATGCAGTGGGAGACATCTCCAATCAAGTTTCTTAAATCTTACAACCAAAATCCAGGAGAAGCATTTCAAAGTATTGAAACAATCTTGAGAGGAATGGAAAATGCTCTTGAAAATTGCTCTGAATTTCCAAATACCCTTCTCAATTCTGAGCTAAAAAATGATTTAATTAATTTGGAGGAGCAAATATTGAACCAAGTAAAGGGCATGGCTCTCGAAAACTCGATTCTCCCACAATCAGATAAGGAAATGAACAAAAAGTTCCTCCAAACACTTCAAACCACCACCACAAGCTACAAAGATTTACCCTCCTTGTTCTTTATATTCTGTTTAAAGCTTCTCCAAACAAAACCAGACGCTATCTCACCAGACGTTTCCGACAAAAAACCCTCACCGAAAGAGAAAAACTGGTTCTCATCAAAGATATGGAGTAAGAATATTAGTCCAATTACAGTTAACAAACAAAGACTAATGCCAGCTCTCAAATGCTCGTTTTCGTTGGGGTTCGCCGTCTTGTTTGGCTTGATGTATAGCAAGGAAAACGGGTTCTGGTCCGGGCTTCCGGTTGCAATAAGCCTCGCATCAGCAAGAGAAGCAACTTTTAAAGTTGCTAATATTAAAGCTCAAGGGACAGTCCTTGGAACTGTATATGGAGTTATAGGATGCTTTATTTTCGAAAGATATGTTAAAATTAGGTTCATTTCTCTCCTTCCATGGTTCATTTTCAGCAGCATTTTGCGCCAGAGCAGAATGTATGGACAAGCTGGTGGGATTTCTGCGGTTATAGGGGCAGTTTTGATATTGGGAAGGAAGAATTTTGGCAATCCAAGTGATTTTGCTATTGCCAGAATTGTAGAGACTTTTATTGGTCTATCTTGTTCTATAATGGTGGATATATTGTTGCAACCTACTAGGGCTGCTGTTTTGGCCAAAATTCAGCTTTCGATGAGCCTCGAGGCGTTGCGCGAATGTGTCGGGTCGATAAGTATTGGAAGTAGCAAATTTAGCTTGGAAGAAAGGGTAAAGAAGTTGAAGTTTCATGTGCATGAACTTGGTAAGTCCATTGAGGAAGCTGAGGTGGAGCCCAATTTCTGGTTCTTACCTTTTCATAGTGCTTCCTTTAGTAAGCTAAAAGGGTCATTTTCAAAAATGGTGGATTTATTGCTTTTTGGGAGTTATGCACTGAGATTCATAGAACAAGAATCCAAAAACATGGATAGTAAAATATGGAAAGAGGGTTCTTGCAAGTTGGAAAATGATCTAAAAGTTTTTAGAGATGTAGTTTGTTGTGGGATAAAATGTTTTGAGGAGGTTAATTTGGTCCAATCACTTGCGGTTCTCGAAAACGAGTTTGAGAAGAGGAAAAGCTCTCTCGATCTCGAGATGGGAAAATCGGGAAAGATGTGTGTGATCCAATGGTCAGGATTGGATGATGATGATGAGATGAAGAAGAACATATTTTCTTTTCTTCAACATTTAGATGAACTTGCTAGAGAAATTGGTGCAGAGAAAGATGAAAATGAAGAGGTGAAGAATGAATTGATTTTGAGTTTGAGTGCAGTGGCATTTTGCATGAATGGTTTGTTGAAAGAGACTAAGGAGATTGAGAAGGTAATCAAAGAAGTTGTACAATGGGAGAATCCCTCAAGCCAAGTTGATTTGCATGATATTTTATGTAAATTACGTGCAATAGAAAAGAATTTGTAATCATTTATTTGATATGAATGTAAAGCATAAAGAATTTGCTTGTTCCAAAATATGTGTTCACCTTTTTCTTTACTTCACATTTGATGTTTCAAATTGTATTTCCCACGAAAAACTGTTAATGATCTAGGTCGGCTTGACCTGAAAATAAATAATGACAAATTTATATGTTCTGAGATATGTGAGACTTCTTGCTACCCCCATTGTCTTCTGAACATTCTGATTTAAATTGATATATATTTCATTTTATATTTCACTTTGTATATTTAAGCCACGCATATATCAAATTTATTTGAGGGATATTATGGCTAATAATGTGGGGTTTATATGCTGATGGAGCCTAATTTTACTGGCGAAACTGAGATCCCAAAATATTAGAGTTCTTGGGTTCGTCTTCCACCTGCGTGTGGATATTTTTCTACTTTCATAGTAGTTTTTAGCTTATTGTAATACTTATTACTCGGTTTTAAATTTTTATTATTTGATACTCATGAGATGTATCGTGTAACTGATTCATTTAAAAAATGTGGAGTTTATGACATTGAAACGTTGTACTTGGATTGGTATCTTTTGATGTTGAATTCTACTAAAATAATTTTAATTGGTAACGTAGCCGTCCTCAATTTCTCCCCTAGACACGGATGTTGTTGAATTTATAGCTTGGCCAGTGATAGTGTACTTTTATATTTGAAATATAAAATGTATAATCAAATTAATATAGAGATTAGAGAGTTGAAAGTGTTCCAAATTTATATTGACCGTTTCCGTAGCGATGAATGCTATATATGGATATTTAATTCTTTAGTAAATTTTCTCACTAAAATTAATGAATCAACAAATACCAGATAAAGTTAATTCACTTTACGGGGCTTCATCCCATGCGGTGATGATGGGCCCAAGTCCCATGCAGCGGACATTAACTAATGGGCTTCATGGGAGGGGATTCCTTAAATTTTTTAATTTTTTTTTTAATTCACGACAAAGTCGAATTCCCCTAATTATCTAATCCGACAAATCCAGCTTGATAATCATAATCTTGAGTCATAAAGACTCTATCTAGCTCCATAAAAGAGGGAATAGCGACAACTTGTGGCATTCTGGATTCGAGCACAAAACCTCTCACATAAAGTGGGAGGTGGATACCATTAGACTATCAAGTATTAAGTAGGATTCCTTAATTTTTTGTAAGGATTCCTTAATTTTTTGTAGAAGGACTTCTAAACATTATAGTTAGAGTTCATTGGGCTGACCTTTACGAAAATAGTTTAGGTTTCAAGTGAATGTGGCCCACAATCGGCAGACTTGCATAGTTGTAATCTACATCTATATATATAGTAATATGAAAAGGAAAGGGGGTTTTAATTCACAAATGGCGGTTTATGACACCGTAACACCAATTTTTCAATTATGTCGCTAATATCCTTTTTGAGTGTCTAACTAAATGTGAGGGATTTCAAGTAAATTATAGTTAATTTACGCCACGTTTCATAACTCCTTGTATTCTCATTGTAAATTACGGTTGACAATCAGTTCTTTTAAATCTTCCCAATCTAACTCTAATGATTAAAAATTGTTCGTCCCAAAACTGCATTAGGAATGAGGAGATCCTTGAACTATGAACTTATATAGAGAAAGAAGAACCTTTGTCACCAAATTATAAGCCTTGTTTGTTTGTGTTTTCAAACTGTTTTTTTCATTTTCATTTTCATATGAAAATAAAAATACGCACTTTACACTGTTTTTAACTGAAAAATATTCTCATTTTCATTTTCATTTTTACGTTCCCAATAAATTTCAACTATTTCTTTAAAATTACATTTCACATTATTCATCTCACAATTTCTTTTTATCACTTTTCTCTTTCATCTCCTTTCAATTTTTTAAACATTTCTCTCTCCTCTCTTTTAAATTTTTAAATCCAACATTATTCATCTAATCATTACTTTTCAATCATTTCACACATCATAATCACCAATTTCAACCATTTTTAAAAACAAAACCAAACATACCTACTTTTTTCACTTTTCTCACACAAAAATCAAAAAACTCATTCCCCCATATATTTTCAAAAATGACGGTTGAAAATGAAATGAAAACACATTCGAACAAAGACTAAGCTTTTAGTTCAAGGATCTTCTCATTCCTTATTCAATTGTGGGGTGAATAATTTACATCTTTAATTAGAGTGATGTCCTGGTCATAACTCAAGCATTTTTCATATTAATCATAATTTCTTTGATGCAAAGGGAGCAACAACAACGTGAATATAATTCAGTAAATATACTTTGTATATGTGCTCAATTTCTTTGGCTCTTTTCTATTCTTCTCACAATTTACTTCAGTATTATTCTATTCTTATGTTTATGAACATTTAAGGTGTTTTTAACACAAATTTGAACGCTTTGAAGTAATTTAACTTACTCGAGCTCATGCATGGATACATGACAAAAATAATCCTATATCTTTGAGATTCATTGTGGAAACAAGTTAACTGCACCAATTGTGAGCACCTCATAACTACAATGAACATCTAGAGACTAATAAGGGACGCGTCCCTCATGATCGATACAAATATTGCATTCAATCAACAAATTATATGTGTGAGGACCGCGTGACACAACTGTTAGGGAAATAAATAAAGAAGCCTAGTAACACTCAAAAAACAAGTACATAAACCATAAGAACATAGAGACTAGAGAGGTACAAATACATTTTTATTGAAGCATAAACCATAAAATTACCAGATAAACACAAATTTCAGCAATTAGTCCTAGCTTGATGTAGTTAGCTAGTCTTGAACATCAAACCAGATCCCTCTAACTTACTCTCCATGATCTTCATGATTCGACCAGCCATCATCGGAGTTAGATAATTTTTTCAATCTCCGACTTCTCCCTTTCTAAAGAATGAGCTATTTTTTACCATACCAAGAAAATTCCCATTCTTGTTCACCTCCAAAGTACTGAGATGTTCAAAGCTACAAAATCTTGATATTTGTTGTATCGCCCCTTGTTTTTGTTCATCCAATGAAAAAGGGAAACCGAGGAATTCAGCTATCTTCTTTATAGAGAGCGTGATATCCTCCTTCAGATCCTCGTACTTTAAAAACAAAACGTTTTGAGGGCTATTCAGATGAGCATTCCAATATCCTAACATATGTGCCCAAAAGGGCCCGAAGGGATGATTTCCCTGACAAAACATGTCGAAAGCCTCATCCATCGCAAGTGGCTTTGCATCTTTTCCTATCTTCATTTCAAGCATGAAAAGCCAGTGTGAAATAAACTGATCCAAAGGGTTTTTGCAGATGTAGATAATTCGACAATTCGATTCGCGAATGGAATTAGGAAGGACATTGAATGATATGTGGGTTGAGAAAATTCTTGGACTAGGAATGTGTTCGAGATCAGGATTTTCTTGCTCCGCATAAGTATTATACTCAAAGAAAGGCACAACTGTGTGGGGAGTAGCAGTAAGCAAAGGGTTCTCATCAATGATATATACATCGCGATTGACTATACAAAAAGTGAGCGCTTTCAACCACGTCGTTCCAGATTTAGGCATGGTCGATAATATTATATCAGTTTCTTTTGCTTTGAAATACTTTCGAGTTGATAGTATTGCTTTAAATAACCTTACCGGAAACCAAAACCCATCGTATTTAACGAACCAACTGGAATTCCAAACGAGCTGTTGTTCAAGTGTTTGGAGCAACTCTTGTGACTCATCTTTTGGATCTTGAACTTGTGCAGAAGAGCATTTTGAGTCTGCCTTTTTCTCCATTAATAAAAAATACTTCTGTTATTGCCAAGAAACTATTGTATCCTTTTGTTGGATAAAATGGTACAAATTGTGGTTGAGTACGAAATTCGAACGCCGTTAGTATCCGGGATACTTAAGATTATTGGATAATCTTAATCTACGTTCCGAGTAGATGAGTTTAGCATTTCGAATTTCTCTAATCGGAACGAATGAGAAATTAAGTGCTAAATTGAAGGGTTTGAATTGTGTATCCCATATTTTGATATAATTTTATTTAATATGTCATGCATATATCATGAATGACACAACACATTTTAATGGAAAATATGTCATGAATACATCATGAATGACATATGAGCACTTCAAGGTGGTGGAGCATCTTGGATGGCTAAGATTTGATCTTAGAAATGGATGGTGTGGATTGATTCTTATGGAAATGGATTTTGCCTATAAATAGCAACCATTCCAACCATTTTGAAACACACCAACTCAAAACACAACATATTTCTCTCTAAGTGTTCTTGAGTTTTATAAAACCATCTTCATCTTTTTCTTGAGATTTCAACAGTAAATTAAGTTCGTAGTTTTCTGAAATTGAAGTGGTTTAATCTTCAGAAAAGAATATCGTTGTATCTTGGGACACTTGTTGCAAGAACTCGTACCACCAAGGCGGGGCAATTTAGTGTTAAGGATAGAGAGTTCTCTCTCGCCTCGATATAATCTTTCTTTGTTATTATCAATTTGATACGTTTGTGAAG
Source organism: Buddleja alternifolia (assembly GCA_019426215.1). NCBI lineage: Eukaryota > Viridiplantae > Streptophyta > Magnoliopsida > Lamiales > Scrophulariaceae > Buddleja > Buddleja alternifolia. The sequence goes on from CM033399.1 coordinate 31,860,351, forward strand.
TTTTGAAACAACAAACTTAACACTTAATTTTCTTGTTGTTGTTCAAAAGTTATCACTTGTTCAAATGGAAAATATGGGAAATGTTGATGGTGCTACTCTTGATTTCGGTCTTGGACCAGGTGCTATTCATGGTCTCGGTATTATCAATGGCTCCGGTGGAGGTTCTGGTTTTAGTTACGGTTCAGGGCTGGGTCCTGGTTCCGGTTTTGGCATTGGCTCTGGTGGGGGTGCCGGGCTAGGTTCTGGTTCAGGGTTGGGCCCTGGTTCCGGTTCTGGCTCTGCTCCGGTCCCTCCATTTGTTTCAATGGCTAATCCTGTTATACCGGTTCAGGCTGAAAAACCGGAGAAGTTCAGCGGGGCTGACTTCAAGAGGTGGCAACAAAAGATGTTGTTTTACCTCACGACTTTGAACCAAGCAAGGTACTTAAGGGGAAATGCTCCTTATGTCCCGGTTGAGTCAACTGATAGTGATCTGAGGAAGGCATATGATTCCTGGATACATGGTGATTTCCTTTGCAGAAATTACCTACTCAATGGATTGAATGATTCGCTTTACAGCGTATATTCTGAAGTAAAAACTGCCAAAGACCTCTGGGAGGCACTGGACAAGAAGTATAGAACTGAGGACGCTGGACTAAAGAAGTTCGTGGTCGCGAAGTTCTTAGACTTCAAAATGGTAGACTCTAAGTCTGTGACAAGCCAAGTTCAAGAGTTTCAAATTATATTACATGAAATTCATGCTGAGAACATGGCTCTGAGTGAGTCCTTCCAAGTAGCTTCTATCATTGAGAAGTTACCGCCTTCTTGGAAGGATTTCAAGAATTACTTGAAGCACAAACGAAAGGAGATGAGTCTAGAAGACTTGGTTGTCCGACTCAGAATTGAGGAAGACAATCGGGGATCAGACAAGAAGCTCCTTGTGCAGGCAATGGCAAACATTGCTGAAGTTCCGGAGAGTTCTGACCGGAAGAGAAAATTCCAAGGAAAATTCCAAGGAAATTCCCAGAAAAAGAAGGCTGCCGGGAAAGGAAAGTCAAGGGCGGGAGACCGCTGTCACAACTGTGACAAACCTGGTCATTGGGCCAGAGATTGTAGAGAGCCCAAGAAAAACAAGTTTCATGGGCAAGGTCCTAGCCATAACCAGAACAAAGGCAAGAACCGGGTGCAAAATGAAGTGCACCTAGCTGTTGATGATGTCCAGGGTATCAACAAGATGATCGATGACCTGTCGGACAAACAGGTGCCGATCGATCTAACAGATCTTGATCTCACTGCCGTCGTGTTCGAAGCCAACTTGGTGGACAACCCGAGGGAGTGGTTTTTTGACACTGGAGCTACTCGTCATATCTGTTCAGATAGGGCTGCCTTCTCGTCCTATACCCCAACTGAAGGACGAAGACTGTTTATGGGCAACTCAGCCACATCTCCAGTGGTTGGAATGGGGAAAGTTGTGCTGAAGATGACTTCAGGCAAAGAACTGACATTGACTGAAGTTCTGCATGTTCCGGAGATTCGCAAGAATTTGGTATCCGGTTCAACTTTGGTCAAGAATGGGTTCAAGATAGTCTTCGAGGCTGATAGATTTTCTTTAACAAAGAGAGGATTTTATGTTGGAAAAGGTTACCTTGAGCAGGGCCTTTTCAAGATGATTGTAATGAATGTAATCCGCTCTGTTGTAATTGAAAATGAAAGCAATAAAAGAATTGAGAATTCTGTTTATTTGCTTGAGTATTCTAATTTGTGGCATGTCAGACTAGGACATGTAAATTATAATACTATTCGAAGATTGGTCAACTTGAACTTATTACCAACTTTTAAAGTTGAAAATGAACATAAATGTGGAATTTGTGTTGAGGCAAAACTAGTCAAACAACCGTTTCCTTCAGTGGAAAGAAACACCGCACCACTAGAACTTATTCACAGTGACATCTGTGATTTGAAGTTTGTGCAAACTAGAGGTGGAAAAAAGTATTTCATTACATTCATAGATGATTACACAAAGTATTGTTATGTGTATTTACTAAGAAGTAAAGATGAAGCTCTAGGAGCGTTTACACATTACAAAACGGAAGTTGAAAATCAACTTGAAAAAAGGATAAAGGCTATCCGTAGTGATAGAGGTGGCGAATACAGAGCACCGTTTGATGAATTTTGTGCAAATTCAGGCATTATACATCAAACAACGGCCCCATATTCACCACAATCAAACGGAATAGCGGAGCGCAAGAATCGTACTCTTAAGGAGATGATGAATGCGTTGCTGATTAATTCAGGTTTACCTGAGAATTTGTGGGGGGAGGCGATCCTCTCCGCCAATTATATCCTTAACAAGATTCCCCACAAAAGTAGGAGTGAGACTCCGTACGAACTTTGGAAAGGTCAAAGCCTTCTTACAAGTACCTCAAAGTGTGGGGGTGTTTGGCTAAGGTAGAAATACCCAAACCCAAACAAGTTAAGATAGGGCCTAAAACTATTGATTGCATATTCATAGGTTATGCACTTAATAGTAGCGCCTATCGATTTTTGGTACATAAATCAGAAATATCTGAGATTCATGAAGGTACTATCATGGAATCTAGAAATGCTTCATTTTTCGAGGATATCTTTCCAAGTAAGGAAAGAAATGAACAAGTTCCTCTCAAAAGAACATTTGATGAGTCTACGAGTAGTTCCAATCCCGGGGATGAAGAACCACGTCGTAGCAAAAGGGCAAGAGTTCCAAAATCATTTGGTCCCGATTATGTATCTTATACATTAGAAGGGGAGCCAAGGACGATTAAGGAAGCTATGTCCAGTCCAGATGCTCAACTCTGGAAAGAGGCTATCAATAGTGAAATCGAGTCTATTTTGCACAACCATACCTGGGAGTTGGTTGATCTTCCAAAGGGAAGTAAGCCTTTAGGCTGTAAATGGATTCTGAAAAGAAAGTATAAGGCTGATGGAACTATTGATAAGTATAAGGCCCGTTTGGTAGTCAAAGGATACCGACAAACAGAAGGTCTTGATTTCTTCGATACTTATTCTCCAGTAACGAGAATAACATCCATAAGATTATTCATCGCTATTGCTGCGCTGCATAACCTTGAGATACATCAAATGGATGTTAAGACTGCGTTTCTGAACGGAGAATTAGAAGAAGAAATATACATGGAACAACCCGAGGGGTATGTTGCTCCTGGAAAGGAGAAGAAAGTGTGTAAACTTGTAAAGTCGCTATACGGACTTAAACAAGCGCCAAAGCAGTGGCATGAAAAATTTGATAGCACAATGTTATCAAATGGTTTCAAGATCAACGAGTGTAATAAGTGCGTGTATGTTAGACAAACACATAACGCATACGTCATAGTGTGTCTATATGTAGATGACATGTTGATAATGGGTAGTAATCATGAAATTATCATGAATACTAAAGGAATGTTAAAGAAGAACTTTGACATGAAGGATATGGGACTTGCAGACGTCATCTTAGGGATTAAAATCCTGAGGACTTCTGAAGGACTAGTCTTATCACAATCTCATTACGTTGAGACGGTTTTGGAAAAGTTCATTCCGAGTGATAGTGCACCAGTTAAGACGCCAGTGGACTTGAGCGTTCATTTACGCAAGAACCATGGCGAACCCGTATCACAGTTAGAATATGCTAGGGTCATTGGGAGTCTGATGTATATCATGAACTGTACTCGCCCTGATCTAGCTTATTCTATGAGCAAGTTGAGTAGGTTCACAAGTAATCCAAGTGAAGAGCATTGGAATGCTTTAACTAGAGTTCTTAAGTATTTAAAGTATACTAAAGAATATGGATTACACTACTCAAGATATCCAGCTGTAATAGAGGGATACAGCGATGCTAATTGGATATCAGACACGAACGACTCTAAGTCCACAAGTGGATATGTATTTACCGTTGGTGGAGGAGCAGTGTCGTGGAAATCTTCTAAGCAAACTTGCATAGCCGTTCCACGATGGAATCAGAATTCATAGCTTTAGATAAAGCTGGTGAAGAAGCTGAGTGGCTAAGAAATTTCTTAGAAGATGTTCCCTGTTGGGAAAAACCTGCGCCTCCGATTTTGATTCATTGCGACTGTATGTCGGCAATTGGGAGGGCTCAGAGTAGTATGTATAATGGTAAGTCTAGACATATTCGTCGTAGGCATAATACCATTAAGCAGTTGATCTCTAACGGGATTATTTCCATTGATTATGTGAAATCAAAGGAGAATATTGCAGATCCTTTGACGAAAGGATTGCCTAGAGATCAAATATACTGCCTATCAAGAGGAATGGGATTAAAGTCTTCAATTTAAGAATAGACACAGCGGAAACCCAACCATGTTGACTGGAGATCCCAAGATCATGGTTCAATGGGAAAACTAAGTTGTGAACATTCAGTGAGGCACTTAAGAGTTAATTAATAAACTCTAAACCCATTGCCTAGGATAAAGAAGTGCAACCTGCAAGTTGTAGCAAAAGGTTAAGCCGGACTTTTAATGATTCCTATACTGTCTAAATGAAGTGGAGTATGGCAGGATACTCTTAATTAGGAAGTCACCTATGTAAGTGTGAGGTGTAGGCCGCCTCAACATTGAGTAAAATGTAAACACTTCTGAAACCAAGAGGGGGTGCCACGGCCAAAATGGACCCAACCGTGAGAACTGAAAAACTGCTGAAAGTTTATTATGTGAATATTGTTGTCTAGATTTACACGAACGGCTGACCAATTCAAGACATCACGTTCATTGGAGAGCCTAGTAAATCCGATGATATTTCACTAGGAAAGGTTCAAAGCCAAAAGCTACCTCTTTTGATGTGATAAACTTTCAATCGAAATCTCAAGAGCATGCATTGCATTAATTTCATTCGTGTGGGGGATTGTTGGATAAAATGGTACAAATTGTGGTTGAGTACGAAATTCGAACGCCGTTAGTATCCGGATACTTAAGATTATTGGATAATCTTAATCTACGTTCCGAGTAGATGAGTTTAGCATTTCGAATTTCTCTAATCGGAACGAATGAGAAATTAAGTGCTAAATTGAAGGGTTTGAATTGTGTATCCCATATTTTGATATAATTTTATTTAATATGTCATGCATATATCATGAATGACACAACACATTTTAATGGAAAATATGTCATGAATACATCATGAATGACATATGAGCACTTCAAGGTGGTGGAGCATCTTGGATGGCTAAGATTTGATCTTAGAAATGGATGGTGTGGATTGATTCTTATGGAAATGGATTTTGCCTATAAATAGCAACCATTCCAACCATTTTGAAACACACCAACTCAAAACACAACATATTTCTCTCTAAGTGTTCTTGAGTTTTATAAAACCATCTTCATCTTTTTCTTGAGATTTCAACAGTAAATTAAGTTCGTAGTTTTCTGAAATTGAAGTGGTTTAATCTTCAGAAAAAGAATATCGTTGTATCTTGGGACACTTGTTGCAAGAACTCGTACCACCAAGGCGGGGCAATTTAGTGTTAAGGATAGAGAGTTCTCTCTCGCCTCGATATAATCTTTCTTTGTTATTATCAATTTGATACGTTTGTGAAGTTTTGAAACAACACTTTTATATTGATCACAGACACACACACACATATATATATATACATATATATACATACTTGCGTGTTCTTCAAAAATCACTTGGTGAGCAGCGAGGACGTATGATCATACATGTGGTGTTGTACATATTTTAATGTATGTGAGCTAAGCAGAATTTTGCTTCGTAGACTAATAAATTAAAGGGTTACTCAATGGTCCTCGTGTGAAGACATTGTGTCACTTTAGTCCCTCATGTCAAACAATTGGCACTTCCGTCCCTCATGTCAAACAATTGGCACTTCCATCCCTCATGTCACTAAGTTGTATCAGATTGGTCCTTTCTTGCAATTTCTGACCATTTTATCCTGGTGAAACATGCGCGTGAAACACACACATCTCAAGCAGGGGCTTTTTCGTCTTTTAAATAGTAGATGAAATGTCCATTATCATTTATTTTGGCTTATTAAAAAAGGAGCAACATTGCAAGTTATTTGTAGACTGTATTCTTATATATAATATTTTAGTAATTTCATGTTAAGTTAATTGCAAGAATTAGTTTTTATTAATTAAAAATAAATGTACCAGATAATTTAACACTTATACTCTTTTTAAAATTATGGACCTATAGAGAAGTTCAATCACAAATGAGAGAAGCTAATGGCCCACGTGGATATACATATATAAGGGAAAACCCCCAAAAAATTCTATATTCATGAAAACTATAAGATTGCGCCATAATCCAATTTATGCGACAAAACTTCAACTTAAAATTGAGTTAATAAGATGATAAAAGAATATATGAAAGCAGAATGATGAAAACTTACAAATAGATTCATTATTTAGTATTTAAATTACAAAATTAACAATAATAAATAATTAGGAAGAAAATCAATCCATGTAATTAGCTATTGAAAGGACTAAAAAGAGTAAATGGTAAATTAAGCATTTTTTTTTCTCATTTGGATCTTCTCGTCACATATGACAAATAAGCCGGATGATATTAAAACTCCATGAAGTACTTTAGGAGCTCCAATTTTAATTTGTATATTAAAATATGACAGCAATGCTCATACTTAAAACAATATAAACTTTAAAATTGAATTCCAAAATTATCTTTATGCAATCTAACAAGTTACTATTATGTAATAGATATTATCTTCACCTATGATGCACAGATACTCCTAAAAATAACATAATACAGTTTCGGACACTTGGGGGGACACAGATAAGCCCCAGACGCGACCCCGATACGTGTCAAACGCGCTAGGTGGAGTGTCCGCAAATCAAATAAAAAAGAAAAGAAAGGGACACGGTGTCAGACGCCGTTAGGGACGTGTCCGACACGTTTCAGACACGGCGAGGATTATTTTTATATTTTCAAAACTTGGGGGCCTAAATCACTAACATGAATAACTTAACTAAAACCAAAAATTAGATAACACCTCTTTTCTACAAAATAGCTTACGTACAACATCTTTCCCTCTTTCATTCTTACTTCTTTTAGCCCTAGAATCAAAATTAAAAATGCAATCCAATCTTTTCTTTACCATTTTAATTTTCTTTTAGTTTGAGATAATAGCTCTAACTTCAAAGTAATAATTTATGCTTTTTCCCATTCAATTCTAAGGGGTTGGGCTTGCATTTGTGTAAGTTTTGATTTTTCATTAATCATTACTTTGTTTTGTTTTTGTACATCATTAATTGTATGTATGTATATATATATATATATATATAATATAGCCGTATCTCTGCCGTGTCGTATCCTAAAATTTCTGAAAATTCGTGTCGCAGTGTCCGTATCGTATGGATCATATCCGTATCCCCGTATCCGTGCAACCAAGATCTTCACTACTTTATCATATTAAATAATAAATACATAAATTAAAAATTGAATAATTCTGAAACTTATATATGAAAAACCTGAAATGTAAGCCCATGATGAGTTTTTTTTAGCATAATCACAGAATAATGTGTATAATACATATCATTTGCACTACTTGTATATGCATATAGGTATGTCTATTCCAGTATTATGCTTTTGTAAACCAATTGTTTAACGAAATTATTAAGAGAGTGAAAAGATTGAAAACATTATAAGCAGACAAATTTCATCTTCTAAAAGCCTTTCACATTAGACATTTTACTAAAAAAATGGTGTGCTTGTCAATTGTTTTGAGAGATAAATAAAAATGGAGCTCTTACAGTAATATATAAATCTCCAATATCAAATTGAGCTACAAAAATTTTCAAGCATAATATTATTATGTAAAAGAACATTAGATATAAGTAATTTAACTGAATTATGAATATTTCTAATCAAATTAGTTATGGACCATATATTATTCGTTGATGAATGTTATGTTTTGTATATTTTGCTTACAAAATGGCTATCAAGTTAAAAGTCTTTTCTTTTTTTTTCAATAATACAGATATAAAATAAAAGCTAAGTAATGTTACTGAACAAACTAAAATAAATAAAAAATATCAATTGATCAAACTAGATTTAGTATATATAATAGGATAGTGCACACTTTAGTGTTATATTGAATTGTGGATTACCATCATAAATTTTTCTATTAACATAATAAAATGTATATATCACAACTTTTATCTTATAACTATCAAGTTTTTTTTATTTATATATGTCTATGATGTATTACTATATGATACAAAATTTCATTTTCATACTGAAAATGAGCAAAAAATGCACTTTAGTTTGAAACATAGGGGTGCACACTCAATCACAATCATTGTAGAGTTTCACATTTAATCTCATATGATAAAATTCTTAAGCATAGTGAGTTCTTTCCATTAAAAAATGGAAAAAAGTCATAAGTCAACTTCTGACAATTGCTTAAACCTCTTGAATTATGTAAAACTAACAAAAATTTCATTATTTAAAAAGAAAAAGAAATACAAGATTGAGGAAGTTCTGTGTTACATAAATTCAAAGATTGAGTCGGATGGAAAAGGCCAGAGAGGGTGGTGTGACGCAGTTGGGGAGAGAAGAAAAGGGAGGCAGTGTCAAAGATGGTGGTGGCGACGTAGTTGGGGAGAGAAGAAAGGGGAGGACAAGTAGTGATTGTGCTGGATATAGTGGTTGCAGTGCAAGTGGGGAGTGATGAAGGCATAGGTGGAGCGTGGTGGGGGATGAACTAGGTCTAGGAAGCAGGCTAGGGTAGGACATGATAGAGCTAGTGAGACAAGGTGAGATTGGGATTTTTTTTTTTTTTTTTGTGCAAATTTTACATGATTCAGGAAGGGTTATGCAACTTTAAGAAGTTAACTAACAGCTTTTGTAATAAGAGAACTCAATGTGTTCCAAAATTTAATCTCATGATACTAGATGTGAAAGTCCTATAAAGATTGAGACTAAAAGTACACAACTGGCTATCTTATAGGAACAAAAATATATCTTACCTAAAAATTAAATTAAAAATACACAGTAGACCACGGGCAACGCGCGTGAACAAGCATCATATTTTCTTGATATCTTAACTATTAGACTCGAAGTTCTCACCCTATACAAAATTGGGCAGATCATCATCGTATATATAGTTATATACGACTCTAGTACTCGAAGTGTTCACCATTATTGAACTATGTTAGACTTAATACTCAAGTAGGTACATAGGCACCTTGGTAGTTAGCCTGTAGTCCCAATATTTTATCAGTGAATTCGTGTATGATACAAAAAACATTTTTGAGTTGATTCGTTCATTCCAAAATCGACCGAAATCAAGTCTCAAACCACCTCTTTTTCTTTCTTTGACCAATACTAATGTTCATCAAAGTCACTATCTTAGATTTTTTCTAAAAAGGTCACTATTTTAGAAGCTAATATAATTTGCAAAAGTCCAACTCTTTTGGATTGTTTGTTGCTTTCCAACACTCCTTTTTTCTGTTTCTTTTTTCTTGGTCTTCCTTTACGTAGCAATATTACCTAGCCCAATGACCACGCCGAGTCTACTACCATTTTCATATTACCATGGGAGATTATGCAATAGTGCACAACCCCTCGCCTCGCCTGTACAGAAAGCAAAATGAAAGAGCAAAAAATTAAGGGAGATTGATATGCCTAATAAAGTTAAATAACCAAAATATCCTCAACACCCTACATCGGGATAAATCCTAGCATGACTTTAACGAGTGTTCTTTAATTTCAAAGAGTTCCCAACCTGGACCTGGATCAAACCCAATGCTAACACTGACATACGAAGGCCCGAAATGTGTGTGTGTGTGTGTGTGTGTTTGAGAGAGAGAGAGAGAGAGAGTGTACATAAGCCATCTTTATTAATATCTTAGTCGTTTCATAGATTTTCAAGCATCAATAAATGTCAGGAAATAAGCTTAACTGATATCTAATAGCTTTTGATATATTTTGAAGTGTGGAACGAAATTGTTGAGAAAGAGTCTAATAAGTTCTCTAAAGATATGAATTATTGCTGAATTCCTATCAAACACATCATCTTGGAAGTTGTATACTTTAAAAAGATCCATTTTTTTCTTCCATAAGAAGAGTATTTTAATGAGTAGAAAAATGCCAATGAAAAAATACTTAGTAAAATTTCATATGAAAAATTTAAAAACCGGGTCCCATTCCGTGATGTAGCAATGTCACCTAATACATTGATCCAGTCAAGTCTTCTACCTTTCACTATATTTTAAAGAACAAAATTTATATTATTAAAGAGCACATCTCTTTTATGATTCTTCTAATGTGGAGCCACCTCTTGTTTAATTAACACTATAAGCTTATCAAAATCCAAGTAAACGAAGACTTGAATCGGTATTCAAATCTCCATCCTCAGATTTTGAGCTAAACAGGCATCTATAATTTGAAGAAAGCACAACTTTTTTTCTTTTCTATTGAAGTAAGCATAAACTAGCATTCATTTGTTGCAGTACTATATCAATTTCTGCGACCATCGAAGATCGATTCGCACTTGTGCTTCTTCACATGCGATTTGTCTGAGGTAAATCTATCATTTCTTTTCTATTTCTTCATAGTAATTTTCAGTTTGCTACCATTATTATACTTAATAATAATGTGTTTGTGTTACAATACATACTTTGTAAACTGTAAACTTCATTAAAATTTTCACATATTGTGATGAAGAGGGATGGACTGACTAATTTCTTATTTTTGGAAATACTCATGAATGAAGATTACCTCTGCTCTTGTCAATTAAACCAGCAAGAATTGTTTCTTCCTATCGCGAAAAGTCGAGCTAACCGGAATGGCAGAGACTGCGGTATCCTTGTTGTTTAACCAAGTTTCGATCTGGCTTCAAGAAGAGCGAAAATTGCTAGGAGGACTCAGAGAGGAAGTTGAGTATATTTGTGGTGAAATGGGGCAGATGAGGGCATTCCTAAGAGTTGCTGATGCCAAAGAAGATAGTGATCCCCATCTCAAAGAATGGGTCAGGCAAGTGCGAGAAATTTCTTATGACACCGAAGATGTTCTTGACAGATACATGCTTCGATTTGCCCATCATGATGCATACGGATTCAGTGCCTTCAAAAAAATTTACGATTTAATAAAAAATTTGAAAGCGAGACATCAAATAGCTTCAGATATTGAAAGAATCAAACTTAGAGTAGCAAATGTTTCCAATAGTCAGCAGATGTACAAAGACATGGGTCCATACTCAAGCTCTTCCCTCGTCACCAACACATTGTATGATGGTCGAGGCGATGCACTATTACTGGAAGAAGCGGAAGTTGTGGGCTTTGAAAAGCCAAAGAAACAGCTTCTTGAGTGGCTTCGGTCTACTGATTATGGGCTTCAAGTGATTTCAGTGGTTGGTATGGCAGGGTTGGGCAAAACAACTTTGGTTAAAAAGGTGTATGATAATATATCAATGAAAATGCATTTCGTTCACCTTGTGTGGATAACTGTTTCAGAGTCGTTCAAGGTTGAGCATCTTCTGCAGGACATGATTAATCAACTCTTAGATGAGATTAAACAACCACCACCCCAAGGATTGGAAGACATGAATGCTAATGGGATGAGAGAATACGTTTATAATTTTCTTCGAAATAGAAATTACGTAATTGTTCTTGATGATATTTGGAGACTAGATGCATGGGAAGCTATTAGATATGCATTTCCAAGAAGCAATACCAGTGGTCGGGGTTGCATCATCATCACCACGCGCTATAATAACATAGCCAAAGCTGCTTCTGACGAGAGTAATGGTCATGTCTATAGCTTGGAGCCTTTAGCTGCAAAAGAGGCGAAGAAGTTATTTTACAGAAAGGCGTTTCAAGGAAAGCAATGCCCTTATTATTTAAATGAAATTTCTGAAAACATCTTAAAGAGATGTGAGGGATTGCCGCTTGCCATCGTTGTAATTGGTGGTCTCCTACATACCAAGAACAATAGAATTGATGAATGGGAACTGTTTAATCGGAGTCTATGTTCTGAATTAAAAGAAGATAATCTTAAGAGGATATGGACGTTACTCTCTCTCAGTTTTTATGATTTGCCTTACTATTTGAAAGCCTGCTTCCTATACCTTGGTATTTTTCCAGAAGATCAATTGCTCGAGAAAGCCACAGTAATTCGTCTGTGGATAGCAGAAAGATTCGTGGAGGCAAAGCAAGGGAAGACAATGGAAGAAACAGCGGAGGGCTACCTTAATGAGCTCTTCAATAGAAGTCTAATCCAAGTAGCTGAGACATCTAACGATGGAAGGCCAAGAAACTTCCATATACATGACCTTTTACGAGAATACATTATTTCAAAGTCATTGGAACAGAACATGGTAGTTGTTCACAATCAAGGAAGGCCTGACAAAATTCACAATTCTATTAGCTGCACACAACAACCATGCAAGTTTGAATATCTTCGTTCTCTACTATTTTTTGGCTCCGTAGATTCGGAGTGCGGACCAATCTTATACAAAGTATTACGAAGCGGGTGTAAATTGCTAAAGGTGTTGAATTTGAGAAAAGCTCCATTAGAAATCATACCAAATGAAGTTTTCAAATGCTATCATCTTGAATATCTAAGTCTAAGAGATACAGAAGTCAAACTCATTCCAAAAGCAATAGGTAATCTTCGAAAACTAGAGACGTTAGATCTCAAGAGATCGAGGGTGACTGAATTGCCTATCGAAATCCTAAAGCTTCAAAGACTGCAATATCTCTTAGTGTACAGATATAAAGTTGACTATGGCTACATACAATTCGATAATATACAAAGCTTTAAAGCTCCATATGAGATAGGAAAGTTATTGTCTTTGCAAAAGCTTTGCTATATAGATGCAGGAAGCGGAGTTAACGGAGTAAAAATAGTGAGCGAAATAGGTAAACTAACTGAATTGCAGAGATTATGCATCACGAAGCTAAAAAGAGAAGATGGATTGGACCTTTGCTCTTCCCTCGCAAAGCTCACTAAGCTACGCTCGTTATGCATTTACTCAATCGACGAGAGTGAAGTCATCGACTTGCAACATTCTCAGTCTCCTCCTTTCACCTTGTCATTTCTTCGAACACTCGTGCTGCAAGGATGTTTGGAGAGGGTACCTCATTGGATACCTTCTCTTAACGCACTCACAGACTTACGTCTGAGATGGAGCAGATTAAAGGAGGATCCCCTACAATATCTTCAGGGTTTGCCCAATTTGCAAGTCCTATCAATACATTATGCTTATGAAGGCGAAGAATTGAGTTTCAAAGCTGGAGGCTTTCAAAAGCTGAAGGAATTGTCAGTTACGAGATTGTTTGGATTGAGATGGATGAGAGTGGAGAAGGGTTCCATGGCCCGACTCAACAAAATGACTGTGACGAATTGTAAGGAGATGACGGAGGTGCCTGTGGGAATTGAGCATTTGAGCGAGGTTGAATATGTGGATTTTAGAGATATGGCGGAGGAATTTGTGGAGAGATTGTATGAAGATAAGAGAATAGAGGGCGATCGGTGGAAGCTAAAGCATGTTCATGGCGGAGTTAGGGTTGTCAATTGGGAAGATGATGAGTGGAAAGTGAGGCTGTTGTAGAGAATTTAAGGTGATGTGGACTGTGTTTTTTGTTGCTCGAATGTTTTCTTCTCTTGTGTGATCAAAGCCAATGGTGATAATAAATTTCATTTTTGATGTTATTTACTTTGATTTAATCGAAATCCATTTCAATTGTTTTCTAAAATGTGTCTGGTATGAGCCAATGTTTTAAAATTCGACAGAACCGAAAAATCTATCAGTTCAAGTGTTATTGCCCCAATTGTGATCGAACTAGTGATATCATAATTATGATATAAATTAATTTTGATTAATTAATCTGATTTTTGAACTTTTTTTAATAATTTAATATAATGAATACTAAAAGCCTGCTTACATTTTTACACATGTAAAAACATTGTGTATGCTCTTCACCTGTTACTTCACTCCAAGAACCTTTTACACTCATTTAAACAGTCGCGCACACATTAATAACTTTCTTAAAGCTTACAAATGAATATATATATATATATATATATATATATATATACACACACATACAACTTCATACGAAATTACCAAAAAAAAACAGAAATTACAAATCCATACACAAAATCAAGGGAAAATGAAGTCGAGAAAATACGTATATGATGCAGCGTGAGAGACAGAGACGGATGGAGGGAGAAAAATTCAATGTTGCTCATCTCTGCTCAGGCTTGGCCACTGCGTACTCGTTTTCTCAATACTTGATTAGAAGAAAATTAGTATTTTCCAGATCTAACAGATTATTTGTGCTTGGTTGTTGCTGCTCGTTTTCTCAATACTAGATTAGAAGAAAAATTAGTGTTTTTCAGATTTAACAGGGTATTTGGACGATTTATGCATCTCGGGCGGTTTGGGTGACCCGGTATCGGTTCACACGGGTCACTAGTCCAACCGTGGTTCTACTGATTTTGGGGAACTACAGGGTCGAAGGTTCTAACTAGCTCATTTAACGGCCCGATCAGACCTGCCGATTCGGGTCAGTTTTTAAAAAACTGGTTTCAGCATGTTCCCAAAGTAATGGATTCCTTTTGAGCAAAAAACGCAGCGGGAGAATTGAGGATTCCTAAAGTCGAATCACTTTAGCGTGGTTTGATGATTTTCAAAGGTTTTACAAGAATAAACGAAATTGAGTACCTTTTTGGATTTCGTTTTCTTGAATTCGCGTAACATCAACTCTCCTAGAATTCCTGTCTCCAAAGATTCACGCGAAACGAGCCTTTCAAAGATCCCCGAAAACTCTCCTCCTGGTGGTGGTGGTGGACAGCTAGAGAGAGTAGTAGGGTAGAAGTTTCCTTCTTTTTGTGTTATGCAATTAGGGTTGAGAGTCTTGTTGCAGTTGGAGATTAAATTAAATATTTAATTTATTGATTTACCATTAAATCAATCCGTCGAATTAATTTTATCTCTCTAAAAGATTAACACAAAATGACTTCCTGTTCGTTTATTATAGCGCGACTCTTTAGGTTAGTCTCAATTGGCAATGAGAGGAATTACCATAGGATGTGAGTGTCACCTAACCAGTCCCGTGACTCACATCGTAACCCAATTGAGTAAGAAATGAACGAATCATTTACGAACCTCTAGACCATAAATACCTTATGTGTATAAACCCTTCACTGACGTATCCCGATCAAGTGAGAGTCATGGTATATGTCAAACTCACTAAACTTGATATTGTTCATTAAATCATAGCATAATGAAATTACCAAACTACCCTCCATGTATCACATGAGTTAGTTTCATTGCTTTGGCCAAAGACTTATAATTTTATTTGTCTATGATCGCATAGGATACTTTCTCATTTACTATCGAGACAGTGAATCTCATCTTGGCGATCACTTTACAAGTGCTACTTGACTCATTGAGATCGCACTTCGAGGTCAGCCTTACCAAAGGGTGATTTCGGCCTAACTACTCTAGTAACAGATTCAATAGTACAATTACATTGATCATAACCCCTCAGGTCTAAGGCTCACACATACTATTATGATTAGTAATCCAATCATTGACAGTCACTGAGTAAATACTCAATTGATCAGATTACTGCGAGCCGTGTTCGAATAAACCAATTCCATTGGTATATCTATGACACGTGTTCTCACTATCCCATAGTGTTCGACTGACACTCTTTGTCAGAGCAAGTGTCATACAAGTCGAATCTTAATGCCCAATTAAGATTCCTTGACTTGCGAACCCTCTTAAGTGATCAAGAGTCAGACTCTTCCCGTGCCACTTCTTTATTCCATAAAGGGCGAAGAGTCGACCTCGATACACATGGACTGCTTGTTCAATACTTATTAATGTCATGAAGCTTTTATATGGACAAAAGAATAAATGCCTTTATTAAAGATAAGTTCGTACAACATAATTGGATACCTTATACAATCTATTTGTCCCCATTGACATCTAGGGCATATACGTAACAATTTAGGTCATACAATTTTGATATCAAATCAGCTACGTAACCTTTTATTTTTTTTCTAGATAATCGGTTATATGTATCAATTACATCATGGACGTGAACCACCAATCAACATGTAGCACTAATACTAATTTACAACAACTACCAATAAAGTAGAAAAAGACTAACACATAAGTAGAAATAAAACCCAAGATCTCTAATATCTTGGGGCATCAATTTCGCCAGTAGTACTAGGCCTCATCTACAATCAGTCGTTGTGATTTTATAAATATGTTTTTTTGTGATTTTCATAAATTTTCTTAATTATTTTCTGAATTTTATTGAATCTCAAATTTAAAATTCTGTTGAATTTCAAATTTATTTTTTTTATTTCTGAATTTTTATGGATTTCTTTTTATTTTCAGAAATTTTATAATTAATTATGATGTCTTTATGATTTTTTTCATAATTTTAATATTTAATTCTAATTTGTTTGATCCAATGGCTGAGATTAAATGAGAATAAAGATAAGGTTTATTAAAACTAGGGGTATAACGGTCATACAATACAAAAAAGTAACGCTGTTAGTGTGCACTAAAGGAAAGGGAGAGTGTGCAAACTAAATAATAACACAGTGCTATATAAGGCAATATTTGGCTATATTTTCAACGTAAATGAATTTCGTGCAATTTTCGTATTTCACAGGGTTATGTTATGCAATTTTCCCTCATAAAATTATATACTACCTGTTTTACCCTTAAATTTTATTTCTTTTCTATTTTTTTACTTTTTCTTTCATTCCTTTCTTCTTTTTATTAAATAGAAAAAAGAAAGAAATAGAAACTTAACTTGTAAATTTTTTTATTTAACGATAATTCTAATAATAATATTTTTTAATTAAAAAAATAGTTATAACAAATAATATACTAAGCTTATTTTAAATAAACTTTTAAACATCTGGTTTTTCAGTTATCTTTTTGTAATTCTCGAATTATATTTTTAATATTCAAATAATCTTTTAATAAATTAATAGTGCTTTATTTTATTTTATATTCTTATTAATAACAAAAAGTTTATACCTTTTTATTGACTATTACAAATAAATAAAAAATAAAAATTTAAATAATAATTTTTCTTTAATCTGTTTGCTCACAGAGCCATATATGACTATGGAGTAGATGGCGTCATTAGGAAATAAAGAGGTTCTACATATTATTTTGATAACTGAGGTATCTCATATTTGTGTCCATTGTCATATTAGATTTTTCAAATCATAATTTTTTCGCTAGTGAATGTTTAAATTTTTTTTATATTTATTTGGTTTCTTGTTCGCCTTCTTCTACTTAAAACAAAAAAGAGACAAATTGGCTAAATAGAGCGGGAGTTTGAAATTAAAAAGAAATTATTCTTTCAATTTTTAGATTTTCATTTATAAGCAATAATGTAAAACTATAAAGATACCATTTTTAAAAACACTACTAATTTGTTAGAACTTGTTTGGAACATTAAAAATATAATTCAAGAACCACATAATGATAATTGTGAAACCAAATATTTTAGCTTATTGAAATAAGTTTAATACATTATTTGTTATACCTATTTCTTAACTAAAAATAATTAATCATTCGGATTATTTGTAAATAAGAATTTTCATGAGCTTAATTCTATTTCTTTCTTTTTCGATCGATTTAATAAGAAAAAGGAAAAAAAATTAAAAGAAAAGTAATAAATAGTCAAAAAAAGAAAAATTAAGGGTAAAATAGGTGTCATATAAAAAAATTCATACATATGGGAGGTGGATGCCGAAATTTAATACATAAAGGAGGTCTTTGCCAAAGTGCAATACCTCAGGGGAGGTGGATGCAAATAACCCTATTTTTAGTTAACAAGACAATTAAAAAAAAAAACTTGAATCGTAAACAACTCTAATTTTTCTTACTTCTTTTATCTTTTCTTCTAAATTTATTAAGCTTGGGATTAATAAGCACTTGTCCAAAACCTATAAATAATTATTGATAAGGAAAAATATACAAGACATTAATAAATCCACACATGAGAAAAGTCGAACATCACTCTATTACTTAGAATTTATCCACCTTAAGGTATACATACAATGATATTATTAGTGTTAATAATGATTACTTTATATTATATAGTAAATGTATGTATTCTAAGTTAATCATGTCATATTTACAATTAAACCATCTATTAGCTTTTAAGTTCTCGAGAACTAATTGACTAATACTAATTAGCTTTTAATCACGACATTATGAGCTCAATGTGCCCATTATTTGGTGTACCCTCTAATTGACCGTGTAATTCGCTTGATATTGACTCTTCTTGTGACCACGGCAGCGACTGAAAGGTTCTCCTTGCCATGTAATTAGTGAAAAATAGACTGAGAAACAAAATTGAACATAAACTCCATCACAAATGAATTTTATGATGTACATTATCGTTGTTTACAACTTCCATAAACTTTTTAAAAATGACTTATACATTTTGAAATTATTGTAAGTTTGTTGAAAGTTAATTTTATTTTTTCTTACACGTAATAGTTGTTATTTTACTTATTTAATAAAACTAAATAAGTTTAAGTATATACATATAACTATTGTTTAAAAAAAATTGAACGTTAACTCTGCCCCCAAACATTCATTCCTGGATCTGTCCCTGCCCGAGTGGCCTCGGAAGTTAAGGGCTTGATGGCAATAGGGGCTTCATTAAATTGTTTTTTTTTTTTTGTGTGATGAAGGGGGCACCCTAACTATTTAGTCCGACAAACCCGGACCTATAGTCATATCTCGTGGCCACTTTAGACCGGCCATATCATGTTCATGTAATATCATCAGCGTTTGTTCCAAAGGTTCACCCAGCTCCCTGTTCTGATTAACACCTGATTTGGCTAAAAAATTCGCAATTTTATTAGCTTCACGAGGTATATGTTGCAACCTCACTTCCCACTCCTTCTTGAGCATGTCTCGAATACTTTGAATAATCGGAAAACATTGATGCGCATACGAGGCTTCGTCAATACTTTGTAGCGCCTCGAGACAATCAGTCTCAATCATAATCCTCTTGAACTTTTCTCTCCACGCAAATCGGATCCCCTTAAGAATAGCTACTAGCTCAGCTGCCAACAGACTTCTATCTTCCTCTTTTTCTTGAATGCCTTTAATCCATTTGCCCTGATAGTCTCGTGCAATAATGCCTATCCCTGTAGGGCCTATAGTTTCGTTCCTTTTTTGACAAACCGCTGCATCCACATTGATCTTGATAACACCTCGCGCCGGCTTATGCTAGCCGACCAAGTTAGTTTATGTTGTCATGTCCCAATTCCCTTTGGCAATATACTTTGCTGCTTCCACCCTTCGGCGAATCATGTTGATGTCAAGTTGTGGTAATACAATCTCCTCTCGATGGATCGCCTCATTCCGTGCCTGCCACAATAAATTCACTATTTCAGAAAAAGTAATATCCCATGCATCACACCATACATACCTGTTAATCGCCGAACTCAAATTCCAATCCACCCAATCTTTTGAATTGAGGGAGAAGAATTTATTGTGATGTCGCCGCTCAATAATGGATTTCCAAACCTCCGCTGCCCATGAACAATCACGAAGTGCATGAAGCCCCGTTTCCTCTATATTACCGCATAACTTACATCTCGCATCGGTAGCAATACGGCGATGAAAAAGGAGCGAATTAGTCATCACTCTATCATGCCGTATTAGCCATAGCAGATACTTCCGTCTATGTGTACCCTTCATGTCCCATATTCTTTGCCATTTTTTACCATCATAATCAACATGGGGCTCTTCACTAACACTGCATGCATAACCACTCTGAACTGAGTAATTTCCGTTAGGCGTGTGGCACCACACTAGTGTATCCTCATGCAGATTGTTTTCTTCAAGGTTTACCATTCTTAATTCCTCTTTAATGTGGTCAGGCAATAAAATTAATTCTTGCCAATTCCAACCTATATTAGGTTGCCAGTAAGAGCTCACTTTTCTTGTCAACTCATGCCCATTCCCATGCATTTCGTGATATTGCTCAAGAGTTCCATTTCCTAACCATTCGTCAGTCCAGAATTTTATGGTGTTACCATTACCCACTTTCCATCTCATGCCCTTTTTGACTAACGGAATAGCAGCTCGTATACTACGCCAAGTGTGTGACGTAGTTCGCCGAGCTCTCGCTCTTTCCCTAAACACATATTTGTAGTGCATCACTTGAACCCATAACTTAGTGTCATCCGTCATTAACTGCCACGCAAGTTTACCCAAGAAAGCTAAGTTCATGTCCCGAGTCTTCCTTATCCCTAAACCTCCTTCCTTCTTGGTCATGCAAATCCGATTCCAAGCTATAAGATGCAATCGACGCTTGTCTTCTGAACCGCCCCATAAAAAGTTTCTATTTGCTCTATCAATTTCATCACTTATCCCTAACGGTATACGAGATGTCTGCATATGGTAATAAGGGATCGTTGACGTCACTGATGAGAGTGGTGCGCCCCGCCATTGAGAGATGCTTACTTTTCCATCCTTTAAGCCGACTTTTTACTTTAACTACCAAGCTAGCATAATCCTTCTTTCGAACACTCGAGTGATGCAGCGGGACCCCTAAATACTTGCCAAGGTCCTTCGTGACATTAAGATGTACCCGTCTTCCCAAAACCCGAGCCTCCTGTCCTGACACATTACCTGAGAAACTTTTATTTCGTTAAGGTGTACCCGTCTTCCCAAAACCCGGGTGATATATATAAAATTGGCTCGAGGCTCGTAGCCTCGTATCCTCGTATAGTTATATAGATCACTTATGGCTGAGGCTCGTAGGCTCGTTGCCTCGTATCTGCTAACGGTCAGCTAAAATTACCACTGTTATACGAGGTTTGGGCATCATAGAAGCATTTATACGAAAGGTCCTTAATGGCACCATAATTGCATAACACTACAAGATCCACGTGTTTTTAAGTGATCCGGGTCGGGTTGACCCGTGACCCGACCCTACGACCCAAGATCCTAACCCTTCATAGCACCACGTGTCATCATCTGTGTGAAACTCCTGTCACTATCAGATCCGTACAACATGAACATCTATAAATACCTCCTCTCAACACATATTTGGGGGGACAATCTCTAGTCCCAACTCTCTTGAGCTAGCATCGTATCCACTGATACCTTGACAATAGACTCGAAATACGTTCCCAATATACAAATTTGGGCTACTCAGCCTCGTAGGCATACGACCCAACGACCCTACATATACGACCTACACATACGACCCTACATAAACGACCCTACATATACGATCCTACGATACGACCCAAAAGGATACAAACCCATAAATATAACTTAAACTTTTAAACTACGTTATGACTTGATCCTCCAAGGAGGTACGTAGGCAGCTTGGACTAGAATCCGAGTGCAGTCATAAATTTATCATCACCACCTTCGTGTGCCATACGAAGCAACCCAGACTGAATCAGATCGATCCCCCAAAATCGAGCTAAATCACCGGGGCTTCATTAAATTGTATGAGAACTTTTATTTCGTTAAGTAGAACTAATCGGGCCGACCATTACGGAAATAGTTTAGACTTTAAAATGGACCTAGCCCAACCTTTGGCATGTCTCTCAAACATCGTTTCGTGTAAGATATTTTATCAATTATGTTTTTTAGCTCCCTAATAACTTTATGCATTTTTCAATTAAACCATATCTCATTTAATCATTATCATATTTTAAGACCTTTTTTAATTAAAATAGGCTGAGATACCCTAATGATCTAACTCGACAAACCCGGATTAAGAATCGTAGATCTAGTCCAAGCTAAGTAAGACCTGGACGATCTCGTTCCATCATTTCACGAACCACCGGCGGTGCCCCGTCTAATATTGAGCCATTTGATTAAGCTCAAACTGGTTTTAAATCTGACGACATTGTCCCAAATCCACAAAGCTTCGTTATCTGTTAAAGGTAACTCTAGATAATCATAATATTACGACAGTTTACTAACAATTTTCTTATCAATCCACTTGTGCAAATGCGAAAGTCAAACAAGTAATCGTATGACAAATAATTTATAATTGTGGTTGTGTGTAGACATATTTATTTATTTTTAATAAGTGAACTTTGATTTTAATTACAATTTGCAATAATTTTAGGACTTTGGGGGATAGTTAGCTAGATAGTATTCTAAATTAATTATATATATGTCAATTTCGTTGGATTGTCAAAATTAAAATGGTACTATCGTTGGCAACACTGAAAGTAAGGTCGGTACTGATGTAGATTTCGAGGCAGTTAGTTTAAGAAAATTTCGGTGGAAATTTTCAAAATATCTTAAATTTCGGCTTTGATCCTAAAAGGTCCTGAAAATTTTAAATGAAATTTTGGATATCTTTAAGACAGTTATGTATCTTTTTCATTAATAATAATGTATAGATGAAATTTATATAGCGAGTTTTGTTAATTATTGTGATTAAAAACTGTTTCAAAAATATAAAATAAGTTGGAACTTTATAGTAAACTAATGACTAAATCTCATAATAACTCCATTAAAGTAAAAGATATACAATTTCGATAAAGTATATAATTCGAAACCATATGAGCGACTTTTAGGAGGATCAAATAGGTATGGTCCCAAAGAAATAACAAGAATATTTAAAATTAAATTTTATATAATAAAATTAAACATGAAATAGTTAAATAAAATATAGATAATTTAATATTTATTCAAATTTCGAGAAATTTTGGGTTTCAATGAAATTTCGGAAAATTTCAGACTTTGATTAAATTTCAGAAGATATTTTGCAAAATGATTCTAATATTATTTGAAATTTTGGAAAATTTCAAATTTCGATTAAAATTTCGTGTTTCAGTGAATATTCTGCAAAATCGGATCGAGTGGGATTCGTTTCAGGACCCTAGGAAATCCGAAATTTTCGATCAAAATTTCGTGTTTCGATGGAAACGTAAGACCATAAGTGAAGCCTGAAAGCAATTCATTTTTCATATTCTAATCATCTGTGTTTATACACATAAGAAGAACTAATAATCAGGTAATATAAGATTTGAACTGGTACTGAGCACCGTTTGCATCTATGAAAAATTAGAAAAATAATTCGACCTCGCATAATCCTCGCGTGCTGAATGGTGATGATGGAGGTGACTGCTAGGAAGTAGGAAGGTTATGAGCTCTGATTGAGGTAACTAATTAAAGCTGAAAAACTATTTGGATAAGTGCTTTGTCTGATGGCCCTTTCCAATCCCATCACCATCAAAATGACGCAACAATATTTCCCGGTACACACTCAATTGACCAGGCCCAATCTTCAACATACGAAAATACCTAGAAGAGCACATTGATATTGTATTCTTTTATAGATGAGTCATTAACTTATAATTTAATTAATCAAAGTAAACGACAATCGAACCAATATATATGATGGGGGCGAAATTCTGTGTTTGCAATTATCCCTTCCTCTTCTTCAGTAGAGTCGTCACATTAACAAAGGTATGTAATTTGCCCGTTAGAACACTTTTATCGACCTCTCTGCTTGGTTTTACATCTTTTGCTTGCATACCAGGTTTCCTCATAAAATATATATGCGCCTTTTAAAGCATGTGATCAAGAGATACAGCCTAAAGGCACCACATATATAGGCAATATATATATATATATATATATATATATATATAAGCTATAACGCTGCTAGCTGCTGCTCCATACTAAATATCAAGTATCATGGAGTAAAATTGATTTCTTTTTTGCAGCAGTTTAATTTCAGTTAAGAGAAGATTGTATTTTTGTGCATCTACATCCACTAGAGGTAAGGTATGCTCCATGCAGTTCTTCATGATGCTAAATTTCTTTATTCTTCTTGATCATGTATAGGACACTTAACCATCCCTAACGTTTAGTCTTTATCAACACACTTCCTTTTCTCCCGAATTAAAGTTACAAAGCGTGGATTTAGGGGGTCCTGAGACACTGCTTCCTCTAGACATCCCAACCCTTCATTGTACGTGAATCCATCTGAACTCCATACTTAGTAGGATTGGGAATTTGGGATGTTCAGAAATTTAGATGTCCCATGAGTCAATAAGTATCACTCAAGTTATACTGAAATTTGTCGTCAGTTATTATTACCAAAAAAAGTGAATAAAAAGTGCAAAATGACATGCTTGCCTCTCCGGAAAAAAGTCAAAAGAATTCAAACAACTCCCACATTTTTTTTAAAGTTTGAAGGCCTTAGGCTATGTGTGTTTTTATTTTGAAAAAACACACTTCCATGTGAAAATCCTGTGGAAAAGTGTTTGGCATCGCCGTTTTGGTGGGAAATTGATAGAAACTAATTTCGATAACTCGAAATTTCAACAAGAAACCTAAGTTTTCCCCAAGCTTAAAGCTCGATTCTAATTTCTTCAAAACGTGAATGAAAACAACATAACCCGTAACTGTATATAAACTAAGAGACTTGTAACTAAAAAAGGAAATAACTAGAGCCCCAAAAAAACTAGGAAACTTAATTAACAAGGAATCAAATAAAGAATCAAATAAACTCCAAAACCATGACATTATGTGTTTCGAGCTGTTGCTCAACCCGGACTAACCACCTAAGTGGGTCAGTGATGTCAAAAGTACTGCGTGTAGTGGCGGTGTGGTTGTTGTGGGGTGGTTTGCGGAATTTGGCAGCTGGCGGGCTGTTTGGTTTCTGTTAGTTGGAGGTTAGGGGTGGTGGTTCACGTAGTAGTATTGACGGGGGCAGATCTGTGTCTACGGTTTGAATATGGGGATTGGTGGCAGACGAAGTTTTGGTTGGGGCACTCTGAACATTGGCGGTGGCGGTTTGAGTGCGGTGATCGCCGCTAGAACTTCAACAAGACGGTTGTCGAAGGCTCTAGACGGGTGATGAAGGAATCCATGCGTGATGCGATTGCTTTGACTGATTCTTCTAACGTCGTCATGCGAGATTCGCCGGGGGTGGATCAAGTGATGTTGGTGTCAAATATCCGACAGGTCGGACCTAAAAAGTTATGGTAGGGAAAGGTAAGCCCTGAACAAAAATACTCTAAGTAAAGGGTCACGTGCCCCTCGGGAGAATCCAAGATTCGACACCCCAGCACGGGCAAGAGTAATTCGAAATCCATCACTGTCTCCTCGAATAGAGCTATAAGTTCGGCCTCAGTGATAGTGGAATCACGTGAATCGAAAACAAGGCCATCCTCGGAGACCGGATCCTCAGTATCTGAGGGATAATAGCTCCCTAGTCCTATGAAAATAAAGGGTTCCATCAATAACTAGTCCTTAACAGATGTTATCTAAATAATATAGCGCACACACAAAAAAGTGAACATACCCAGAGGGACTTATTAAAAAACTAATGAAAAGTAAATTCGACCCCTACTTCACATCCCGGGCTCAAATTAAAACCCGAGACCGGATGGCCTACGCCTCTCGGTCCCGGCCCCGAGGAGAAGAGCCTCGCGGCTATAGCCACGAGACACCAAAGCCCCGCGAACGTGCCGCGAGGCAATGCCTCGTGACACGTCCATGAGACTTGACCTCCGCCATATACGATACCCCCTTGACGAGACACCTACAACTCCTAGATGACGCTCTATTAGGGCGGGGAGGTCATGGGTTGAATCAATCAAAGAAGGGGTAGAAAGGCAAGCAAAAATCTTAAGTTATTATCATAGCCGCACTAAAAAAGGAGCAATGGAAAATTATGTTATTTTTACCTTGGTCGCCTTGACTTTTGCCCATGGTTGATGGAAGAAAACTCCTAGAGAGAGAAAATCCTTAGAGGAAAATTCTAAGTGAATTTGATGATATGAAGGGGAAGTGTGGGTTAAGTGTCAACTAACCTTCCACACTTATACAAAAAATGTGTGAGGGGTCTTTATGACCCACTACCCAGTAGAAATTGAAGTTAGGTGGCATGGCCTAAGCGGGATTAAGGTTACTCCCAGGTATCCCACCCGGTAAATCCGGGAGTGGTGGGCATTATGATGTGCACCAAAAATATCTAAGGGCTTCATGGTAATTATGTGTGTTCTCAAGCCGGGTCTGGTCGCCACCCGCGGGCTAACATCTGTGGCTTTACAAGCCCAAAAAGGACTGAAAGCCTACCAAAGATAACTGAGTTATGCTATTAGTCCAAGAGACAATAATGCTACTAATCATTAAGCCTGATGGGTTAATTATTGACTTAGGCCCACGGTCCATAGCCTACTACCAGCTCCCTATAAATACCTTAGAGGAGCTGGGAAAGGCTCATTATCTACTCCCTCAATGAAAATTCACTGGCTATTGAGAGTAACACTACAAAAGAACTACGAACTGACTTGATCCCACATACCTTGGGTACGTAGGCAGCTCGACACAACCGAGTATAATCTATAACTTAACCAACCCTTAACCTAGTTTATCGTGCGTCGGATCGATTCCATTACTCCCCGTGGTCAATTACGTGACATCCACTGTCTGACGATTTTTACCATCGTCATATTACAATAATGAAAGAAAATATTCTTCAATATACTTAGAAATTTTTCTAAATGTTTGACATCAAAATTATGGTTTCGATGGTCTAATGTTTTATGTTATACACTTTATACATATAGACTGAAAAAATCACTTACTTCATTATATTTTTCTACTAAGTTGATATAAAGAAATAATTTGCTGATTTTTTTAGTTTACAATACTAAATAGATATAGGACGACATACTAATTAAACAACTTATGTATTGTTTAATTATGTATTATCATATATGAATATCTGTAGATGATATGTCAAGAATTATTAGTATGTCTGAAGACCGTTGATATCAATATTGTATTTGGTGTAAACATTTAAACAAACAAAAAATGAAGTATGAATAAATATAAGTGTATTAAGATCATATTCATATTTTTATCCATCTAATAAAGAAGTCACAATTTTCAAGTTAAGGGAAGGCAATTGAGAGTAGAGGGAAGACAGCAATTTGGGAAAAGACAAAGGAAAACAGTAGTTAGGCAAAACATATCTTTTGTTCATTATTTTACACGTACAAAAATTGTGGAAGTCGAGGGGGTGATCCTACTGCTGTTTCCATAGAAAAAGGTTTTGAACTGTCGTTAGGTGGTAGAAAATGACAACTAGATAGAGAGCAGATACACTAAGAATGAATATGGTACGATAGAACATATTCTTATAAAACTAATCATGAAAAATGATACTCTAATATTGTAGTTGGTCAAAAGCTACTATTGTAGCTTATGCTGATGTTAATTTTAGAACTTATAACTATTAAGTGATATTAGTTTCATTTTGTAGACCTCTTCAAATCATGGTAGAATGCAAGCATAATTTTGAGGGTTAAAAGTTTCGCTAAACTCTTATCTAACATGTGTATATAATGATGTGATGCATAATATCTTTTAAAAAGCAATTAGTATTCAATAGAAGAAAAATTGATTCACCTAAGATCAATTTGTTGCACGGTCTTAGACTAAGAAAGATATCATATTTCATTCAATGAAAAAAGTAAAGAAAAAAAAAAAGGATCAATAATCTTTTCATAGAGTCCAAAGGCTAAATGAGATATTGATAAGTTATGTCATTAAAGTATATTTCATACTTGAACATTTATAAAGTACTAGTAAACAACAAGTGTGTTACACGTCAATCATATGATCTCGTTAAAATAACTCATATACATAGATATTGTTCAACTTGATAAATCTAAAACTTAAACAATAATTTAATTAATGAATTATATTAAATATTGATTAATAAACTATATTATTTAAAAAATCAAATATTGATTGATATGAAAGGTTGAATAAATATTAGAAGAAGCTAAGTTAACTTATTTATTCTCCATAGTTGGATCATTGATGATCAACCGTTAAATAAGAAAATGATTCAAAAAATACTAAAATATCGAAAAAATTCAGAAAAATCAGGGAAAAATATAAAGCTTGTGAAATTCAGAAAAACATTATATGTTGTAATTTAATTATATTATGGATGCAATAGAATATAGTTGATGCAATATCAAAATTAATGAGTAGAATTGATAAAATGAAATTTACCATTCAACAAATTAAATAAGGAGGATAGTTGGATAAATAAAAATAAAGTTCGAGTCTTAAACTGCAACAGTGTTATGTTTTAACTCAGTGCAGAATTAGTGGTATACCTTTTATCGCTTTAGGATTTTTTGTTAAACATTTCATCATTTTAGGATAATTAGAAGATGTTGTATCTTTGCAACAAAAACGATGCATGAGGAGTTCTCTTCCAATGCTTTAAATGTGATTTCATTATAGACTCCTACTGTAACTATACACTTCATTGTTGTAGATACTCAAAATAGGGGTGTCTTCAGATTAGTTCGGGCATTTTTACGAAAAAAGTTTAACACGACCCGATATGTGCGAATTGACAAAATATCAAACTAACACATAATTATCTATTTAGACTGAGTGGTTTGGGTTAGGGATTCAAATTTTTTGGTGGGCAGACTGGAGGATATTTGAATTTTCATTATAACTCCTACAACTTATTTCTAGTTACAAGTAATAAGGAATAAACTAAAGAACATAAATATTATTGTAGATTTAATTGAAAAAAATTGAGTAGGTGAGATAAGAAACAACAACAAATAGATATTACTAAATAAAAAATATATTGTCATGATTTGTAATAGTAAAAACTCTCAAATATTATAAATATAATTTCTTATATAAATTCATCATACGTATATATTTGTTTCCTTTGTTACAAAATTAAAATTTTTGTTCATATAAAATAAAAACAAGTTCTCAAACATGATACTCAATTTTTTATCCAAATCATCCAAATAAAATACATTTGCGTCACAAGAGTATGAATAACACCATTATTGTTAGAAAGTATATATGTATGTATTTTTCGAAGTTCTATATATAGCGGTAGGGTTGCGAGTTACAATTATTTAACTCACTATTCGACCCGAAAGTGGTGGGTATATCAACTTGTCCCTATTACTTAAAAATTTCAAATCGGCATTTTTCGGGCGCATCGACTCGATTTTAGCAGTTCGGGCGGATTTATGTACACTCCTAATTCAAAAAATATTTTTATTATGTATTTTTGAATTTCTTACCATTAAAAATTGAATTACATATTTTAGGTACGTCAAAAATTCCAAATTTTTTATATCATTATCAAATTGTCCCTATTACTTAAAAATTTCAAATCGGCATTTTTCGGGCGCATCGACTCGATTTTAGCAGTTCGGGCGGATTTATGTACACTCCTAATTCAAAAATTAATTTGATTATGTATTTTTGAATTTCTTACCATTAAAAATTGAATTACATATTTTAGGTACGTCAAAAATTCCAAATTTTTTATATCATTATAGTTAGGATTCCAGAATTTGTGCGAAATGAGCTACCAAACTTAAATTTGTGCTTGACGTTTTCATTCATATATAAAATTTGGTCAGATATATTTCACTGACCAAGCATTCAAAAAAACTATGTACTGACCAAGCATTCAAAAAAACAAATTTAGAAATGGGTCTAGACTAAATTTTCAATAATGCGTTAATAATACAAATATCATTTTACTTAAATCGTTTATATATTTTTCTTTTTAGTGGTTAAAGTAATGCGCATTTATGTTTAATGGCATCATGATATATATCATGGAATTTAATATTAAATATGAATTTGTTTGTGATTTTGTGGTAACGTATGTGTACATGTTAGGGAATAGGGATATTTGATTTCCTATATTCCTCGTTAATGAATAAATATACAGGAATAACTTTATTTAGGTGTAATTTCATTGTAGAGTCCTAATTTGATTATACTTCTTATTGTTGTAGATTTATAAAACTTGTTTTTATTAATTGTTTTGGCTCTTTTGTCATTAAAAATTAAATTTCATAGGGATATTTTAGGTACATAAAAAATGTCAAAAAACCAACTCGTACTTTTAGAATAGAATAGATAGATTAAACAATTTATATACATATAATATGACCCAAGTGCGGATGCACATATACTTTACTAGTATATAGAAATGTTTCTTTATCCACATATACATATACATATATACACACACACACACAAACCTCAGAGTGTATGTAATTATATCCTTATTTATTTTGTTAACCAGTATTATTGATACTTCTTTCTACCCCTTCTCACACCAAATCACTCTTCTTTTCAGCGTTGAGTGAAAATAATCTCTCTTACATATAAGGAAGCGAGCAAAACAAGGATGGCAGAGAGCCCCGTATCCTTTTTGTTGAACAAGACTTCAATCTGGCTCCAACAGGAGAAACAATTGATTGGACAACTTCGACATGAAGTCGAGTACATTCAAGATGAGCTAGGCCACATGAAGGCATTCCTAAGAATTGCTGATGCAAAAGAAGAAAATGACCCCCAACTCAAAGAATGGGTCAGGCAAGTGAGAGAAATCACTTATGAGGTCGAAGATGTTCTTGAGCAATACATGCTCCGGTTTGCACGTCCTGGTACAAATGGATTCACTGGACGCATAAAAAAAATCTACTCCTCATTAAAAAATTTGAAAGCTCGCCATCAAATTGCCTCTACAATCCAAAGAATCAAGTCCGGAGTAGAAGATGTTTCCAGAGTTCAGCAGAGATACAGAGACATGTACACTATGGTGGATCATAGTTCAAGCTCTATATCTACCTACAACACATGGCATGATGCTCGAGCTGATGCGCTCTTATTGGAGGAAGAAGATGTTGTGGGCATTGAAAAGCCAAAGGAACAACTTCTTGAGTGGATCTGGTCTACCGATCACGAACTTAAAGTAATTTCAGTGGTTGGCATGGGAGGTTTGGGTAAAACCACCCTCGTTAAAAAGGTATATGATGATGCCTCAATAAAGATGCATTTTGATCACCATGTGTGGATTACTGTTTCAGAGTCATTCAGACTTGAGCATCTTTTGAGAAATATGATTAAACGACTCATCGGTGAAGTTAAACAGATGCTCCCACAAGGGCTAGATGCCATGAATGCTGATGAAATGAGGGAACTGTTATATAAGTTCCTCCAACATAAAAGTTACATAATTGTTCTCGATGATGTTTGGAATATATATGCATGGGAAGCTATAAGATATGCATTCCCAAAACGTGGTATTGATGGCTGCATTATCATCACGACACGTTTTCATAGTGTCGCTAATGCCACTTGTAGCGAGATTAACGGTCAAGTATACAATTTGAAGCCTTTATCTCCAAAAGAATCAAGGGAGTTGTTTTACCAAAAGGCCTTTCCAAGATCATCATGCCCTCCTTACTTGAGACAAATTTCCCAAAACATCTTGAAGAGATGTGAGGGGTTGCCGCTTGCCATTATTGTAATTGGTGGCCTCTTAGCAACCAAAGACAACAACATTGAAGAATGGCAAATGTTTAATCGAAGCCTTGGCGACGAATTAGAAGAAGATAGCCTAAGGACAATGACAAAACTATTATCTCTCAGTTTTTATGATTTGCCTTACTATCTGAAATCTTGCTTCTTATACCTCAGTATTTTCCCAGAAGATGACTTGCTGGAGAAGTGGAGACTGATTAGGTTGTGGATTGCAGAAGGATTTGTGCAAGCAAAGCAAGGGAAGACGGTGGAAGAAGTGGCTGAGGGATATCTCAATGAGCTTCTCAACAAAAATCTAATCAGAGTAGTGAAGACATCCATTGATGGAAGGCCAAAAAAGTTCAGCATCCATGACGTTCTAAGACAATTCATTATTTCAAAGTCAAGAGAACATAACATTTTATCGAATTACAACAAAGGAGACATAAGTTGGCAAGGTAAGACCCGGCACCTCACAATTCATAGTTCCATTAACTACACAGAAGAAAGTTGCAACTTTCGATATCTTCGATCCCTACATTTCTTGGGCTCTGGGGATTCAGAATATTCCGAATCAATCTTAGAAAAGGTTTTCGGTGGGGGTTGTAGGCTACTAAAGGTGTTAGACCTAAGAAGAGCTCCAATAGAGACCATCCCCAATCAAGTTTTCAAATTATATCATCTCACATATCTAAGCCTGAGGAAGACAAAGGTCAAACTCATTCCAAAGTCCATCCAAAACCTCCTAAATCTGGAGACACTTGATCTTAAAGAATCCAAAGTGACTGAATTGCCTATTGAAATCCTAAAACTAAAAAAGCTTCGCCATCTCTTAGTGTACAGCCATAAAGTCTTATACTATTACGTTCCGTTTGACAATTTACAGAGCTTTAAGGCTCCATATGAGATAGGAAACATGTCATGTCTACAAAAGCTTTTGCATTTAGACGCTGATAAAAAAGACGGCATCAAAGTAGTGAGAGAGATAGGGTAACTAACCCAATTGCGGAGATTAGGCATCACGAAGCTAAGAAGAGAAGATGGGAGGGACCTTTGCTCCTCCCTTGCAAAGCTTACTAACTTGCGCTCGTTAAACATTTCTTCGATTGATGAGAGCGAAGATATTGACTTGCAATATTCGGTGTCTTTGCCATTGCTTCGGAAACTTGTGGTCCATGGATGTTTAACAAGGGTACCCCAATGGGTGCCTTCTCTTAATGGACTCACGGCGTTGATTCTGCGATGGAGCAAATTAAGAGACGACCCAATGCAATCCCTTGGAGATTTGCCTAATCTGGTGATTTTGGGGATGTATTGCGCTTACGAAGGCGAGGAATTGTGCTTCAAGGCGGGAGGGTTTGAGAAGCTGAAGAAAGTATGGCTGGTGGGTCTAAGACAATTGAGATGTGTGAAGGTGGAGAAGGGTTGTATGCCATGTCTTGAAGAGGTGTCGATGTGGGATTGTAAATTGGTGGACCAAGTGCCGCACGGAATGGAGCATTTGGTGAGTCTTCAATATGTGGAATTCTGCGACATGGCCGAGGAATTTGAAGCGGAACTTGCGGACCAGAAAAGGAAGCAAGGAGATGGGTGGAAACTCGCGCACGTTCCTAGAGTTCGCGTTTTTAATTTGGTAGATGGTGCATGGAAGGGTCGACAGTTGTAGACGTATCGGAAATCCCAATTTCAGTTGTTTGTAAAACGAGTGGTACACTACTCTTTGTTTCATATACGTATAGAATTTTCGGAAAATTCTATGCTGGGCCGAGACCAATGGTCTCGATCCAGCCAGGGCCGTTGGATCCCCCAACAGGGGGGTCACTAACCCCCCATGTGGGGGGATCCAACGGCGGTCTCGGCCCAACATAGAAACGCCCAAAATTTTCCTACTTGTAGTATTAACTTTATATGTAAATACTCTTTCGCTTTAAAAGAATAGATTGCCGCCTTCCCCTCCCCAAATGACAAATTGACATATACATTATCAAAAGAAATCAACTACTTTATTTTCTACAACAATCTAAGCAATTTTCTCCTTGAAAATTTCAAAATCCCCTTTTCAACGTACATTCTTCTTGCCAAGGAAAAAAGAAATCCTACAAATGTAATAATTTGATCTTCAATTTTAGATGGTAAATGATCTTCGTCGGACCTACAACACAACACAGAACAATCGAGACTCGGGTAGAACCTGACCCAGAGTTAAATAGATTATAGATTGCACTCTCGTAAAGAGCTACCTACGTACCTCTTAAAAGGATTAAGTCTAACGTAGTTCAATTTGTGTAAAGAGTTATTTGTTTCGAAAATAAAAACAAACTTGATTAGGGTGGATCCAACTGCATGTTCCAAGCTCCGCGATAATTCTTATCTTAGAATTATCTTTCAACCCACGCGTTCGAGTTCGATACGCTAGACGGTGGTTCAGAATTTAACACTTCGATGTGTTGTTTAACTTAGTTGTTAGGACCGCAATTGACTGAAAGAATTATCGTCTTCGAATGACACAATAATACAATAGAAGAAAGATTCAAGTCCAGGTAAAAACTATCTCTCTGATACTTAAATCTGACACAAGATAATCTTATACCTACGTGAGAATCTCTCGATCGAATGTATTATTTTAGATGTTATGTATCGTCTTCGGATGACACAATAATACTATAAAAGAAAAATTCAAATCCAGGTAAAAACTATCTCTCTGATACTTAAATCTGACACAAGATAATTTTGTACCTACGTGAGAATCTTTCTTTTTTCCATATTTGAATATGTTCGAATTCAAAAGGGTAAATTGAAAACTCAATTCCAGTGCATAAACTATATATTCGATACTTAAATCTGAATAAACGATAATTTACACCTCCATGAAAGTTTTCAATCGTGATGATTACATATAATTATGGATACATGTTTCGCAGCCGCATCCAAGTGGTTTTCGATAAGAAACTATTACATCTATTCTACTGCTACTCTTAAATTACGCTACGATCTACTTCTACATTACGCTAGAAACTACTCCTAAGAGAACGAAAATGTAGAAGTCTGATGATCTTGCGATGTTCCCTCTTCTCTGTCCCTCTTGGCCGTATATATCTTAACCTTGAGGAACCCACGTCCCTTTTCTTCGGGAACTGCCTTCAACCGTCCTCAACTGCTCTTTCAAATCTTTTCAAATCAGCGCGTCTTTGCAGAAGATTGGCTATTTGGATTTCATTTTATTTCTTCAGATTCGATTCTTGGGCTTTTGTCAATCCAGCCCATGTTTTTTGCCATTTTCTGGATTTAATGGGCCTTGTCTTATCTTTTTGTGGACCTAAAATTTGTCTCTTTTCGAATTTCCCCAATTTGGGCTATTTGGGCTTTGTATTTCGGAAGCCCCAATTATTTTATGGTGTAAACAAGAGTCCTAGCATGAACCTCGTAATTTATAAATGAGTCTGCCTAGAATCTAGATCGAAGCTCGTAGCTCGGAGCTAGTTGTACCTCTACAGGTCGTAGCTCTATCGAAAGAGACCACTAGGGTCATATGGATTTTTAGAGAGGGAAATATTTGATTGTTGGAGAGTTCATTCTCCCCCCACTTTGTTATCATTTGGGGGGTATTTATAGAGATATTCTATAGGAGCATATGGTTCATAGAGATGATGCCACATGTCATGATCCTACGGTCAATATTTAGGGTCGTTGGTTTGGGTTATGGATCGTACCCGACCCGACCCGTAAATAACACGCGGATCTTGCTCTTAAAATGGGCTTTTCCATTGGGCTTGGGCTTCATAACAGCTTTGGGCCTTTTCACATGGATAAAATTAGATGCCCAATTTTGGGCATATCATCTACTCCCCCACTTCGTAGGTGTTGGGTTTCGTTCGAAAAAGCATAAACGCAGCGGAAGGGATTTCAAAAATTAAAACGAAAACCCAATTGGTACTCTAATTCGCACAATTGAATTTAAAAGCGTATAACGAATAAAACTTACTCGTTAATATGAATATGATGATGGAGAAAAAACTTTTTCTTCTCCAAACTCGAAATATTGAAGCTTCCAAATCTTCAATCCTTTGGTTTGATTCTTCAAACTTGAACTTGATCCGAACAACGAAAATACGTCGTCTCTAAATCGTCATGCACGGATCAACAAACAAAAAAAATCCCCTTTCTTCTTTCTCTATGGTCGACGGCTAGGTATAGAGGAGGGGAGGAATATTTTTCTTCCTTTTGAGAGTTATGAGAGTTGTGTATTCTTCCTCTTCTTTGTTCTAAGTCAAAGAGTCCTTATATACCTCATGACTTATTGAACAAGTTAAAACAAAAAGCCCTAATATGTGGCCTCTCAAAGACGCCACTTTGAGGCCTCATAGGCGTCCAATTGGACTCCTTATTTAGCCCCGGAATTTGTTTTGTTTAATTAATTTCTTATTTCAATTAATAATTTATTATATTCAATAAATTAATTAATTAATTAAATAACCAAATTAATAAGATAAATTAATTCATTAATATATTTCACAAGAAAATTACTTAATAATTAATCTTATCATTATAATTAATTATTTCATCTAATGAATAATTAATTATTTAATATATCCAATAAATTAAAACTCCTAGAAGAAATAATAGAAATTCCTTTTTCTTTGTCAATCCTTTAGCGCGACTCTTTAAGTTCGTTTGGTTTGGCAATGAGAGGAAACCAAAAGAAGTGGGTAACACCTAGCCAGCCACGTGGCCCACTTCGTAACCCAAATGAAAACGAATGATAGGATCATTCCGAAACCTTCCAATCATAAATACCGTATATGTATAAACCTTTTGTTCACGTTCTCCGGTCAAATGAGAGTCATGTTTATATCAAATTCACTGGACTTGACCATATGTATAAATCATAATAAATACGAGATCATTGAGATCGATTTAGTGCCAAGCACAATCGTCTCGTTTGCTTTGGCCAAAAACTTTGATCTCTATTTATCTATAATTACATAGGGTACATACTCATTCACTTATGAGAGAACAAATCTCATATTAGATATCTGCTAAGATTACCACTTGTCCATCAAATCCGCATTTCGAGGTTGACCCCACCAAAGGGTGAATTGGGTCTAACTACTCTAGTAAAAGACTTGACATCACTAGTGCATCTTCAGTCTGATACTTCAGGTCAAAGGTTCACATATACCTATTATGCATAATCAGTTCCGTCATTGACAGTCATAGAGTGAAAACCCATGTGACAGAACCGATGCGAGTCGTGTTCGAACATATCAGTTCCACTGATGTGTCTACAATCTTAATCTCCTATCATTCCATGATACCAGACAGAAACTCCCATGTCGGAGCTAAGATTGTACAAGTATTCGAAATATTTATTTGTCCATTAAAGACTTCATATTACTTGCGAACTTATTTTAGTAATCAAGATATATCTTTAGTGCCAATCTTCCTATCCCATAGGAAATAGAGGGATCGCACTGAAAACATGGACAAAACATTTTACACAACTTATAGATGCAGATAAGAATTAAGGGAAAACTCAATAATGTCTTTTATTTAAGAAGAGTTTAAGTTCAATACAAGATATATGTCATATACATTCTATCCTTTATGGCATCTGAAGGCATAATCCTAATAGTAAGTTCTAACTTCGTAATGTAATTCAAGGAAAGAGCTAACGAAGTAGTCGCAAGTCTTATGTTATGCACCATAAACGGTGTATTTGTGCTATTAATGCAATATTAATTACTGGCTTAACTATAATTGTTTAGCTTAGACAATTTAAAGTCAATGTTTACGTCTCCTGGTGATCAAGTTTCAACTCCTTTAACCAACTTCATCATTTCATTTTTGCATCAGAGTTAGAGTTTTTACTTTTGTGAAAAGGTTAGAAAAATTGTTATACCATATTGTACAATTACTTATTATGAATGATTCATTTGAAAAGCTGAAGGATAAATTAAACTCTTTTGCTATTAAAAAGCTGGGAATGTAATAGGTTGTATCTCAATGAAATTTGTGGGTTTAATTCGAGCTCAAGTTTCAAAAAAAGGGAGTCAGCTCGAACTTAATATATATATATATATATATAGAATATATACGTATATTTTATTGAAATATTAAGTTTATTCCCCCCCCCCCCCCCCCCCCCGGGTTTATAAAAATCTTTCCTGCGTCCTGATTACAATCCTTATACCTTGATTGGCTACATAGTGGCACAGTGCATTTAGGAATGCACCAAAAAACTATGCCCAAATTCAATCTTCTTAGCCACCCTAGCCTAGTTGGTTAAGGTTGAGGCCTCATAATCAAGAGATTATGGGTTCGACTCCCACTGAATGCATGTGGGTTTTCTCTCTACTTTAATTTGTAATAGTAGTTTGTTTGTAATAGTTTGTAGCTTGTGCTTGTATTTGTTAATGATGCTTACTTGTAATAGATTCTCTTGTAACCGATATATTAAGATGTTATAATCGTTCCTTAAAAAAAAAAAATTCAATCTTCTTCAATTAATTATTAAATCGTATAACTCATACACAAAATTAATATGGATCTAAAAGTGGATAGTCTTCCACGTAAATAATGTTATCATATTTCAGTTTATAGCTTGAACAATAATCTATAATTATTATTAAAGTGTGAATGTTAGGAGATAATTTACATTTCAACTTTTTTGTAGAGATTAAAATATCTTTATATGAATTTTTATGCTAGAAAAAAAAAAGTGAGGTTCATTAAGTAAATAAATTTATTGTATTAATAATTAATATAATCTAGCTTCTAAAAAAATTAATGTTAGTTCACTGTATGCACCACTATAATAATTGAGTCAATTTGTTCATTGTATATATTCATAAGTAATCTTGTATATGATTTTTCCTATTAGATATTATTTAATTTTTTTTTTGTAATGAAAGTGTGAATGATATGAAATGATTTACATTTTTTAACTTTTTTGTTAAGACTAAAATATCCCTATAGTAATAAATTAATATTATCCTCAAATTAAATTTCAAAAAAATAATATTCTTATTGTTATTAAATAAATATGCATAAACTTGAAAGTAACAGTAAATTAAACAAGCTTATTAAATGTATCTTTATATATATGAATGGTTGACAAGAATATGAACAGATCAATTTACATATAATTTCCGTTTGCCTTGGTGCTAATTTTACTTTTGTTTCTGTCTCATGATCATTACTATTCATTAGCATGTCTGACTAATTTTGGCCCTTTGAATTATCTGGACTATGAGAAATGAAGCAATATTTTCTAAAGGGGTAATAGCAGACACCCCTCTCAGTTATGGGGTGATGTGCACTTTGCCCTCTAAATTATTGAGATGTGCACTTTGCCCTCTCACTTATCATAAAATGTGCACTTCACCCCCTCGGGCAGATTCGGGCACCACACTTATCATAAAAATTGGACTTTTGCCCCCTGACTTATGTGTCTTTGTAGCATTTTGTCCCCTGACTTATGTGTTTTTGTAGCATTTTGCCCCCTCACTTATGTGTTTTGTAGCACTTTGCCCCTGCCCAAGAGGGTGAAATGCACATTTTATGATAAGTGAGGGGGCAAAGTGCACATTTCAATAAGTTAGGGGGCAAAGTGCACATCACCCCATAACTGAGGGGGGTGTCTGCCATTATCCCTTTTCTAAATAAACCGATTAGATTACAGGAGAGTAAGCAAATATTCTTTGTATTTGAGAAAACCTTTAGAAACAGTTGATCCCCAAAGATAAAGAAGCCTATTTGTTGCTTAGAAACGCCAACTTCTTGGGGATGTTTTCAAATTAATATTGATGGGGGGCATAGCCTTCTAGGAGTTTTCATACGGGATTGGCAGGGAGATTTTGTTAAAGCGATGATCTGAAACACAAGAGTGAATAACAACAATACGGTGGAAATATGGGCACTCTGGAAGGCTCTTCTTTTAGCAAATGCCCTTTTAATCAAATCGTATATTATTCAAACTGATTCATTATTTTTGATTCAATGTTTTTGTAGGGAGGTCCAAGCAACGCCTCGGATCCAATTGCTCCTAGAGGCTTGCCGCCGGATCTTGACTAGAATCGATCATGTGGAACTGGCTTTCGATTATAGCGAAACCAACGCCACTACAGACGCTCTAGCCAATTTGGCGTCAAATGAATGTTATCGAAATTTATAAAATTCATGGTTTGAAGCGTGATTCACTTTCCTTAAAGTGATATTTGCCCCCACTACACGTTTGCCACTGGGGATAATGCAAATTCACTTCTAGGATACGACAAACCACCCGAGACTTAACGAATAGCAATTTCGGAAATCTCCTTTCAAGAACAACTCAAAGACTTTATTATGTAAGAGTGAAAGTAGAAAAAAAAATTATGATGTAGAATCTGGCACAAGAAATGCATTTATATAGACAGAAAACACCTTTTCGGAATAATTGTGTTGTTTGGAATTCTAGTTTAATTTTAAAGGTTGCACCAATTCGAAAGTGTCTACTCTTGAGAAAAAAAGTGTCTATTCAGTCAAAATAACTCTAGAAATTAATTTTAGAGAAGACATCTTTTAGAAAAATCATTTTCTAAACATTGCAACTCTTTAATAAATAAACTAATTAAAATAATTCCAAAATAATAAATAAACCCGAAAATAATAAAATAAAATAATAAATAATATTTTATTTTCCAAGTGCCAAGTCTTTGATATATAAATATAAATATATATAATATATCTATATTTTGGCCTCCTCCAAATTTTCCCTCCAAGTTTCTATTTTAAACTTAAAGTGGAGCCTTTTTTTTATATAGTGTTCCAAACTTTAATAAGTTCTTTATGTGGGATAAGAAACATACTATACATCCTTATATATGCAAGCTATCTAACAGTGAACGTCTGAATAGTACTTAGGTTTTCGATAAAAATCCACAATTTTTGGCTTATAGTTTGGATTTGTAAATAATCCATGTAATCGTTCTTGTATCCTGACTTAACTATTACTTATAAATATATAGTATCTATTTCATGTAAAAAAAATTAGATAAAAAACATTAAATAGTGTTGAACATATAAATAATCTTAAATAATATTCATAGATATCATTTTTCTGTAGTCCAATAATTTGTTCCGGTCTTTTAAACTTCCAATTATAGATGCACATAACATTACAAATTAATTTGATAGTACTCTCTGATCAAGTTTTTCTCTCATTAAATCTCTATTAGTAGAAACTGTTCGAGTTATTCATTAAGCTTTTCAGTATATTTGTTCGAAATGCTTTTCTCGATATATTAAGACTACATATTGTTTTACATGATAACTTGATAAGTGTACGAGATTGTGGCGCAGATGGCTTATACCTGCATCCATTTAATGACATTTTAATGAAGGTTGTCTAAGTAAATACTATCAATTGGGTTGCATATAATTTAACATTGGCCTATAGTTCTTGGTTTTCATTTACCTTTTTGTTCGGGCATTTGGCACTTTCATGTAATGATCATTGTTTTTAGTTGAACTACAATCATTTTCTATTGTTATTTTTTAAGTCTACCTGTTAAAAGTGTAAAGTTTTAATCTTTCTTGTGGAATTAGTGAGAAATAAATTTTAATTTTGAATTTGATGCGCACCAAAAAATATTTAAGGGCACTACGGTACCCAACCCCTGGCGGGAAGACAAATGCTAAGAGACTACTATAGGTATAGGCTCCTCCTTTTCATTTCATTCATGGGCAGAACGAGAGGCTTGTCCCTATGTTACTCAGACTTCTTTCTTTTCTGGCTTAGGAAAGTCGAAGAAAGAAATGCTTCAGAAGTTGGATATGCTGAAACTAGCGATCATAGCCCTTTTGAGTTGAGATCTTGAGGAGAGTGAAAGCATTCTTCTTCATCCTTATTAGAATATGCAATTCTTAAATTCACAATTGGCTTCTCTGCTTTCGCAAGCTGGGTAAGTTGAGAAAGAAAAGGGATCTTGAAGGGCTTAATCGAAGCAGGGGAATCCAAGTAGATAAGAAATCTCTAAACTTCTATCTCGAAGGGCAAGGGCTACATTTGGGTTAGCAATCTTTTATGCTGGTGTACTAGCCCCCATTCATGTAGACTAGAGATCAAGTACCTAATATTAGCGATCAGAGTAATAGCAGCAATATGCCGAGTGTGGTATGCACAGGCGATCAGCAGGCACCTCAGGGGACACTAATAGTGAATCCCCCCTTTCTAAGAGGGTAAATGAGATTACTCGTCATATGCCTCATGCGGTGGCCTTCGACTCGAGTAAGCACAACAGTCACATGGAGCCTGAGGCACAAAGCATTACGTTCGAAGCTCGAGATTTGGAAAGTCGAATCCCCTCTAAGAACAAAGCTTTAGTGATCTCAGTCACCATTGCGGATTCCTAGATATGCAAAGTTCTCGTTGATAGTGGGAGCTCTGCAGATCTTATCTTCTTTGACACCTTCATGCAGCTGTCTAGTGGTGGAGCCAAGGTCCAAGCGGTGAAAACCCAACTCATCGGTGTTACTGGCGAATCGGTAGATGCGTTGGGAGAGGTGACCCTGCTATTATCTTTGGGTAAGCTCCCTAAGCGTGAGACCAAAGATGTGAAATTTTTAGTGGTTAAAATCCCCTCCGAGTATAATGTTATACTGGGGAGGCCGAGCTTGAACCTCTTTCGAGCTGTTATTTCTACTTTCTACTTGAAGATTAAGTTCCCAACTCCCTGCGGAACAGAAGAAGTCGTAGGAGACAAACGACTGACCAGAGAATATAGTTTTAATGCCCTAGCTTTACTCAAGAGGAAGCGAATAGACTCGGAGACAGAAACTGAGCGTGAATTAATAGAGATAGACATGGTGGCCCAAGTGGAGGGCAAATTAAGTAAGACATTGAAAGATGATAGCGACACACGGGGAGAGGCAACCGAAAGCCTAAAGACAGTAGAATTAGTACTTGGTAATCCTGAGAAAGTCACCAAGGTCGGCGCTATCCTAGGATCTGCAATTAAGGGTGACTTGTTACATTTCCTCCGTAGTAATATGGATGTGTTTTCTTAGAATATGGGGGACATGGAGGGGATTGACTCTGATGTCATAACTCATCACCTGAACACCTCCCCGGATGCTCACCCTGTAAAATAGCACAAAAGGACTATGGGAAGGGAAAGTAGTCTGGCTGCTAAGGAAAAAGTAGAGAACTTGTTGGCCGCCAGGTACATAAGAGTCGTGCACTACCCCGAGTGGCTGGCCAACGTGGTGTTGGTAGCAAAACCTAATGGAAAGTGGAGGATGTGCATAGATTTCACAGATCTGAATAAGGCGTGGCCTAAGGATTCCTATCATGTCCCCCAGATTGATGATTTGATCGTTTTTATAGCTGGTTGTGAACTGTTAACCTTCATGGACCCGAGACAAGGATATAAATAGATACCCGTGGCGCCCGAAGACCATGAGAAGACCAGCTTCATCGCTGATCAGGGTGTCATTTGCTACAATGTGATGCTTTTGGGCTAGAAATGCTGGTGTAACTTATCAGAGGTTGGTCAACAAGATGTTCAAAGCACAACTGGGAAGGAACATGGAAGCATACATAGATGACATGCTGGTCAAGAGCAGGCGGGGGATAGACCATGTGCGTGAGTTGCAAGAATGCTTCGAAGTACTCAGGTGTTACAAATTAAAGCTCAATCCCGCCAAATGTACTTTTGGGGTACGAGGCGGAAAGTTCTTAGGCTACATGGTGAGTGAGCGGGGGATAGAAGCAAACCTCGAAAAAATCAAAGTTATCTTAGATTTAGCTCCCCTAGGTCCAAGAAGGAGGTGCAAGAACTAATGGGGCGTGCTGTAACCCTCAACAAGTTTATTTCACGATCAGTCGATAAGGGACTGCCATTCTTCAAAACAATGAGGAAAGCTAAAAGTTTCAAGTGGGATGCTTCGTGTCAAGTGGCGTTTGAGACATTGAAGGAATACTTGGTTTCCCCGCCACTACTTACTAAGCCCCTAGATGGAGAAACATTTTTCCTAGATCTGCCAGTGACGCAGGAAGCAATTAGTGCAGTACTGGTTTGAGATGATCATGGGGATCATAAACCCATCTATTATGTTAGCTGACTACTACGGGCGGCCGAGCCAAGATACCCTCTCATTGAAAAGTTGGCCCTCGCTTTAGTAGTGGCAGCTAGAAATCAAAGGTCATACTTTCAGTCACATCCCGTGGTGGTGCTCACTAACCACCCTTGAAAAGAATATTGTCAAGCCCCGACGTATGGTCAAATGGACAGTGGAACTTAGTGAGCACGGCATCGATTATCAAAGAAGACCGGTTATTAAAGCACAAGTGTTAGCTGACTTTGTCGCCGAGATGATGGAGGACGAGGCCAGCTCCTCCCTGCCAGCATGGACCACATTTGTAGATGGCTCTTCTACCAGTGCCGATAGTGGAGCTAGAGTTTTAGTCGAGAGTCCGCAAGGGTATAAGCTTAAGGTTCGAGTTTGATGCCTCAAATAATGAAGCTGAATATGAAGCACTATTGGCTGAGGCCAAATTTGCCCTCGCGGCGGGAACAAAGAAGTTGATGGTCTACAGCGATTTACAGTTGGTGGTCAACCAGGTGAATGGAGTATCGAGGCAAAGGGAGTTAAAATGACTCAGTACCTAGCCCTGGTCCAAGAGATGAGAGAACGTTTTGAGGAGTTTGACCTTAGGCAAGTCCCAAGGACTGAGAATGAGCCTGCAGATCAATTGGCCAAGTTAGCGAGCTCTATAGCCTCCATCAAAAAATAGGAAGATAACCTTCATCGCCTCTGACAAACCTGAGGTGGAAAAGGGAGGCCTTGAAGTACTGTGTGGGGAGGCAGAGGAGCCTAGCTGGAAGGATGAGATAGTGGACTACCTAGTGGCCAGAAGTTTTCCTAGCGATCCAAGAATAGCCAGAAAAGTAAGGATGAGGGTAGTTCGATTCGTCATTATAGATGGCGAGCTGTACAAAAGAGGATTTTCTCAACCCTACTTGAAGTGCTTAACTCCTGCCAGAGCAGACTATGTGCTGCGTGAAATACACGAGGGGTGTTGTGGCAATCACTAGGGGGCAAAGCGCTAGCTGCCAAGACGTTGCGACAAGGATACTTCTGGCCGACCATGCTTAAAGATGCTCAAAACCTAGTGCGAAGATATAGGAACTGCCAGTAGCATTCCAATCTAAGCCACCTCCCCAGGGATGAGATGCGACCGCTGAAAAGTATGCGCCCCTTTGACATGTAGGGGTTGGATATAATTGGGCCTTTTCCGTTAGCCACGGGTCAAGGGAAGTTTTTTCTGGTCGCTATTGATTATTTCACTAAGTGGGTAGAAGCTGAGCCCCTTGCCAAAATATTTGAAAAAGAAGTGATGAAGTTCTTATGGAAAAATATAATCACGCGTTTTGGAATCGCAAGATGTTTGGTTTCAGACAATGGCACCCAATTTCAAGGAACCAAGGTGAGGGAATGGTTCCAGGAGCTGAATATAAAACAACAATTCACCTCCGTCAGCAACCCTCAAGCTAATGGCTAGACAGAGGTCACCAACCGCACTATCCTACATCATTTGAA
Source organism: Buddleja alternifolia (assembly GCA_019426215.1). Lineage (NCBI taxonomy): Eukaryota > Viridiplantae > Streptophyta > Magnoliopsida > Lamiales > Scrophulariaceae > Buddleja > Buddleja alternifolia. The sequence goes on from CM033399.1 coordinate 31,905,271, forward strand.
GTGTTGTTTTGAGAGGCAAAAGATAGTTGGGTGGATGAAATTCCATCAGTACTATGGGCATATCGCACTACTCCCAGAGTTAGTACTGGGGAGACCCCCTTCAACTTAGTTTTTGGAGCGGAGGCCATCACCCCGGTAGAAATTGGAGAACGAAGCTTGAGGATAAGTCAATATGGCCTTGCTGAAAATGTGCATCGCCGAAGAGAAAATTTGGATTTCATCACTGAAGTAAGAGATGACGCCGCTGCAAGGGTCGCAAAATATAAGGCAAGGATGGCACGAGCCTACAATCGCCAGGTACGCCCCGACGCTTCCAGATGGGAGAGTTGGTGCTTAAGAAAAAAGAAGCCACAGGCCCTGTTGGAAAACTGGAGGCCAAATGGGAAGGCCCCTACCAAGTAAGGGAAATAGTCAACTCGAGCAGCTACAAGTTAATGACAACTAGCAATAAAGAGGTGCCTCACACTTGGGGCATATCCAACCTCAAAAGGTATTTTACTTAGATTATTTTACCTACTGAATATGTATCCCGATAACCGTTAATTAATAGCTAATAAGAATGGCTACTGGCCAAATTATATTTGAATGTTTGTCACCGCTATTGTGTTTTAAACATTTTATCCACTCAAGTGGAGAACAAGGACATTAATGTGACCCCTGGGGGCTAAGCAAGCTCCCACTTGAGGCGTTAGAAACATTACCCGCGACCCCACTCGAGGTCAATATGGGTGGCACTACAAAAATCCCCCGAGCCGTTTATGACTCGACCGAGGATGGGCCATCCTATAATCCCTCCAATAATATCGAGAGAGGTTGAGGACCTACAAAAGGTCTCCCCACTCCCATTAAGACTATGGATTGAGATTGTGAACAAACAAGAGGCAACCCTGCCCCATTAAAAAGTGACCGTTGGTAACACAAACTATGTCACTCATATGAACAAACAAAAGGTGATCAAGCCCCCAATAAGGAGTGACTATTGGTATCATGAACCGTGTCACTCATTCAACTAAGTAACTATAATGTAAATAGACTTCGTTGCTTCAAGTGTTGTTATAACCAAACACCAAGGAGATGGCAAGAAAGAGGCGGCTAGCCAAAGATGCAACTTCACTTCATGCTCCCATTGCGTGAAATTAATAGCTATCTAAGCCCCCTAAGATGAATTCCAACATGGACTAATCCAGGCACCACGTGCCAATTATTTTGTTACTACTTCTACCTCTACTCCCCAATGAGTAGAATAGGAAGTGAGTAGTAGCAAGAAAAATACCTGCCGCAGACTAGTAGCCGCCCATTAAAGAACTAACAAATCAATAGCCGATTACTAAGTAACCATAGAAAATATTATTCAACCCCCCCCCCCCCCTCTCCAAGCATAAACATGGGGTTAGACAATGACTACTTGTCAAAAAGAATAAAAACTTTCTAACTCCCTTGTTATATGATCACTTACTCCTAAATTTAACTAGCACAATTAAAGAATAGGGGGCATACGGGGAGAAAATATAGTCAAGTAGCTAACTGTTGGATCATGCAAAAATCACCAGCAGAAAACAGAATAAGATGAAGATAATAAGTAAGAAAAATAGTCTTACGAAAAGTGATGCTTAGTAGCAAAGTCAAGGTAACTCAAAAATCTAACTACACTACAAACTAGCCATCACGAAGAGGGTGGCTCATCCGGACATCGAAAAGAGCCTGAAAGGCCTCAAGGCTCACGATCAGCTTATAACCCCGAGAACGCCAGATGAAGCCCTTGAATTGGGCGAAGCTGTTGGGTGACAACTGACTAATACATACTTAGTAGTGTGTCAAGATCAACCCTAGTAAGGGATCGCATGATAGGCTAAAGCCCATGCGGAAATACTCCTAGTCGACAGTAGCATAACCCCTTGGGGGACTCCAGATCCGGTCATCCGGCCTGGGTTTCACCACTCTAAGATTTGGTAGGAAATCCTCAAAGAGCGTTCCTAGCTCGCTATCGGTGATGGTGGAAAAACAAGTGGCAAGATCAGTCTTACGATCCTGTGCCGACTTCCCACTTTGGGCATCTTCTTTCCACTCCCCCAACTTTCTATAGTTACTCGTCAGTGACATTAAATCTTCACTTCCTGAGCTACTGTCGCTAGATGACGATGACGAATGCACAACACCTGAAAATAAAGGATCGTAAGTCACACGACGGAAGCACAATAATAAGGCGCGAACAACTTGAAGAGAAAACCACGTGCTCCCGGCGATGAACCGCAAAGCATTACGTGCCTCACGATCACTACTACGCACACAAGACCTCCAGGCCCGCGTTCCTCGCGGCACATAAATCACGTGACGGAAGCACAATAATAAGGCGCGAACAACTTGAAGAGAAAACCACGTGCGCCCCACGATAAGCCGTGAGGCATTACGTGCCTCGTGGTCACCACGAGGCACACAAGCCTTGCGGTAGCCACCTCGCGGCGACCCGCGAAGCACCAAGTGCCTCACACGGGTTGCGAGGCCTATTCACCTCGGGCGAGTTGAGGAGCCATCCCCGGGTCAAAGGGTTTTGATTGATTTGCTCTTTGCATACACAAAACCCAACTATATGACAAATCACGAAAGGTAGAGGAAGAAGCATACCTTTCCCAAGGTTATCTTTAGCCATAGCTAAACAAGTGGGAGACTCCTAAAGAGAGTGTTTCACAAGATGAAAGTTTGTAAGAGGTAAAATTATGAATGTGAGGTGAAAGTGTAAAGGTTCTCACCTACTCCCATTTAAATAAAGGTAGGTGGGGAAGCCTTGGAGGCTTCCAGCTCAGTATAAGTTAGACTAACTAGCTTAACGAATGCAGTGTAATTCCTACTCCCGGATTTAACATCTGATAGAACTCGGGAGTGGGGGCATTATGATGTGCACCAAAAAATATTTAAGGGCACTATGGTAATTTCATGTGTCCCCAAGCCGGGTTGGGTCGCCACCCGCGGGCTAACGTCCGTGGATAACCCGTTGTACAAGCCCGAAAATGACTTAAAACCCACCAAAGATAATTGGGTTATATTATTAGTCCAAGAGACAATAATATCATTAGGCATTAAGCCTGGTAAGTTATTAATTGAATTAGGCTCATAGCCCATACCCTACTACCAACTCCCTATAAATACCTTAGAGGAGTTGGGAGAGGCTCATTATCTACTCCCCTAGTAAAAATTCACTGGCTATTGCGAGTAACCCCACAAAAGAACTACGAACTGACTTGATCCCACATACCTAGGGTACATAGGCAGCTCGACACAACTGAGTGCAGTCTATAGCTTAACCAACCTCTAACCTAGTCTGTCGTGCATTGGATCGGTTCCATTACCCCACGTGGTCAATCACGTGACATCCACTGTCTGGTGATTTTTACCATCATCAGAATTGATATACTATTTGAGGAGTTTGTGTCATTTTGTCCAATGTACATGTTAGATGGAGTCTAATACTAAATTAAATTATCTTGTGAATATGATTTGTTAAATTTGAAGATCTTATATTTACAGTCATTGCTCCAACGATTGTCACATTCTATTTTAAATCATAGTAGTTACTTTAAAATCTTTTGCACCTATCAAGGTCTCCACCTCGCAGGTCGACACTTCTGATGTTCTTGCATTTACAACATCAAACAATTTTCTAATGTTGAAGTCAAGTTTCATTTCAAAATACTAAAAGAAACCCCCCCCCCCTACCCCCACCCCACACATCCTTCAAACACACCCTATAATTATAACATACCAAAATGCTTTTTATTTAAAATGATAAATCCACTTTGTATCTATCTATTATAATCTATATAGCACCTTGCCTCTTCTATAATTTAATTTTAATTAATTTGACCCTAAATTTATTTTAACAGAAATATTATTAAAAATTATTGAATTAATTATAAATTAAAAAAATAAAAATATGATTGAAATAATATAGAGAAAATATACAATGAATTTTAAATTACTTTATGTGAATTTATATGGCTATTGTATTACAATTTTTTCCTTTACAAAGAATTTCATAGATTTGCTCTTTATTTTTCTTTAAAAACTTTGTGTGTTAATGGATATTAATTATTAAGCCTATGATGTCTTAACCTAGTGGTAAGACCGAGGCCCCATGACTTAGAGGTAATGGGTTCGATTCCACCAGATGTGTGGGTTATTTCTCTACTTATATAGTAGTTCTTTGTTTCTGGTTTGTAGCTCATTGTTACTAATTAGTAATAGAAAATTGTTGATTACGATTGTTGATTCGATATCCGACATAATGATGTAACCGTTTCATTAAAAAAATGGATATTAAAAAAATATTACTTTGTGTTTTCTAATTTTTGTTGTACTTTCATAAAAAAAAAATAACTAAATATTAAAATTATTTATTTAGTACACTATGTACGCACGTCCTAAAATTATTATTTATATTATTAAAAGAAAGAATGGAAAGAGATGCAATAATCACTAATTAACATAAAAAAAATTGTGCTCATAATTAGTACATACCTGCTATATAATAAAATGGCAATATAAAAATAGGTTTATCATTTTATCTTAATGAGCAATACAATACTTCAGAGATATTTTAATAATTTTTTTGAAAAATATTATTCTAACAATGAATACCATAAATCATCAATAGTTATAAAGTATACATCTGACAAATGAAAGCCAAAAATCTATTAATAGTGACCATAAAATTTATGTAAGACTATTTTAAATTTAGTTTATCTTATTTATAGGGTGAAATGCAATTTACCCTTATAAAAATATGCAAGTAAACCAAAAAAATGTAATTTACCCCACTATGAAATATGGGAAAAGCAAAAAGGCCCAAAGGGAAATTAAAGTGTAATTCACCACTATGTGAAAAACAATTTGAAGCAATTGAGCTTCTTACGCACGTCATTCACGCATTTGGAGAGTTATTATGTTGTTTTGGCCTTTTTAAGACAAAGTTATCATAATCTTATAACCATTTGATTAATGTGTTAGAGATCATCGATCAAGATTAAATTTCTTAGTATTTTTTGATTGAATAATAACAACCATAGATCTCAGTAAAAAATAATTGCCCATATTTAATATCTTATATTTTAATTTAATTATACATATGCATGTACTATGCTTACATTAAAAAATAACAGGGCAGTGGCGCGGTGTTGACGCCGGCGGCGATGGCGCATGACGATGGAGACTGCTTGGGAAGGCATGCTTGGCGAGGAGTGGTGGAGATTTTGACGCGGATGTGCTAATAGGGGTTGCGGCAATGGCACACGACATTAGAGGTGGCTAGGAAGTGACAACTTGGTGAAGATGGAATGGTTTTGGCGAGCGGTGGTGGATTTGTGTGTGAAATAGAGGTGAGCAGTAGTGGGGATTTGGACGGGCCATGGTGGTGCATGGCGAAAGCAGCGTGGCTGCCTGGACAGGCTTGTGGCGGATGGGCAAGAAGTTGTGGAGGTTTGGGCGAAGATGGTTGAGACATGGTGCGGCAACGACCGTCTTGGCGGTTGGTGGAGGTTGCACCATGAGCTGAAGGTGGATGAGGTTGTTTGGATGGATGTGGAATGAGAGGCATGGTGAATTAGGGTTAAGGTTTTTCGGAAGGAGTTGAATTAGAGAAATAAATGAAAGAAAAAAAAAAGAAAAAATTAAATACAAAATAATTAAAAATAGAAAATATAATGTAAATATCTTGAAAAGGTAAAGGTGTTTTGCTCTTCGTATTGATATATATAGATTAAATACATTCAGGAGACAGTGTGCTTCATGGAGGTAAATTGCCTTTTTTTTTCCAACATATTTTTTTGGCTCTTTTTGGATTACACAAGGAGGTAAAATGCTATTCACCCCTTATTTATAGTATTACAATCATTTTTAATATTTTATTTTATTAAAGGTTAATTTATTTAATGAGTTTAGCATTAAATCAATTTTAGAATCAAATTATACAGAGCTTTAATTGTAGAGGGGTAAAGTGTTATTGATTATAATAGATGGTGGAAAGTGAAATTATAATTTTATATAAATCAACGGCAATTTTGTCCATCAATAGGTCATGGCGGGAGTTTGAAGGATTTTCTGGCAAATGAGGGGGTGTTTTGAATGTTTTTGCTATACATAGAGGTGTTTGTAATATATTCTTCTTGCTAAAGAGAACATAACTCAAAGTATTCTAATCACTGATCCTACAAACATCGAATAAGTTTCGCTTTCTCATCGTACTTAATATTAAAACATAAATGAATAAGGGAAGACTTTGTGCCATAGGGGATGCATTTGTTAAAGTACAACCACAAATTAAGAAGGAAAAAAAATTAAAGAAAAACAAGAATGCTCAGGAGAAGATTGCATGTCGAAATCTTGGAAAAGTTTCTACATTAAATGAACTTCAAAATAAACATAAGACAAGTTTTGAAGAAAATGATGCAAACAAGAGAAAAAAGTTGTCAAAAAATAATAATAAAGGAGACATCAACAACATATCAAGTGATGATAAAGAAACATGAGCAATTTGAGAAAGAAATATAAAAATAAAAATGTGAAGTCAAGTAAGAAGAAGGTTGCAAGGTTCATCGAGATCAAAGAAGAAAATGACTAATTAGAATTTCAGATAATATTAAACCTAATTTATTTACATTTAATGTTATTTACCATTTCAACCTTTTCAATTATAGTTCGTTTTAATTTTTTAATGAGCTGCCATCGAAATTTCAACTTTTTGGTTTCAATATTTAATTTTATGTTCGATACCACAACTTGAGAATCATACAAATTCTGTATTCTTGCTTATTTACTGCATTACAATAAGTAGAAACAAATTGTGTCATCCCTCACATCCATAAGTACATATCATGAACCAACATTTGCCAATTTTGTTGCATGAAGTCCTCTGTAAAACACGTCTCAATTTACATAAATCCTTCTCAATTAATGGCTTTAACAATCAAATTGCCTTTTATTCATATAAAATATTTCGTATAGAATTTTTAATAAGAATGCAACGTCTTTTAGTCATATTTATTATACATATTAATATTAATTTTTATTTAAATTGGGCTATTATTTCAATAAATTCGAATGAATTACGTACAACGCACTTGTTCTTTGCTAGTCTAACTAAGTGTATTTTCGTTCCTATGAGTCATTTTATGCCTAAAAGTATAACTATACAATTAAAAACAGCAAAATCAACCTTTCTCGAAAATAATACGAACTAGTCGCATAGGCACATTCGATGCATGTGCTTATGAAATAAAAAATTATAATTAATTTTTTTTATTAGTTATTGTATACATAATATATATTATATATATGTTATTATCTCCTATGGCCCATTTTAACAAAAAAAAAAATTGTTATTTTCTCCTATGAGATATAAAATTTGTAAATAATTGAAAATAAGCTGGAGAGAGTAATGAGAGATAAAATAAGAAAAACATAAGAGAGTGAAAAAAAAAATTAAAAGTACATGGGAAAAGAGAGAAAGAGGAGAATTAATTATATATATAAAACAAGAATTTTGGACACCTGTTAATATTTTAGAGGTAGTTAGTGTCATAACCCAAGACATGTTGCTCTAGTAGTATCCACTTCTCACTTTATGTGAGAGGTCCTGGGTTCGAATCCAAGTTGTCACAAGTTGTGACTCTTCCCTCCTTTATGGAGCTAGATAGAGTCTTTATGGCTCAAGATTATAACTATCAACCAGGATTTGTCGGGCTAGATATGTAGGGTATCCCTCTCCCTCTTGAATTTAAAAAAAAAAAAGAACTATATCTAGTCCAAAACTACACATTCACATCTCTTCAATAATCAATAGCAAATAATTTATAGTATAGATAGATAGTAAAACTTTAAAATTCACCTTTTTCATCACCTCCAACATCCACCCTTATCAACTACAACATCCATCCAAACTCAGCTTCACTTCCACCCTTCATCCGCCGCCCAATCGCAAGAACATTTGCAACCCATCGCCGCCGCCCCAGCCCGTAATCGCCAGCACCATGAATATCGCCTATTGCCATCATCGCTTCATGGCCATCACCACCTACACCACCCTCCCCAACCACCCACAATTTTCATCATCGTCGTCTCCTTCTCCAACCTTTATTCGCCGCCCAATTCGCAAGCACATTTGCAGACTACCGCCATCGCCGCCCAGCCCGCCATGGACATCACATTACTACCATCACTTTGTGGCCGCCATCACCTGCTCCACCCTCCCCAACCACCCATGATTCCTAGCCGCCGTCACCTTTTCCACCCTCCACAGCTACGATTCACCGCCTCCGTCACCTTATCTACCCTTCACAGCATGATTTGCTACACTTATCATATTCATTTATTCTAAAGTCAGTTTTAACAACCTTTTGGTTAAATTTTTGTCATTGTTTAGGAGCTTGTTTTAGGTCATACAAAGATTTTACAAGCTTAAAAACTTTCTTTTTTTGATCTTTCAAAACAAATTCTTGATATTGTTCAATGTAAACTTCTTCATCTAATTCCATATTTAAAATTGTCGTCTTAACATCCATTTGATACATGACCAATTTACAAATAGAAACTAAGGCAATTAGAATTCTTATCTGGAACTTATTCTTGCAATAGGCACATAAGTATCAAAATAATCTATACCTTCCTTTTGCCTATGACTTTTGGCCACAATTCTAACCTTAAACTTAGATTTATTTATTTTCTTATAAATTAAACTTAATTAGATTATTTTATTTTCTCGTAAATTAAACTAAAAATTACATAATCACGTTATGCTATGATTGACGTCAGTCCTAATATTTTGATTGTTAAATTATTAAACAATATATGGAAGAATTAATTTATTAAAAGTGAGAGTTTCCCCTCAAATATGAATGATTCTAAGACAGACCGGGATCATTGGAGTCGGTCTATCTAACACTATTGAATACAAGGATAAAATGGTAAAATACAACTAAATCACTTGTACCCAATGGTATAGGATGGACCCGGTCCCTTCTAGATTTCCCTCCAAATACGCTTCAAAAATCAGGATTAGGCACCATTAATTTCACACAACGCAAAAATTTTATGACAATTGATACAATTCTATATATAATTAACTTCTTGTCTCATTGAACTAAAAAAGTTGCATTTTTTATCCCAATCATCAAAAAATGGATAGAAAAAGGCGAGTGTCATTCACGCGCCGTTATCTCAAAAAATACAAAAAATGGCGTGTGTATAACACTCACCTTTTTCCATCCATTTTTTAACTGCTGGGACCAAAAGTACGATTGAAATTTCAACGGGACTAAATCTGAAATTCATGAAGTTTTATGGGACCAAAGGTGAAATTTTTCCTATCATACCACTAGGAGTGTTCAACCAGACCGTTAAACCGCCACAACTGACTACCCCAACCCAATCCGCACCGCAAATGGCAGGTTGGTGATTTGATGGATTGGTATGGGTTAAGTTTTAAAAAACCAAATTTTTGCAATCGAATTTGATTTTAGCTTTTTATGAACCGCTATAACCGCACTCAACCGATGATATATAGTTTCTTATTTACTCAAATATACTTGTACTTTATTATTGTGAGTATGCATTTATTGAACATGTGATAAACTATCATTTGATATAAAGTTTTAAAAGAAAAATATTCTTGAGAAAACACAATGGTATTGCAAATAGAAAACTTTATTGGTGGATAGAAACTAATAAATAAACATTGATCTTTAAACATTTGTTAAATTCCACAATATAGTTTATATCATCCTTCTAATTATTCGGCAATATTTTTCATAAACATTCTATTTATTATGAAATTGATTGTGACACTAACAAAGAAGTTTGTCCTTTTCTAAACAGGATGTTTTTGAGTGAAGTGTCATTCTTGACAACAAATTAAGTTTTTTATTTATTGAAAAAGAACATGATATTTTTGTGGCAATAATAAAATAAATTCATAGGTCTCAACATAATAACTTGTATATTGTTAGATTATTTCTCATAATTAATATATAATTATTAAGACATGAAAGGCTTGTAATTTTTGAGCCATGAATTAATTTGATATTTTAGCATTTTGTGATTTTAGAAATAACAAACTTATGAGTTTAGACTTGTATATGTTGTTAAGACATTTTGGATCATATATTGTTGTTTATTATTGTACAAGTTGGAGTTATTTGGTGATGATACTTTTTTAAGCCAAATTTTACATACTTCAATTATGTTTTACTATGCAAAATATATCAAATATAATCATCGATGCAAGTATAGTAAATATAATATGAAATTTTTAATAATGAAAATGAATTTAACACTCGATAAACAACTTAAGCGAAAATAAGAGTACCAAACCGCAAAAACCTCCCCAACCCACCCCAACCCAAACCGACCACGAAGTGCGGTTTGACTATTCATTGGGTCGATCTTGGGTTAACGAATTCAAAATCGCAAAACATCGGATCGGGCAGAAAAAATAGAAAAACCCACCCCAAACGCACTCTGTACACCCCCTACATATCATATCACAAGAATTTTATAATTTGAGCTCTTTGTTGTAGTATTTTTGTCATTTATATCACTTGGATCTTTATAATATTGATTCATTATACACTAAATACTCTCATGAATCCCTCAATCTTTCTCTTTCATTAAAATAATAATCACTCGACCATGCAGGCAGATATGGTCAGAGAACACTGTATCCTTTGTGTGCAACCAACTTTCAATCTGATGCACAAAGAGCGAAAACACCTCGGAGAACTTGAAAACAAAGCCAAATACATTCGTGACAAACTATGGGAGATGCTGGCATTCGTTGGATTTTGCGGACGCCAAAGAAGATAGTGATCCTAATAACTTCAAAAAATGGGCCAAGGAAGTGCAAGAAATTGCCTATGACACTCAAGACATTATTGTCAAATACCGTCATGATACGCATGCAAAGAATGACTTCATAAAAAAACTTAATTCCTCAACAAAAAAGTTAAGAGTACCAAATGCTTCCAAGAGTCTGGAGAGATAGAAAGTATGCTATCATGCTTTGAGGCTCAAGCTCAACCCTTGCTATGGACACATGGTATCATCATCGAGGTGATGCACTAGTACCATCGAAAGAAGCAGAAGTTGTGGGTGTTGAAAAGCCTTAGAGAAAGCTTCTTGAATGGATCTTCTCTTCTGATTATAGACTGAAAAGTAATTTTGGTGGTCGGTATGGTATGATTGGGTAAGTCCATATTATCGTACCCTAGAGACAATTGTATCTAAATATTGAGATTATTGTGTTATCTAATGTTTAAGTTAAATCAGGTAATTATGGTGAGATTTATGAACTAAAATTAACTAATTACCAACTTATAAAAACACTCTTAAAATGGATTTAAAATCAATGAGAAAGTGAGTAAGGCACATGATTCAACCAATTACTTAGCTGATTACGAATTGTATTTTACCGGATTATTTTACGTAGTTGTGGAGCGTAAGCCCGATGAGGTAATTCTAAAAGTAAGGCACGCTTTTTTGCACCCCACAGCTTGGGCGTAATGTCACGGACTTAGTCTCGATACTTACGTCCCGTGCAACACTATAACTCCCACAAGATTTGTTTTTACACTTGATTCTAGACTTGGTTGATTTACAAATGACACTCCTATTTTTATTTATACTAATCCACCTCCCTAATGGATGGCAAGGATTCATTTGATCCTACTGATAGGAGAAACACTCTAGAACACTCCAATAATATTCCTTAATATATTCTCTATGGGAAAAACTATGAAAAAGGTCCTGTATCTATTAGGGGTAGCAATTTCAGCCCTTTAACTTTTACAATTGGCAATTTTAGTTCTTTAACTTCTAAACTTTGGCAATTTTAGTCCTTTAACTTCTTAATTGGCAGTTTTAGTCTTTTTAACCCAAGTTTTTCAGCAAAAATGCATCCACACTAAAAAATGGTATCAGAGCCTTAGGTTTTATTGATGAAATAATTATTTATTATTACATATTGTTATTTAAACCCTAATGGAGGAGATTTAAACAAGTATGGAACCAAACTATTGTTCGAGTAGTCATGAAAAATAGGTATCCTCCATTACATGGAAGGAAATTGAAGTGGATACTTCTAAGTTCTCTCAGGACCTTAAAGAAATCTAAAAGACGGTTCAAGACTATGGCCATAGGCTAATTCTTATACCTGTGAAAATAGAAAGTTTGAACCAAAAGATTGAGAAAATATTACAGATCCTACCAGATCTGGGTAAAACTATAACAGATTTTAATAGCAAAATGTCCTTTTCAGAAGAAAGGATTAGGAGGTTAAAAGGAAAAGAATTAATTGAAGATTTAACTCCTCAAGCTATTAGGGTACATAATGTAAAAATTAGATGCCCTGAAGGTGGGATATTACAAAGAAAGATAATTACTTTCCTTGTGAAGATTTATATTACTTGCAACAACCTACTGTTAACAAATATGAAGGCATGTTAGAAATGGCAGGCCATGAAGTGTTTGTTTCAGGAATTGCAGGAATATACCAAGGGATTGTTACCTTGGGGTTAAGTTTCCTTGAGGATCATAAACCTTGAGGAAGAAAAGGAAATGGTATGGAATTTTGTGTGAATGGTCATCTTATTAAAGTAGAATGACTAATACAATCTTCTACTACCAGATTTGATGATTTAAAGTATGGCTGACTTTAATCATCAAGTTCTACACCATAATTTAGGATGCAAAATTTTCTATATGTATCCTAATATGCATCAAGCCATTGGCCCCTATTACGGTAGAGGTTTTCACCAAACTAATTGTTTGAAAAGAATTAAACTCAAACAATACTATATTTTAAAAAGTATAGAGTTTTGGAAACAGGATAGAGCATCACCTAATTTCCAAAATAGAGATGTGGTTTATCAAACCTAAATAATTCATCATTTACTTTGTTGTTTACCAGTTGAGTTACAATTACTACTGGAAGCAGCCTCAAAGTTGGTAGCTTAAATGACTAGTCCATTCTCAATATACATATCTGTCGATATGTTATATGAACAATATAAGTTAGAATACTTTGCATCTTATATTGATTCTGGATCAGAGATTTATATAGAAAAACCAGGTGTTTTCCCTAGTAATGCTATGGAATCTTTACCTATTATTGCAGGAAGGAATTTTTCTCAAAAAATCCTACTACTCTATAAGGGTATACGAGGGGCACAAATCATGATTGGAGGAGCATTTGGTACACTTTGGTTCAAGGTAAAAATGTCACCTATTTACTTTCATGATACGGGGGCAGATATTTTGTTGGGTAATAATCTTATCCAAACTTTTGCAAAATATGTGCAAGATAATCACAAAAACTTGCTCACTTTTACTACTAATTGTGGTAGTGAGATACAAGTTTTGCGGCAAGAAAAGGTTTTTAATCGGCTTATGCCTATCAATTTTCGCAGCAAACGTGGTGATGATGTCAAATTAACTCATCCTAAAATGTAGGATAAAAGGAAATTTGGTAAGGCTCTGTTGTCATTCAAACAACGGGGATTTGAGGAATTTTGTAAAGAATATTCTAAAAGTACTAAAGAGCTGGATGAAGAAGGAATTTACTTTCTTAAGAATACTTTACAAGAAAAGAAGTCCTTCTTTGATATAGACGAAGAAAGTAAACTTTCTCTCGAACATATCAAAAGACTAATTCAAAGGAATTTCAATGAGAATCCTTTGGCATGGTAGGACAGAAACAAGATCGAAGCTACTCTGAAAGTAAAAGAACAATGCAAATACGAGTATGTTCGATATAAACCCATCCAGATGAATATGGATGATAAGAAAGATATGCAAGAAATAATTAAAGAGCATATCAACGTTAACCTCATTGAACCTGGAGTCTCGGCTTACAGTAGTCTTGGGTTTTTGGTAAGAAACCATGGTGAAGTAAAAAGAGGAAATCTCGATTAGTAATCAATTATCGAGGTATTAATAAGATACTTGAATTTGATGGTTACTATATTCCTAGTAGAGAATACTTAATTGATTGTGTTAAAAATGCTAAAGTGTTTTCTAAATTTGATTGTAAATCTGAGTTTTATCATATTAAAATGCAAAAGGAGTCTAGAAAATGTACTGCATTCTCTACTCCACAAGGATAGTATATCTGGAATGTACTTCTAATGGGTCTTGCAAATGCACCCTAGATATACCAACGAAAAATAAATAATCTATTTAATATTTTGAGTTTATGTTTGTTTACATAGACGATATCTTGATTGCATCAAAAAATATGAATGAGCATATTAAACATCTTGAGATATTTTTTGATGTATGTTTTAAAGAAGGATTAGTGCTATCTGAAAAGAAAGCAATAATTGGAGTTAATAAGATAGAGTTTGTTGAAATTCTTATTGACGAAACAGGTATAAAACTTCAAGAACATATTTTGGAAAAAATCCGCAATTTTCCTGATATTTTGAAAGATAAAAAACAACTACAAAGTTTTTTAGGAGTTGTTATCTTTGCAGGAATTTTCATCAAAGACCTTGCAAAATACCAGAAAGATTTTCGACCACTTTTAAAAGAAATCGAAAGTTCAAAATGGAAGTGGGAAGAAATTCACACTTAAAGGATTCGTGAGTTGAAACAAGTTTTTAATAATCAATACCACAAGATAGTGATGATTTGGAAGTCTATACAGATGCCAATGATTACAAATGGGCAGCAGTGCTCATGAAACGAACAACTATAGGGGAAGAACTTTATAGATATATAGGAGGATTGTTTACAGAACAACAAGCCAAACTTTGGCATATAAATGAAAAAGAATTCTTTGCAGTTTGGAAGGCATTTAAGAAATGACCTTTATTTTTATTCGCCAAAGAATTTACTTTAAAAGTTGATAATACGAATGTTAAAGCCTTTTTGAAAAATAAACTTGAATCAAAGATTGAAAAGACACGTATTATTAGATGGCAAGCTGAATGTCAATATTATTGTTTTGACATTATTATTGTGAAATCTCATGAGAATGTTCTTGCAGATTTCCTAACAAGAGATGGCGGTGTCTGAAGTCAATTCTGTCATCACAAGATACAGGCATCTCAGGGAAAACCTAGAGGATCTTGACAAAAGTTTAGACAGCTATCAGTTAACGCTGAGGCATCTGGCCATGTACAACGAGTTGATCTGAACACAGTCCAGAATACAATCAGGGGAACTATGTATGCCATGACATTGTTATGGAATATTTTACAAGAACCAATTTGAAACGCATCAGTCTCAGTGATGACTCGAGAATTAAGAGAGCAGAACTTCAAACCTGCGTTTAGAGAACGGGGCTCTATACCCAGAACGGAAGATTCAAATACTGCTTGCACAAGTCCTATCCTAGACTCTAGTAAAAAGGAAACAATTGAACAATCGGAAGTGCAAACTCCTATTGTTTCAAATTAACTCAGCACCTCTGGGATAAAAGAGGGAGAGATTAACCTTAGGCCATAGACACGCACTTCTAAGGTTAATACTAATGAGATTAATTTACAATGGCAGGTGTACCAGAAATCATGGGAAAAACTAGTCTCAAGGAAGGGATAAACCCAAGTATATCTTTGATCGAAACACCAGGGAGATATCATAAATTTGGATGCTCCGGGGATCAAGCCCAGAAGAGGTCCGAGAGTGGTGTGATTTTGGGGCACTCGCTTCAATTCATACTATGTCACCAAGTTTTTCGGAAATTGCCAAATTACCGGATTAGATTAGTGCAGCCTTATATGATTCATGGCAAAACAATCTACAACTCAAAAGAGGAGATATTCTAGAACTAAGCTCATATCAGCAGCTCCAGAAATTGCAGGAAAAGGGTCTCTTCTGGCTTTTCATTTTATCAAATTACAGAGACCAGATATGGCGACCAATAACAGAGTGACGGTCGATACAAAAGAAGCACTTTTGGTAATCTCTATCAGCGAAGATGAGATTTCTACCAGAAGGGCATGGGGTTTTTAGGTCTATCTCACCGAGATGGATAAAGTTAAATATCCATTTAAATTTTTTTTAAATAAAATAAATGGATCTTTTCTATTCAGTTCTATGACAGGAAAGAGTACTGAATTTGCGGAAAATTTGTTTGAACAGAAAAGGATGCTGATTTGGAAGAACAAACTACCTACAACCGAGAGCACAAGAAAGAAAGCATGCAACATGATGCATGTCGATCAATGGCATAATCATGTATGCCCAAGTTGTGCAGCACAAGAGAAACCCTTGTTCGGTATAAGAATTAGGGTTACAAAGAAGAAACTCGAACCCGAACAGGACAAGGGTAAAAGACCAGCATACCCGAGGGGTTTTCACAAACCTCGGTAAAATTTGCTAGATGTAATAAAAAACAAAACCGAGTCTAAAATAGGCTCAATTAGTTACAATTTTAAACAAAAATATAATAATTAGTTTAAAAATGTAATTTGTAAAATTCTGTCCGTCAAAGGACATAATTGTAATTTATTACAAGAAACTGACAGAAGCAATGACGTCAGAAATCAATAATCAAAAGCGAATGAATAGCTGACAAAGCTAAAAGCCACTTTTGACAAAAAAACAGGTTAAAGAACGAGTTAAAACAATAGTAACTGGAAAACAGACGAAAGTGCTGATGTAGGGCGGCGGAAAAAAAGTCAAAAAGTAGCCGACAAAGCACTGTATGACAACTATGGATAAGGATAGACACTGACGCTGACGCACGCAATGACGACATCAATAATTAAAATTGAAATCTGCAGCTAAAATCCGAAGGATGGCCTATAAAAGGCAAAGGCAGAAGCAGAAGGATGGCATCGATCATTCCCTTCTACTCTTCTAAAATTCAAGAAATTAGAAAGAAAAGATTGTAAAATAAGTTTTAATTTTCATTCTGAGTGTATGGGGATTTTCCCAAAAAATATAGCCATTTCTCATACATGAGAGGCTAACTAGTTTTCTCCTCCAATAGCGGAGTAGAATATATTTATGTAATAATAATTTTATTTCATCAATAAAGTTTAAGGCTTGTTCAACCTCTATTTTTCCAAGAATATTAAATCTTTATTCTGGAGTACCTTTTACGCCCAAAGGTAGAAAATGAATTTGGGCTGTGTTGTGTATTGCTAAAGGAGCTGGGTGCCTGCGAACCATCAGTTGCGGTTTTGTGGTTGGCTACAATCCGTAAAAATGAGGACTCGAAATACCCGGTGATAAGGCGGTCAACCAAAGGTATTACATTATGAAATTTTAATAGTTTTCGGAAGCATGTTGGGCCTGAACTATTCGTAGAACTATTTTGCTATGTCCAAGTTAATAAAGGACCAATTTTGCCAAATTCTTTGATAAAGGATCAGAATTGCCATCATTCAAAAGATAAAGGACCATTATTGCCACTTTCAATAGTTACAGGACCAATTTTCCCACACCCATATAGTTATAGGACCAATTTTGCAATTTTTCCTTCTCTATACTAGAAATCTCCTATCATATTAACATGTTTGTAGAGAGGTCCACACATCTCTACGATATTCTACTAACTATCTAGAATAATCTAAGACATTCTAGACAGTTTTACATTATTCTAGAGCTCTCCGTAAGGATCTACATTCTTCTACAGTATTCTAGTACTTTTCAAAGTCTTCTAGACTTTTCTATAATTTTCGAGATCTTTCCATAATACTCCAATTACCTCTAAACTCTCGTCTATGAGCAAAATAACACGTCCAGGTGGTCTCAAAATATTTTAAATTCTCAATGCATGACAGTATACCTAGGTTGTTTCAGCACGAATATAATGGCTGTGTTTGTTTTATTTTGGAGGTTTTTTTTGGTGAAAAAGTTTATTGGGAGTTGTGTATTTTGATGAAAATGTGTTTGATTTCGTGTTTGATTTTATTTTCAGAAGAGACAAAAGTTACTGTAGCAGTCAAATCATGTAAGTTTTTGTCTGAAAAGTTGTGTTTATAATTAGTTAATGATTGAAAAATATAATATAATATAAGTTTTAAATGATTGTAATATTATGGTTATATATATATATATTGTAGTTGATGTAATTAGTAGGCACCCTAAAGTAGAAACAAATAGGAAGACAATAGACAAATTCTTTGACCAAAAAAGTCCTTTTTGGTCCAAAAAACATAAAGTAAACAAATTTTGGCCAAAATGTGTTTGAAAACAAAAACAAACACAGTCAATGATTTTGGGTCCTTACTGACTTATTCTAACTTTCAAGCCAAAATCCACCATTTTTTGGAGGAAAACGTGTTAATGAATTGGATGATTTGCAATAGTGGTGTTAATGAAGTCGACTGTTTACAATTGGGAGCCGATGATGAAGATAATAATCTTAAATAAGAGTTTTAAGCAAAAGTTAAACCTTAACTTTTAGCTCGCAATTGGGAGCCGATGATGAAGATAATAATCTTAAATAAGAGTTTTAAGCAAAAGTTAAACCTTAACTTTTAGCTCGCATGGTTAAATATATATATATATATATATATATTTGTTAGGAATTTCATGGGACCAACAAATATATATATATATATATATATCTTTCTAACTCTCTCTATTTTAATCTTTTTTCCTTAATCTTTTTCCATCAATTTTTGTAATTTTTTGCTATTTGAATCAATTTTTAACATTATGTTCAATTTCTTTAATATAAAAATTCAATATTTGCAGGGCGCATCCTTGGGAGACGTAAAACGTCCCGTACCATGTATTCGCCCTTTAAAACACCAGTCCTACCCACAAAGAATCACAGAACTGATGAAGAATGGAAAATGTTCAATTGCGAATTGGGTCCCCAACTAGATAATGATTATTTTTAAGAGAATGTGGAAAGTACTCTCTCTGAGTTATTATGAGTTGCCTTTCCATTTGAAAGTTTGCCTCATATACCTTAGTATTTTCGCCGATGATGGAGCACTCCAGAAAGCTACGATAATTTGTTTGTGGATAGTGTTATAAGATATATTCTAACAGGATTTGTGGAGACAAAACGAGAGAAGACAATGAAAGAAACAACGGAAGGCTGCCTTAATGAGCTTCTAATAGAAATCTAATCCGCGTAGCTGAGATATCTCATCATGGGAGGCCAACAAAGTTACATATCCATGACCTTCTACGAGAATTCATAACTTCAAAGTCAATGGAACAGAATGTGGTAGTTGTCAATGGTAAAAAAACAATACGATGGCCAGACAAAGTTCGACGGCTAGCTATTTCATACTTCTAAGAATTGCAATGAACAAATAACTAGCTTGAACATCTCCGTTTGCTACTATTTTTCGGCTATGTAGATTCCGAGAGTCGAGCAATTTTGTACAAGGTATTGCGGAGTGGGTGTAAGCTGCTAAAGGTGTTGAATCTGCAATGAGCTCCATTGGATACAATACCGAATGAAATTTTCACGTTCTATCATCTTGAGTATCTGAGTCTAAGAGATACAGAAGTCAAATTTGGTCCGAAAGCAATAGGTAATCTACGAAAACTAGAGACATTAGACCTTAGGAGATCCATGGTGACAGAATTGCCTAATCAAATCCAAAAGCTTGGAAGACTTCAATATCAGTTAGTGCATGCATAAAAACGCATATCATCACGTTGTGTTTCATAATATACAAAGCTTTAAAGCTCCATACGAGATAGGAAATTTACGGTCCCTGCAAAAGCTTTGTTGTATAGATGCAGGAGGTAAAATAGTAACTGAAATAGGGGAACTAACTCAATTACAATGATTAGAAGAGTAGATGGATGGAATCTTTGGCGTTCCCTTAGAAAGCTTACTTATCTATGATTATTAACCATTTCTTCAGTTGAGATGTGTGAGGTGATTGACTTGGATTATTCTATGCTTTCTCCTTCTTCCAGTTTTCCATTTCTTCGAAAGCTTATGTTGCAAGGACGTTTAGAGAGGTTACCGCAATGGATACGTTCTCTTAGTGAACTTACTAAACTACAATTGAGGTGGAGCAGTTTACAAGAGGATCCGCTAGAACATCTTCAAGGTTTGCCAATCAGCTAGTCTTAGAACTGAGATGCTCTTATGAAGGAGAGGGATTGAGGTTCAAAGCTAGAAATTTTTCAAAGACTAAGGCAAAGTATATAGGGAGATTGGTTGGATCGAGAGTCGACAAGGGATCCATGCCACGACTTAACAATTTAACCGTGGCAGTGTACATCAATAGCGGAGGCGCCTGTGGGCCTCAAGCATCTCACTTAGCTTGAATATCTGAACTTTAGGAATATATCAGACGAACTTTGGAGAGACTCGATCAAGAGAAAAGAAACCAAGGGGATCAATGGAAAGCTCAAACACATTGCTGAAGTTTTCATTCACAGTTGGGTAGATAATAAATGGGATACGAGACGGCTTTAGAGAATTTCACTTCATGTTGTTGTTTTGCTGCTATAATGTTTTTCATATTACTAATGATGTTCATAAATCTTATACTTTATTTGGTTTGGTTTAATCAAAAAGATATCCAGTTGGAGGAAGGTTGTGGAATTAATTGAAATAGCTATAAGCAGTAGATTTGGATATCAAAGGTTCAAATGGTGTTGTGTTGCTCTATGTCATGTAATTAGCAGCATCCAGTATCAAGTACTTATGTAGTTTATATGCGAGTGTAACAGATATGAATTCTTTTGTTCCATATATAATATATAGGATAGAAATGTGTGGGTAAGAATTCAGTATTGAACAACTATTAAGGATATATTGATTATTTTATAGTTAAAGAGAATGGTTGGAGCTTACGGGCTCTTAAAAAGCAAGTCAAAATTTCTTAATTTATTTTTTAAGAGTTTATAAGTGTCTAACAGCTTATTTTGAGAGCTTATAAGGTGTTTTGCCAAAAAGACATCACCAAGCATTTTTTAATATCTTATAATTTTAAAGAACGCATAAGCTCAGTCAAAAAACCTCTAGTATTATAAATGCCCGTGTTAACTGTTTCTTGAACTTTATCTCTAATCCATTCATTTCAGTCCCTTAATTTCCCTAACAAGATCATGACAACTACACCACTAGACCTAAACCACAAAGAAAATCAATCAAAAGGGCAAGAAAACAACATATTATGTGAAATTATTTCCATCTATCTTCTAAGAAAGCAAAGCTACTCTTCTTTCCCTACTAATTCTCCCCATCCCACCTAGTAAACCCCACAAAACCACAATGGTGCATTTTAGAGCCCTAATCACACTTGTCTTGCTTTTGCTCTCCATTCTCGGCTCCTCCTCGGCCACGGAAACTGCTCATGTGACGTGCACCGGAAAGAGGTCAAGCAGCTTTGGCAAAGGAAGCCATGGATGAACCACGGAAGCTTTTGTGGGCCCCCGAGAACGCCTTGTGAATCTCACAAACAAGCATCCTTTTCAAGTTCCTAAGTTACCCATTTAGCCTTCTAGATTGTCAGTAATATTACTCTTGTCAAGTGATTGTGTTTTATGTTCACTTCAGTCTTAAGTCCTCTTGTTTAGTTGTATATTAGTGTAAGATGTAATGCAAATTGGAGCTTAGACTTCAAAAAAAGTGTGCTTAAGAATCAAAATCAATATATCAATTTATTTCTTTTTCACAAATACATGAATCATCCAAGCGAGGCTGAAACGATAACAAAAGATCCTTGATTTATACAACTATTACGTAAAAAAATAAAAAGGTGTGATAAGTAATTGCAAGTTCATATACCAGATGTGTGATAAGTAATTGCAAGTTCATATACCAGATGCATTACATTCGTCGAGCAATTTAAGGAGATTATGTTCCGGGGCACTCATTGATGGAAGAATAGCTCGGTTAGAAGGGGGACGAGTTTTTCTAGCAAGAGTCTCGGGGTCTGTTCGGGTTTGCTCCTGCATAACCGGAATATCGGCCCTCCTTTGTATGCCTGAAGACACTCTTTCCTTCCATATTCTTCCATCCTAATGATCAAATAACAGAAAAAAGATGCTCTTAATACCACCTCAATAAAGTATCAAAAGCAAAATTGCATCATCTCAATAGTACTACTATTTATTCCAACTCTTTTATTTAATATCATTTTCTCTTTACATTTCAATAGCAAATTGAGTAAGATCAGCCAAATTAATCAATCAGGCAGAAGTTGGAATCTTGAAAGTCTTGCTGTAACAGATACAAAAGTATTCATAATATCACATTGCCAAAAAAAAAAAAAGCATTTGCATAAGTATATAACTATGCAAAAGCGGGAAAAGTGATGTTGTAGTATGTCTTAAAGTCATAGACTCGAAACAAGGGATGTTTTTCCCCAGTATACTGAAATTCTCTCATCATCTAGCCCAGTTCGAAAGAATCGCATAAATCTTTGTCTATGTCTTGATTGTAACAAGTGCGATATTCCACATAAGATAAAGTAGAGTATTATTATGATGTCTTAAAGTCCCAGGCCAAATTCAACGGACCTTTTTCAATAGACCTTGAAATTTTCTTCTCCTCCCCCATGGACGGAGCTTAATTTGGGCGAACCACGTACATCTTTATGTCTATTTTTCTGATTTATGTTCGTGATTCGTGCTTTATTCTAACAAGTAAAACATCCCACATACTATAAACTTGAAAAGATAGAAGAATACAAGGTTAAAACATCTGCAAACAACAATCCAATCAAAAAAAATCTCTCTATATCCTTTTACAACACTAAGCCCATAACACAATCCTAAGTTGATTATAAACAAGCTTACTAGGGGTGAAAATGAGATATTTATGGATTATATATTTGACATTCAAGAGATTGAAGCTTACATTAAGAATTGAAGGCTCTGGCAATGGACACTGGATTGGTCGATCATTGTCAAGAGGCTCATTCGGCCGCTCGACCGGCTTAAATTCCACAGCGATCTCGATCCCATGTGCACTAGTCGATGCAGCTGTAGCTATAGTTGCAGCTGTTGTAGCCTCTGAACTAGTAGGCAATACTTCCCTTTCATCCTTTACAATCAAGAAAACACACCATAATAAAATCAGCCAAATGAATACAATTACATAATTCCTATTCAAATGAGAAATAGGATGAAATCCAAAAGCCCAAATCGGGTTCTGGCTGAACCTAAGTCAATCACGTGATAAATGAATTATACTTATCATATGATTAGCTTATATATCAACGAGAGCACAAATGACAAGACAGATGTCAAATGATCATTAAAGTTCTATTTAGATGCAAATGAACAAAACTAGCATTCAACTTGATTTAATAACAAATGTAAAGGAGCCAATTTCAATAATAATTAAAAAAAAAAAAAGATGATAAATTACCAGATTCATCAAATGCATTTAACTCTTAGAGGAGTAAGAATCAAGTTAAGTTTTTTTAGAGACTACGAATAAGTCAAACCACAGCTCACTACAATCTTCAAAATCACAAACTTCCTAATGTAACTTGAAAATCATAAGCAGAATCAATAAGATAAGTAGAAACTTAAAGGACACAAATCAATAGTTTCATTATAATATATACAGTAACTGGCAAATTTACATCAAAAGAACAAAACCACAGACACACACACACACACACATATATATATATATATATATATATAGAGAGAGAGAGAGAGAGAGAGAGAGAGAGAGAGAAAGAGCTCACAAGTGCACTTTGAGTCCGACGATGAATACCCCTGACAGAAAATCTTGAGAAAATTCCTACCATATTTTAGCTATGCACAAAAAAAACAACTTAAATCAAAAGGGCTGCGTTTTCTGAAATGATCTGATCTTTTGGGCATTTACTGTCTTATAATACTATTTATCAGTTTCTGAAGAGGAAAAGTTTTGAGCTTGGCTTGTAGTCTGGGTTTCTGTTGGGATTCCCTTTGTCTTCATTTAATTATATATATATATATATATATATATATATATGTACATACCAACTTGTGTTGTCAAGTTTACACATGTACATAAATGTAGCAATTTAAATAACTTAATTAAGTGGTGCAGATTATTGGGGTTGAAGAACAAATTACGATTAGAAAAGGTGAAAACAAGTGACGGAGAACAAAGGGCCGGTAGAAAATAATCATTTAATAGTTATTATTATTTAAAAGAAAAAAGAGAAAAATGTTCCAATTGGCTGAGATGAGAAATAATGAGGTGCCATGTGCAGTGTCTTTGTCGAGGAGGAAGAAGACTTTTTGAGGGTTGATTTGATACATGTTTTGTTTGTTGGGAAGTTGATGGACATACCACATGCTTTATTTATGCGGGTAGACTGTGGTTTATATATTATGTCTCATGTGAACGCGTACACACAGAATGATGGAGATTATTCGGGAAATTTAGGTCTCAATCATATCGATATGTATTATTTTGAGCTCGAGGTAAGAATTTTGATACCTTATTTCCTCCTTGGAATTGAAGTTTCATTGGTCAGAACACTGCCCTGGCAAGGGGGAGGCCTGCTCAGCTCCAAAAGATTAAGGAGATTGGTGACCTATGGCTCGCCAAATAAGCTGTAACTATATTCCAACCCTAATAAACTTTCGTGACCATGTTCAAAAGCACTTGCCACATTGTGTTGGTGTGAAAATTGGAGATTGTGTTCATATTGGTACAATGGTATTCATAATCTCAATTGTGTAAATTCTTTAATGTAATATAAATTGCGAATGAAGTGCTATTCTATGTTTTGTATAGAAAATATAGATGCAAAAAGATATTAATATCCCTCTATGCCCGAGTGAAGAATTTGGTATTTACACATATCATGCAATACTTTTTCATATTAAGGGGGAAAAGAAAATTCCACCACTAGTTGACTTCTTCCTATCTTGGTTTCATATTAAGGGGGAAAAGAAAATTCCACCACTAGTTGACTTCTTCCTATCTTGGTTTCTCAATCAGTGTTCTGAAAATTGGACCGGACAGCGAACCGAAAAACTGACCGAGTCACGGGTCACCGGTTCAACCGTCGGGTCAACTGGGATCGAACCGCTGACGTCATAATTATGCAATAAATAATAATTAATATACTATTAAATATATAAAATATAAAAATATGGAAAAAAAATATGTATTTCATATATATATATATATGAAAATATGAAGAAAAAAAATATACCAATTGCATATTTTTAGATTTTATAGGGGTCAATTTCAGATTTTTAGAATTTAAAAGGTTGAATTTCATTATTTTCAAAATCGTCCGGTTCAACCGGTTTTGACCGGTTCTGAGTTTTGACCCCCGAACGATTTTTTCGCATAATCGGACCGGTTTGATGGCCAGTTCCGATTTTAACCGGTCGGACCGGCTGGTCCGATCCAATTTTCAAAACATTGTTCTCAACACACAGTCAAACTTGGATGTCTTTACGCATTCGTGGTCAGATACAGCCGACATAGCCTACATAAATTATTTAAATCCAAGGTTACTATAATAGGATATTAAATGAAAAGATTGATTTACTTCTAAGTGACCATAGATGTGCAGATTAGAGGTGTAACTTGAGTCGAGCCAGCTCGCGAGCTTAGTCGGCTCAGCTCGAAGGAGCTCGAGCCTATTTCCCTCTGAAAAAAGTTCACGAGCTGACTCGCGAGCTTCTCTTTTATATATATATATATATATATATATATATTAATTATATATTATATTAATAATTTGGTAGAAAAACTAATTATAAATTTATAACTTAAATTTTCAACAAATAAAATCAGTTCCTCTCTCCCACAGTCCCACTTATCTGACTTCAACAATCAACACAACAAGCTTGAAACAGAGGTGAAAAAAATTAAAAACCCTAGGCCACGACCACCACTTCTCCGCTGCCTAATTGGCCTTCACCGCTGGAAAATCACTGCCGCCCGCCTGAAGTCGTTCTCTACCGGCGAAAAACCTCTGTAACCCCGCCTGAAATTGTTCTCCTCCTCAAGCCCTCAACAGTTCGCGTAGCCATGAACCACCACAACCCAGCCCGCTCATCACCGCCATGCTCAACCACGACCTCCACTTTCTGAGTTCTCACTGGTATGCACCTCTTTTTCATTTGCAAGCAATTTTGGGGGTAGTGGATAAAAAAGAAACGATAAAAAAAATGCGATTGACCATTTTGTTAATAAGTGATTAAGCTTCAGTTATGATGATGGTAAAAATTGTCAGACAGTGATTGACCACGTAAAATAAGGGAACCGATCCAACTCACGGCAAACTAGGCTAAGGGTTGGTTAAGTTAAAGACTGCACTCGGTTACTTCGAGCTGCCTACATACCCAAAATATATGAGATCAAGTCACTTCGTAGTTCTTTTGTGGGGTTACTCTCAATAGCCAGTGACTTTTTACTGGGAGAGTAGATAATGAGCCTCTCCAGCTTTTTTAAGATAGGGAGCTGGTAGTGGGCTACAGGCTATGGGCCTAGTTTTATTAATAACCCATCAGGCTTAATGATCATTGATCTTATTGCCTTTTGGGCTATCCATATAACCCAATTATCTTTGGTGAGTATTCCGCCCTTTTTGGGCTAGTATGGCGGATTATCCACGGATGCTCATCCGTGGATGAAGACCCGACCCGGATTGGGAACACATGTCATTACCATAGTGCCCTTAGGTATATTTTGGTGCACATCAATTTAAAACTTGCGGTTGACATCAAGAAATGAAATGACATGATAACCAATTCTGTCTTAATCCAATATGATGGCATTAAATTAGTTTCAACCAGGTCCATATAAATTAATGATCACTACCATAATCTTCTAATGTATCGGGAAAATTACAGTTTTCGTCCTTGAAATTGTAGCCAAAAACAGATTTAGTCCCTCATGTTACAGACTCGACACATTTGGTCCCTCAACTTACAAAAAATGAACACATACCGTCCCTACCGTTAACTTTCCGTCCAAATTAACGGAATTCCCCCCCAAAAAATAAAAATTAGGGTTTGGTTAGGTTTTTCAATTTGGAGGTTTTCAATTTTGAAGTCAAGTGTGCCTAGGTGGTCAAATCTTCATCCGCCACGTGGATATTGGATAAAAATATAAAATTAAAATGAAAAAATTAATTAAAATTTAATAAAAAATTAAAAAATGTAATAAAAATTAAAAAATAATTTTTTTTAATAAAAATAAAAAAAATTGAAAATATTGAAAAACTTAAATATTATTTTAAATAATAAAATTAACTAAAAATAAAAAATATTATTAAATAATAAATAACTAATATAAATAAAGATTAAATTAATTAATTAGTTAATTAATTAATTAATTAAAAAGTGTATAAAATAATATTTATTTATGTAAATATAAAATAATATATTATAAAAATAAATATATAAATAAAATTTATTTATATAAATAAATAAATAAAATAAAACTAATTAAAATGTAAATTTGAAATACAAAAAAAAGTAAAAAGTAAAAAGTTAAATATTATTTTAAATAATAAAATTAACTAAAAATAGAAAAGAAATAAAAAATAAATGAATAAAATAAATAAAAATAGAAATAAAAACTGATTAAAATATTAATATAAAAAATTTTCAAAAATAAATAAGTTAAATATTATTTTAAATAATAAAATTAATTAAAAATAAAAATGAGGGACCAAATCTGTTTTTGGGGACAAGTTCAGGGACGAAATCTGTAATATTTCCAGACCAAAACCAAGGTATTTCCCCCCAAAAGCAGCTCACGTGCGCGGCACATGGCACTTCCATTAGTTGCAAACGGCAAATTGACGGCAGGGACGATATGTGTTCAATTTTTGTAAGTTGAGGGACCAAATGTGTCGAGTCTGTAACATGAGGGACTAAATCCATTTTTGGCTACAACTTCAGGGACGAAATCTGTAATTTTTCCGATCTAATGTTTTGAATCACACAGTATCAAAGCCTGTAAGATATTTCCTTAAATTTAGACTCGATATAAATATATATATATATATATATATATATATAAACATAACGTGCATGTACAACAAGTCAACAACGCAAGAGATGAAACACCAAATTGCTATATAAAATCTAAAGTACAAATTTATACACAACCAAAATCAATAAATAATTTCAACTCAAGATGTCAAATAGGCAGGGTACCCCTTGAACTTGTCAACCCAACGTATTTCAGCTCAACCCAGAATCAACCCAGATTACTATTTAGGGATAAATGTAGATATCCCCCTCAGTTATGGGGTGATGTGCACTTTGTCCCCTCACTTATTGAAATGTGCACTTTACCCTCTCACTTATCATAAAATATACAGTTCACCCCCTCGGGCAGCTCTGCCAGATTCGGGCACTTCACTTATCATAAAAATTGGACTTTGTCCCCTGGTTTATGTGTTTTTGTAGCACTTTGCCCCCTGACTTATGTGTTTTGTAGCACTTTGCCCCTACCCGAGCTACTTGAGGGAGTGAAGTGCACAATTTATGATAAGTGAGGGGGTAAAGCGCACATTTCAATAAGTGTGTTGGGGGGGGGGGACAAAGCGCACATCATCCCATAACTGAGGGGGTTGTCTGCTATTATCCCTACTATTTATATGGGGAGCAATGGTAACTCAGGCATCAAACCCAGGTCCGATATGTGACCGAGCTCACCTAGACTGTGAACAAGCCTAGGACCAGCCCGGGATCGGACCAACTTAAGATAGCTCCCTAGCATATATATATATTTATATCTATATATATACATATATATATTAATCGATAAAGCACACTCGATGTGTGTGCAAAATAAAATTAACATGTAGTTTTTTTAGTTAAATTTAATTAGATTTAGTAGAAGGTGAGAGAATAGAAAAAAAAATGTGAAAGGAAATAAATTGAATAAAAATAGAAAGAGAAAGAGAAAAATATAAGAAAATAATGTGTAGATGTGAGAAATCTTAGATTACAATTCACTACAACTGGTTTTATGGGCCATGTAGTTATCACTATTCCACCTTGTCAAAACACATGATGTATCACTATAACCATGACATGGTGTATGAACACCTAATTCACATAATATTT
Source organism: Buddleja alternifolia (assembly GCA_019426215.1). Taxonomy (NCBI): domain Eukaryota; kingdom Viridiplantae; phylum Streptophyta; class Magnoliopsida; order Lamiales; family Scrophulariaceae; genus Buddleja; species Buddleja alternifolia. The sequence continues at coordinate 31,934,251 of CM033399.1, forward strand.
CTCCAAATGTCATACTAAAACTACGGGCAGACCAATATAGTCACTCTACCCCATCTCCTATTATATATATATATAGTAACTATATACTATTTTAAAAAAAATATAATATCTATACTATTATATAATTTAAAAGCACCCTACAGGAACTAGTTTGGACTGTCAAACAGTTTCGGAGAAGCCATTGTAATTTTATTTTATCAATTAGATGTAATAAAGGTACTAAATCTTGGTATCGGTGTCGATATCGGGGTAGTAAATCTACGAAAATTTCGATGAAAATTTAGGGGATATTCAAAATTTCGGTTTTGATTTTAGAGAAATCATGGAAATTTATAGAAATATTTGGAAATTTACAATGAAACTTTGTGTAAATTTAAATAGCATAATTATGCATTTTTTACATTAATAACATTTCATGTATAATATATACATAATGAATCTTATTAAATAGAATGACTAAAACCTTCTGTGAAAAATATGAAATAATGGTAGTAAAATATTAATCAAATATCATAAGAACTTCATTAAAATAAAGTGTACCACCATTTTAGTAAAAATCATTATTCAAAACCACACCAAGCTTCTAAGAGGATTTTTATGAGATCTTATTTAAATAATTTTTGTGTTCAAACTCGGATTTTTATTAACTTATTACCTACTATCATCACTTTCAGACCCGTATTTACATTTATTGCTTATTGGTTTACATATTTGGTCATTTATTATCTTTTCTTTTAATATGAATGATCAACCCTAACTTTTAACTATAAAATATATATATTTTAATTATTTTAAATTTTGGGAAATTTCGGGTTTCAGTCAAAATTTCGATGGATATTTAGCAGATATTACTTTAAATTTTGGGTTTCGGTCGAAATTTCAAAATATATTCTCCAAATTTGGATCGAAAGTTCGATTTCGCTTCGAGATCCCTAGAAACCCGAAATTTCTAGCGAAATTTCGAGGTTTCGGACGAAATTTAAGACCATGGGTGTAATGCACCATGTGACTGTAGTAATGATACATCAATAAGTTTGTGAGGTGTCTTAAGGACAATCACATAGTTTATAACACTCTGTATAAAAAAGTTTTTTTCTTTTTATAGCTTTTTTTATATTTTATTTCTCATCAATTTTTTTCTTGCTTTTTATTTAAATTCAATTGAATTCATTTAAAAACCTTCTTATCAACTTCAATTCATTTGCACACATCTCGAGTGTGCGTTATGAATTAGTATTAATAGTAAGAGATGATGCTTTACGATGGACAAACACTTCCCTGACTGGAGTCTTATTTTTTCTTGATGTAACATAAATAGGATATTAGTTTTTCTAAATACCCTTTTCTCCGCATTATCATGTCCGTAAAATAAGATGACTTCCACATACTAAATTGGAGATGTGTTTTTGAAATTTTAAGTTTTCAACTCAAAACAATCAATTTAGGAATCAAACGTAATAAAAAAATAAATTATCATGTGATTATGTAAAATGAGATGACTCCTACATACAAAATTGGAGATATGTTGCCTCTTCAAATCGAATGAGTAATCAAAATAATCAATTTAGAAATTTAACATTATTAAGTTAAAAAAACCAACACCATAAATAAATAAATACTCATAAGATACAATAAAGATCAAAGTTTAAGATAACATCATAAACTTAAAAAAGAACACAACATCAAAGCTTAAAATAATTAACTCAATATAAAAATAGAGGTCAAACTTAGAAAAGTAAACTTGGAAATCAAGATCAAATTTAGAACAATAACTTAGAAGAAATTCAAATAAAGATACCACTGAAAATTTAGAAGTAAACTCAAATCATCAAAAATGAGAAAAAGAAGAAAGAAAAAATTAGGCCCATCCCAGGATTGGACTGTCTGAGCCCTAAGGGATGGTCCCGGAGTGTCCCTCCGCGCATAATTTCAGAAGCAGAAACAGAGAAGTGAGATTTGAGAATAGAGAAGTGAGAATCTCGCCGTCTTCTCCGTCGAAGATTCCCAACTCCAAGCCACCATCGCAGGTTTAACTTCTTGCTTTATTAGTTTCCTTTAAACTCCTATTTCATAAATTCGAAACCCGAAATCCCCAAATTGAAACTTATATTTCAAAATTACTATGCTAACTAGGGATTAGCTTTGCCTAAGTTGAACAAGAATTTCATGAGCATTTGAGAAAAAGATTGTACTTTTTAATTTCATTGTAATTTGTGGCCTTTGTAATTTCATATTTAAGGAGTATTTGGAAATCTAGATAATTTTGTTAAAATTTAAATAAAATTTGATTGGAAATTTTTGAAGCTCAAGATTATGCCCATTGCCAAGTATGTTATTTTTTAAGAAATTGGGGTTTCTTAGTTTCGTGATGATAGGAACTTTGCGTGGAAACAAGTAAAATACAAATTTATATATATATATATATATATATATAAATAGTGAACAGCCGTGGTGAAGCCGTGTCGTGCCCTATGTTTTTTTAAAAATATCGTGTCCCGTGTCCGTGTTGTGCCGTATTCGTGTCACCATATTCGTATTCATGCATCATGGACTTATATGCAATATTGAAATTAAAACTTGGGCCCATAAACTATACTGGGCTTTAATCGTTGATACAAAACAAGAGAAAAGAGGAGATAAATTTGTCTATCTTCCCTTTTCTCCCCTACAAAACGAGTCCTTAATGGTTAGATGTATAGTAAGTGTTCATAATTTTATTTATATTTATTAATTGAAAAAATGTAACTACCAAAAAATATTGAAAAAATGTGGATTCTTATTATACATCTACCAAGTATATTCACCAGGTACAATATCTAATTGATTGAGAGCAAAATCTCGTATGTATATTTACATTAGAATCAACTTTCTTAATACTCCAAATCTCCTCCATTATTGTTCTAGTATTCCCTCATTGTTTTACTCGAAGCGAAACAATGAAACTGATGTTTTTCCATAATATGTTATGTTAACACCATAATTGTCAAACCTAGGGATGTGGTGGAGTGGATAGGACTCCTCCTCTCTTAACCAAGTGGCGAGGATTCGATCCTCAGCCTTGGGTATGGAGATCTATTGAAAACTCTGGGCCAAGTGTCCCACCCTTCGAGGTGACTCCAATCAGCGAAGGAAATAGTCACTGCGGTCGGCGGTGAAAATCCTGGTGAAAACCCAAAAAAAAAAAAACACCATAATTGTCTTGTAATCTTGAACTAATATCTCCATGGTTGTCTCCCGGAAGACGAGTGATTCCATGGTTGAACTAATATCTTGAACTAATTGTTTGGGCTTTTATCCTTAGTGAGTGAGAGTCTTTTAGTTGGACTAGTAGACCTGCTTTTTTTTGTTTTGGCTAAAACACCACAAAAAGTGCACACAATCATCTCAACATTGGTGTCTTGCCCTAAGGGTGGAAGTGCGTGATTCCGAGCTTTAACACGAAGCAAT